>OY986051.1:18509407-18873177 GCA_963920205.1 Stenodema calcarata
ATTTTACTATCACACCAGTCAAAATTCATAATTAATATTTTCTAAATTCTCTCAACCCAATTTTAAACCAAAGTAGTACTTTTCCAAAAAGTATGTAAATTCTAAATTAATCAATGTTTGACAAAAAATCATAACAGTACACATCATACAAAATCATCCATACTGCTGTGTGAAGTCGTATGGGAAGAGTTAAATAAGCGAATTACGTCGGGAAATCGGTAGTTTATTGGTATATGAACAAGGAACACTGGTAACGTCGGGAGGCATTACATCGTGAGGCATTAGACTGGGAAGTGGAATCAATTGGGGAAATCAATAATGGAGAGCAACATGGCCGTCACATGACGCCGCTCTGGTACAAGTTAGGGACTACTTTTATGGCCTGCCCTTTTTCTCATTATATTACCCCAACTGGCATTTATAAATTGGGAAATAATATTAAATATTAATTCCCAAATTTCGGGAATTATGATGTGTCGGGTGAATTGTGTACGTGTTTTGATTCGGTAAATATTTGTGAGTGAGTAGAAGTGTTATAGAGTAGCGGTAAAGTATGGAGTAAGATGGCAGGTGGAAGAGCGCTAGTAGCGGGGAATAGGGAAGCTGAGAATGTGGGCCTGAGGAACCAAGAAGCTCAAAGAGCTTTGGGGGCCGAACATGATGAACAAATGATCCAGCTGGATACTGCTGGCCTATGGTCTGCTGTTTCCGACAACTGAATCTCAGCGTCATGACTTAATAATAACTAATAACAAAATTTATGTAGGTAGGAAACGTTTCCTTGATTTGACCAAGAGGTTATCTTAAGGGGATGGTGCCTGTCCACAAGTAGCATTAACAAATTTTGTTAAGCTCTGTACTTGCTATGCTTCCTAGTACCCCAGAAGTCGAAGTCATCAGCTCCTATCTAGAATCGAAACCGGCCCAGAGCTCATGGATTATTATCCTTCTGAATTAGGATGTAATTTCTAGGTTTTGTAAGAATAGAGTTTCTTTTGGAAAACTGGCCGCGAGTCCTGAGTTTTTTCGTGCAAAGGTAGAACTCACATAATAGACAAGCAATGGTATCTGTCAAGCGAATCAGGATCGGATTGAAAAAATACAGGTCCCTGGACTCAACCTGTGATACCTCAAAATATAATTTTTAATCCTCGAAAATCCTTTTTTTTTTTTGGAAATGATCTCATTTGAATGATCAATACACAAATTATACGCATTTGCTGTTAGTGGAGATGTGAGGGCTGCTCAACGTGTCTCAATATACCGTGTGCCTTAGCATCACAACAACTATCACTATCCTGCTATACCTAGTAGTTTTAAAAAGGTTAAACCATTGAATAATGAATAACATAATATAATTACTCTTCTCCGACATGATTTTGGTATAGGAAACGAACTTGACCACCCCATGAGTCATCAATGCTGGTTCAGATAAAGTACGATATTGCTATTTTCATTGTAAGTAATTGTTTGATTTAGGAAGCTTCATAAAACATTAAATTTGTTCAAGTGTTCTAATGATATGAGCCCATTTAATGAGCCTCGAATTTCCATTAATTCCATTCAATTAGTTCGGCTTAAACATTATTCGCATTCTCCAAGTTACGAACTGGGAAACTCTCCACAACTTAGATTACCTTCACTATTTTAATAATATCAGTACTTACGCATTCGGTTAAGAGGTAGTTCTACGCTACTCGCGGAAGAAACTAATAGCAGATCCTAAGGGTTGTAATCGTCTTGTTTCATACGCTGAGCGCTCCAGCTCTCGGAAAATTCCGCCTTCCAGTTCACCCCTCGAAGTTCCTGAAGTTTGAAGTCGATTTAAACTGTTATTGGCGTATTTGAAATTCAAGACTTGCGACGTGAAGTCGAGAAGGAGAGCACGAAGCTGGAACGTGGATAGGCAAATTTATCAACTTTCTCAATTTCAAAGCTTCGCCGTTACACAGTCGTTTTATTGAAACGTTCCATACCTTCTAAATTTGTTTCCGATAACCGATAATTCATAATAATATTATGTAATAATAATATTACAAACCATTACGGAACATTTTCGTGCGTTCAAATTTTAAGGCAGCTGTATAGGATTATTGACTGGAATTGAAATTGGAGTGAATGGGCCAAGGTTTCGGTGTCTGCAAAATGACTATGAAATCAGAAATGCCTGCAGACAATAATAAGACAACAAAAGAAGATAGTGGTGGTTTCCCTACAATAATATTGAAATAACTATGTACAATGCTAGAATATCCCTTGCGGAAATGAGTATAGCATAAATCGGGAAGTACCATCGTCAAATGACGCAGAACTTTTGCTAATGAACATGACATTGTGTACTGATGTATACCATCGATATGCACTTTTCACCACCGAGGTAATATAGTTCGCTGTTTCAATTTCAATTCATTATCTGCGGATGATTCACTTATGTACGATTCAATAATCCGTTAAATCAGTCATAGGAACGGAATTCTTGGAGCAAAAAAATGCTCCCATTAGGCGTAAATGAGACTCGCATTTAGTATGCCGACTCTGCACTGCCATCGGGGCGGAGCATGACTTGAATTTCATTTCAAGTCTTACCAAGTCGAGAGACTAAGAATCCGAAAAACTCGGAACAACCGACCAACAGGCCCAGGGCGAGTCATCCTAAGAAAACAGCGAAAATAGAAGCGAGGGGAGGGTAGCGACTTCAGACTTTTAAGAAACTCCTGGAGGGATATTTTAATCCGCGGCAACTGTGAGGATTAGAGCAGTGTGATTACTGTGGAAGTACCGCTCTTTTTCCACGGCCCTGCCTTCTTTTACATGTAAAGTAAGCAAGTCTCCTACCTTATCCACGTTCTCCTCACTTCGATATCGTATTACAAGTCTGCAAACTTAAATTACTTATATCCTTTCTGAAAAGTTTTCTTTAAGGCCCCCTCGTCTCACTCAACCTAGAAACTGTTCCCGAGGCCAAGTGATTTCGGTGTACGAGATCACTCGAAATGAGCGAACAACTTCAATAGCGGAAAAGTTGCCTACAGAAGGGAACCAAGACTCCAAGATGAGTAAGAAAGAAGGAAGTCCTTCAATAAAGAAGCTTTTGAATATACTTACGAAGGTACAATAACGATTTCTATTATTGCAGAAGTGACTATTTTGTAACGAGCAACATCGTAGGCACTTATCGATGTGTCCGAAAATTGAGAAAAGGAATAGAAGTGACTTCGAAAAAGCAAGAAAGAAGAAGAGTTGGTATGAGTAATTGCCGGAAATAAAATCGAATCATGACCATTTTCTAAGTTTTCTGCTACAAATTCATCGGCAATCAATCAAGACCAATCAGCAGTTAAATTGTTACTAAACCATGTAACTAGTAAATAGTAATCATAATGGTTTTTGGGTTCATCTGCAGCTCCCTTATGGTATCGCACAGTAATCGTACACCAGTCGACTAGAAAGCCAGTAATTTGGCTGAAACCTCATGATCTGATCATTGGTTTAGACACATTATTCTGTGATGATAAAATAATGAGCTGTAACCAGTATGGATTAAATTATGAAACAAGTGGAAGACGAATTTCTCCATTAACTAGATTATGGGGCGACTGAGCGGACCAGAGCGTCTGTTTTTATATCCCCGTTTGAGGTGAAAGTTTGATACGTTTCTAGGCGTTTCTTGGGCTGGCATCAAGAGACGGTTTGAAAAATAAGCTTGCTTGACCTGGCCGACGGTTGTCGCTCTCCGCTACAATCCATTGAAATATTGAATAGCTCGGGAGTTGAAGTTGTCCTCTTCTAGAAGAGAGGAGAAAATCGCACAAAAGGTCATACCGCACGACCAGAACTGGTTTTATTCGAAAACAGCCGAATATTGGACTAAACTTGGCATTTGGTACGATTTGGCAAACAACCGTAGATTACTGTAGATAGTCAATAATCATTAGAATCAATAAAACTTTGGATGAAGTAGAGTTCCTAATTCCTAACAACAGTGTTTTATGATTCAACTATCGAGAAAAATATCAATTAGACTAAACTACGAGTCATTTCTAGGACCAACGTTGTTTCTAAATTCGCTCATTAGGCAGAACTGACACTGTTTTTGTTCCACCTAATATTCATGGAACTTCATGGGGCGAGATTTATGATAAAAACATATGAACAAACACTCGACGTTTCAACGAGTAATGAACGGTATCCTGGTGAGGCATCTATCAAGGCCAGCATGTAGTGCGGTTGGGAGCGATGGTTGCGAGAGGTGATAATGAGCAAATGGTGAGGTTGAGGTTGCAAATGCTTATCCCGAATATTATGGTTGATCGATCGTGCGAGACCGGAAGGTATGAATTGTGCTTTGTGACTGCAAGTTAACCAAATTTGACAAGTTGATACAAAAGTTTTTGTTCCAGACCCAATTAGTTCCTACATCATTTCCTAGTCCTGGTGGATATAATCTACGAAAGGCTATTCATAAATAGTATTGAATCAGCTCACGTTCTATTTTGCTGCTTGTCTGAGCCAGGAAAAATACTCGGCCCCCTGGGCTCCCCTCTCTTCTCCATCCGTTTTGAGCCTTACGGCTAAATTTCTATAAGCATGGAACATGTTTTAGCCACTCAATTAAAGTTTTATTAGATTCATGCGAGACACTTTATTCGCAGTTACAGGTGAATACCAATTCTAGTGCCTGTGCTTGTTGTATTACTTCTGCCAAGGATGGCTATGGCCGAACCGTGTGTTTATTTATTGAAATCCTGTACCTGCTGAAAATGGTGGTAACGAGGTGGATGCGGTGAGGAGTTTGAAAGGAATATAAATGTTGAAGTGGGAGGATGTGCTCAGTCACTACAAAATATTCTGTTACAAGTTCTTGAATAGCTCTCCCGTTCATGAGGTTGGTAAAATATGGGAGGACGATGTATTATATTTGGACCCAGTATTTCATTTCACGTAACATTATGGAAGTCCTCGCATGACTTACAATGTACCTTCCTTCCCAATTTATGCCCCGCCCGTACCCCCCGAGCCAACCGACTGGAGGAAATGAGGTTACGGGATTCTCACGTTTCGAGCCAATAAGAGACGGCCGATGATAAATCTATAGAAATCCGAGTTCTTCGCTACTACGGAGATATTAAAGTTACTTACCGCATTCAACGAGTTGAAAAGCCAGAATTCTGACACAAATACGAAAATAGAAATCGTATTAATCCCAACGGTAAGCTTAAGGTGTTTTTTTTATTTAATCATGGGGTACCGCGAGCCGTAGGTTTCAAAAACCAAGTTGCATCGATCGCAGAAGATCCATAAAACATCATAGGGGTTCCTATTTCAACCTAGCTGCTTTTAAAAATTAATAATTATTATTAATTACCTAACGATAATTCATAATGATGATTATTCTATCATTTAGTGATCTAGACAGAAGGGTTATCTGCACAAAGAAGAAGATAAATCGTGTCAAGAATTTGCAGTGTTTTTTAATTTTTTTTATTGTCGCCTTCTGAAGTTCTCTATCTTAAATCGGTCGATGCATCCAAATGAAATAATGAGTTTAACCTATTTCAACTTCAGGGTTGATTTCTCATTCCAGGCAGCACGTGATCTGCTAATGGAACAGAAATCCGCAGTGAGGAGTAGGCACATGGATTCATTAGCTCAAACTTAATTACCACAATACCGTTATTATTCCTTCAACGGAACCTTAAACAATACTCGCTCGAGCAAACGTTTACATAAGGGGCTTCTCAAGCAAATATTTAACGACTGTTATTCTCCTAATTTCCACCAACCTTCTAAATCTGTAACCACCGGGTGGAAGGAAAAAAACCCTCCCTGGTTACAAAAATGTGTAAAAAATGGTTGAAGGAGTGACAGCACAAAAGTTTGAGAAAAATGGGTCAATAATCATCAGTCGTTCTTCAACATTGAAACCTTCACAGAGATACCCGCAGGTCGGGATGAAGCCTTATTTTTTTCCAGCATTTTTTTGGCTTAGATAAATAATGGGGCAATTAGGTTACGGAAACAGCCATTATTTTACCGTGTCTTCAGAGTTACCGTCTGGTGAACTATGACGTCACACGTAGTAACACAAAAAGTGAGTAGTCTGAACATTGCAACCACTCCGTTATTTTCTCAATACCCCTATATTTCATGTTGTTCTATGAATCTCCATAAATTGTACCCGTAAAATTAGTAGGGATTCCTCAACAAAAGATGCCGTACCTATAATTTTGTACCTCATGATACGACGGTGAAGAACTGAAGGAAAACCAAGATGCAGGGGCGCCTACGATGAATTACCTTTTTGATTGATGGAAAAAACCTTTACACTTGTTGTTGGTAGACCTATCAATCTATCAATAAGATTATTTCCGTTGTTCGTGGGTTTTATCAAGATTCGGAAACTTGCCAGAATGATTTACTGCTGACTGCTCGCAGCAGCTCTTCCGAGGTTCATTATGGGCCAGATGAGGTGGATAGATATTTAGAGACGAAATAACCAAATGGCAATATCTCCAGGCACGATAAGAAGATACCAGGGGCAGTTCCGAATACCACCTTAGTCGCCTCAAGGAACGTTATTCGTTTGAGAATCCAACTTCACAGTTAGATTCCTTGACCATATATCACCAGTAGGAGTTGCCGGTTCAAATGGAATCATTGAAATCACGATTTCCATATATTATTTACCATATAAGTATAGTGCATAATTATGTAATCCGTTTTTATATTAATACTATCTGATCGGTGTTCTAAGAAGACGAGAATCTAGTCTTCAATAACAATACATAACATAACAATACATCTGATGTATTCTTATCGAGTTCCAAACGGAGAAATATGGTGAGCCGTGAACGGGGGACAGATCAGAAGGGAAGCATATCCATCACAGGGGCCTGCAATACCCATCTCCAAAGTAACTCTATACTATTTTACTCTATACACTTCAGGCTACTATGGAACACAATTTCATTTTTCCAACCTCAACTTAAACGAAATTCCGACGACTGAATTCATATACCTAGGATGATTTTAGAACAATTTAGCCAGACCATTTTAAGAATATATTGTTATTTAGGAACATAAAAGCGTTCCGCCCCGCTAAGCAAACAAGTTGAGAAGAACGAACGGTACCAAGAGTATGTTTATCGGACGTCACGAAACGCGTTTTACAGGTATCCATATCACAGTTCCTATTCCGTCGATACACTTGAAATTTGGTGACGATCTCCTTGACGTGGATAATTGAGAGTCCTGATAGTTTCAAGTCGTTAGGTCTAAATGGAGCCATGTTATATAACTTCAAGAAACCGGGGTTTCACCATTACCATGTTCTTTTTCTCCTTCTTCTTATTCAGCCAGGCAAGGCTTCTCCCTTCACCAATTGACTCGAAATTTTGCATGGGCCTTCTTTGACCCAGTGCCATTTGAAAGATTAACCCAATATCTCAACCAAAGAAAATGTTAGGAACAAAAAACGTGTGCTAATTTAGACATTGACGGGTCCACAGACGATCAAGTTGAAATTTGGTGTGGATCTTCTTGGTGTGAATGATGGATAAATATAATTAAGATAAAAAGTTCAAACTTGCACAAAAATCCGTCCTGGCAATCAAAAAGCTAAGTTCGTAGATGGACAGAATCGAGCCACTCAAAGGGGGGGGGGGGTGTGGGGGAGGTTTAAAGGGGGAAATTACTCTTAAATTCCAAAAATTAAACAGTCTGACAAGTGGCACCTCATTTCAAAAGGTTCAGAATATTATTTTGATATCTTAATCCTATAATATTTATTGTGATATCTTAAATGGAGTACTTTGAGAGTAAAGAAACGTGGTTGTTACTTGAGATGTTTTTCAAGTTCACCTGCGCTAATCTGATGAAGGAATGAGATATCACAATTTTGACTTCACCATCGTGTACAGCTGCATCAGTAACTGAGGTGTTACTCGGCAAAAAAGGACACTAAATTCGTTATAAAACCAGTAAAATGGAGAAATTTACGTAAAACGAATTATTTCTTCGAAAATTCTCTCGTATGGGCATCCTGCCTGTCTGTGGATTGTTTTAAATTGCACCGATGAAAGAGCGATAGTTCTTAAATTTCATGCACTCGAAACCCAAAAATGTATCTAATTTTGGCACGAACATCTCATGACTGATTTTTACCACGCGATTTTTGGAGAAAATTATAATTATTGGTATGAAATTGTCTTTTACTTGAGTTGAACTGATTTGACATTCAAGGAAGGTTTCAGTAGAACGAGTATGAATTAAACTGGTCGTTATTCCCAGAACCGGGTAATGAACCTGATAACGTTATAAACGCAGTTTGGGAAAAATGTAGGAAGGAAGACAAATTAAGTAATACTATCCGGTACCCAAGTCGGAGTGGACAGCAGAATGAATTGGGGTGTAAGGTAATTTAAGTGATAACAGTTTTTACAATGGCCCGGACGCGTCATAACTCGTAGGGAGATAAGGGATGGCCCCTGGGGTGCGGTTTTTACGTTGACTCGTCCTGAATAGGATGAGAGAGGTTGGCGAGGGGCAATTGGGATTGCCAGGGGGGTGGGCGGTACAGGACCCTCCTCGACGACCCGTTCAACCAACGACACCACCAATTAACTGACCTCCAACGACGGCGAATCTCCAGGAGAGAAGGGCGACTCGTAATCTCATTTCAGTCGATATCCACTTCCTCTTGACCCCTGTAATTCTTTCTTTCGAACGTCGAGAAAATTAGGGGTGAACAGGTGAAGGGAAACCTGGTGAGAAAATCCTTTTCTGAGGTGTAAACAATTTGTTATACCGCTCGAGATAAAAGGAGGAGGCAGAAAGGGACGGTCTCTCGGGGATATTTATGTGGTGGCGTCTACAGTGGTATCTATGTATCATCCTTGACGCACTAATCTAGTTGTCCACAAATCCGCCAAGTTTCTTTGTCGTCAACAATTCCACAGGTGAAAACCCGTTTATTCATCCCGCTGCAATTTCCATTCCCCTTTTGCGATATGTTATCTACTTATATTTCTTACCAAAGGCACTAAAATTACATACAAAGACGCCTGTCCCCCCGTAAAACTATCCGCCACTTTCCACCACTCGCAGCGCTTGCGTCGATTTATTGAGCTTCGTAAACGTAGGCCTTTATAATCTAGGAACGCGGTAGGTACTGTTCCGCCCCGCCAAGCAAACCTCTCTTTGAATTTTGAACCAAAAACAGTTTTAACACTTCGCCACTCATATTTTTAGTTATTTATACGTGTCCAGACATCAATAATAGTTATGATAACTGAAGATAATGGTGGGAAAGATGTGTAAGAACTGAATAGAGGTAATTCACTTGCTGTGATTCAAAGAGGAATTCAACATTATGTTGCATAACATGTCCGGTCGCGTGGCGCATTCTTTGCTCCACTCAATTTGTTAGTCATTTACCCCCAGTGTAAGTACCTAAACTCTCTTCTTTTCTGACAAATCATCGGGATATCTTTTAACCGTACACGACTTGTATGTGGGCAGGACATGCTAACGATTTAACACGACCGGTCGCGTGGCACAGAATAGACGCCACCAACTTTCTACATCCAACAAACGTCTCTAGTGAACTGAAAAGAGTTCCAATGATGGTGGATTTGGGAGGAAAAGGGGAACGGGTTCGAATAGAAAATGGGATTTCACCGGGAGGTCGACCCCTTTGTCAGCGGTAACTTCAAACGTCTACCTGGCGCAATTTTGGCGACGACGCGACCGTTCGTGTGTTAAATGTTTCAAAAGAGGATGCGGGTCAAATTAGTGGTTTATAATTGTACTATTTTTGATCTGAAGTCTCATGATGGACATTGTAATCTATGGAGTGTCTGAAGGGAAAAGAGGTACCAACGAGATTGGATCCTGCTTGTGCCATTACACAAAGATGAAGGCTAACGCTAATCCTGTCATTTCTTGCATCCGAATGATGTCTGACTCCTGTGCCAGGCAAAATAAGAACTGTATCGTTGCTTCAATGTACATTCATCCACCGAAAACTACACCAACCTTGGAGAGTTTACAACAGGTTTACACAGTACCATTGTTGTGTTAAGGAGAGAACGATCTATCAACGACACTCAGTAGATTCGCTTGTCTTCCTCATGTATGTCTTATTCATTAGGATTAAGTAACTTCTTTGGCATTCTCTCCAGTCTTCCTTCCAGCCATTCGCGAGCAAATTATTAGTGACAGTAGTTCAGTACCATTCAGTACAACCTGCATACATTATTATTGACCAGAGAGGACTTGTTGATGTACCGACGTACCTATCCTATCCTTTTCTTCGAGTAATGTAACTACCTACCTACCTATCCTGTTCAAATAATGGAACCCATTCATTTTTCAGGTTTAGAACACTTCATCCAACTTCGAAACCATGGCGTTGTGGAGAGTAGACAGTACGCGATCACCGACGGCAAACTTGTCGAGAACAGTCCACTGGACGCGGTGAAAATGAGGAGAAGATGGGCGGAGCCAATTAGAATTCAGTGCACAGGTGCGAGATCAACAGCCCTAAGAATAATCCAGAACCGTCAGAACCAGTCCTGAACGGTTCTGGACTGTCTCTAAAAACAGCCAGCGGAAAATCCTGAACCAGATCTGGCGCTCTCCAAACGGCCATTAAGGGGGAGTGGTCGGTTTGGGACCGTTCAGAACTGGCCCACCAAACAAACCTTAATAGTTTAAAAAGCATGGAAGCTGAATGCCGAAAAAATAAGCGAGGTCGAGTGAAGTTTTTTATAAAATTGAATACGAAAATGACTTGGGGAGACGCAGCGCAGGCGCAGAGGAGTCAGGGCTCGCGCAGGCTTACAGCGTGCAACTTCCCATCTCTGTAGCCAAGTATGATGACCTGAAGGAGATGTATGCAGACCTGACCATCCCAAAAGATTATAACAACTATTTCACTTTCCTCAACACTCAACACTCATCTCCACATACTCCCAGCTCCAGATCCAGGTGAAGAATCGGACTATAAAGATTAGATGATGCAACAAGGTATTTATTCAACTTTTTACAACGTTCAACTTATTTTTTTCTTCTTATTGATTGATTGAGAATGATTCCCCCTGTTTTTACAATAAAATTCTTGGTGATCCTTTACTTGTAGGTATTATGAAACTTTTACTGCCACACTCACGAATCGCCAGTTTCGCGAAAATTGAATCAGGTTTTTACGAAAATGGACAACACCAAAACCACGAATCTGCTGTTTGAAGGCCTCTGCGGTTATCACGTACATGAGAGTTCGTGGTACATAAAATGTTGGCCTCAAGGGCATTTTAAAATCATAATTATTTTTATAAATAATGATACAGATTTTTACAGATAATTTTGCAGATTCGCAACTGAAAATAATGCTGAAATCTTGGGATGTGTTCTAAATCCACGAAAATTGATGTTAAAAAAAAGTGCAAATTCTCCCATATTTGTTGTTTATTTTCTGTATAGATCGCCCTTCTGTCAAGATAATATCTTCACATATTATGTGAAATACTTAACACATAATGAAATGAAATATTATGTGTCCGTTTTAGTAGGTGACCAGATGGTCTTCTCTCCGAGTGGTCGGTAGTCGGTAGCAAGTTGAGTGATGACCTCGTTAATGGTCTTACTGAATACCGAGCAGACCAACATAATACCAGTTGAGTTATTACCAGTAACTACCGGAAACAATGAGAAATTCCTTTCTTTCAATAGGAAATTCCTTTCGTTTCGTATTCGAGCCCGATTTGGGAATAAATGGGTGGTAGTGCAAAGCGAGGAAGGACGGATTGTTGTTGAATATTGAGATTTTATGTTCTTGACAAATTTGATAATTCATTATTGCTAATTATAAACAAAAGGTTTTATTTTTTAATTTCAACATGGAACATATTTTAGCCTTCACATAACTGGCTGAAACCGAAACTGTAGAAAAACATGTAGCATGGAGCCTCCTTAGGATTTACATAGGACCAGGATCAGCTGAGAGGGCCCTAAAGCTAATTTCTATGCTATTCACACTATGAAGCTGTAATTTGGTATGTATCCTCCATAGGACTTTAACTTGACGCTGCCTAGGCCCCGTATCAACTGAGTGGCTAAAACATGTTCCATGCTCGAGAACTCCACTCATAGAAATTTACCCGTAAGGCTCAAAATGAAAGGGGAAGGGGGAATTTCTGATTGGTTAATGGAAATAATATATTATGAGGTCTATTGCAATATTGTATTCGCTTTGAAAATTAGCTGAAATACCGAGATACCTGCAAAAACCCGTAAAACCTGCCTACTGCCCGTGTTTCGCCCTCGACAGACCCTCCGAAAAGCTCAGAGCGTTGCTATGGTTACCGTGAGCGTATCATATGAGGCGGTTGGTGAAGATCTGTTTCCTTAGCGAAGACGAGATGCCGAGCAGAAGGTGGATAAGGGTGAGAAAGCCTTCATTTAGAGCCCCGAGTGCGGCAACGGAAATGTGCGGCTCCACAGGCTCCTTTTCTCCTTCAGAGTATACATTTGTATATTATGAGAAAAAGGAAAGGGGAGAGACGAACGAGGGCGTGATAGGGCTGCTGTAAAAAGAGTGAAAAGGGAAACTGCTCAGCTCCACACAGTGATCCGTCACTGAGTTCCTTTCTTTGATATTTGACACTGAGAGGGGAGAAAATTTCTTTTAGGATCAAAGCGCTTCACACCTAATGCACTGGTCCTGTATGAACGCCTCGTGGAACTGCTGATGAAACCAATGAACTTTGAAATTACACTACGCGGAATCATAACCACCAAAATCTGTACAAAGAAGATAATGAACCGTTGTGTCAAGAATTTGCAGAGTGTTTTGTTCTGAGGGACGTTTCGTGCTACGGAAATTAAGTTAATTTCGAATGTTTGTTGGTAGGTACTTCTTTTATAGAAAAATTATTACTGACGTAGTATTAAAAACCCCAGAATTATATCGTATTAATTAATCATATTTACTAATAATTATTATCAATAATAAATACAACTTATTAATACCTAACAATAATTTATAATAATTTTCGCTAGGTACTTGATAAAATTATTAATAATTAGTGATAATCCATAATAATATTTAATCTAACATTTAGGATTTAGACATTTAGACCTAGTGATCTAGACAGAAGGGTGATCTGTACAAAGAACGTAATGAACCGTTGTGTCAAGAATTTGCAGAGTTTTTTTATTTACTTCTTTTTGTGATTTCAAGGTTTACGGTTTAATGTTACCTCCCTAATTTAATCTTACCAATATGGCGACAAAAAATACAAATAATCAGCAATCTAGAAAAATTTAACTCGTAACAAGTCATTATTATAACATGCAGTACCATAATATGGTACCATAAAATATTATTTTGTTATAGCACTTGATCTTCTAGAAAATGTGAATATAATAAACTCATTAAGTTTGATATTGATTATTTAGGAATCAAAAACCTGATCAAGTGAGGGAGTGCATGTGTGTGTGATTGAGCAATGGAGTAGTGTGCTTTGCTGTCATCCTCCTGGCAATTCATAATAATCAAATTCCTACGGAGCAGCTGCAATTGAATTTCCTGCGCTGCTGAGATTAGTGTGCATTACTCCTTCTTCATCAATCCTGTTATCACCAAATCACTTGGTAGGTACTAATAGAACGTAGTTTAGTAGAGCACTGTTCAACACCTCCTAAACCTTTAACATCTCATGATTCCAACTTTTCGATTTGACGCTTATAGTTGAAAAAGCCCATGAATGTGGCTATTATTTCATTACGTTTGGCCCACTTTGCCCGTGGATCCACCTTTTTAAATAAAAATGGAACAGAAACGTCAAGTATTTTCATTCCTCGGCCTAATTACTATTTTCCATTAGCACTGGGAAGGAATAAAGTGGATGAGAGAAAGGGCGGGCTTATGGGATGCAGACTAAGGTAAACGGTTGAGAGGACTTGTGTCCTTCCTGCACTTGTGATCTTTTGCAACGCCTTGAACTGGCTTGGAAGTGAAGAGAGGGGACGGTAACGGTAATAGAAGGAGAGGAAGGTGGTTTAGCTGAGGACGTCGCAATTACGTGATTGAGGAAGAGGTGTGCAGGTTGGATGATGAATTGTCTACCGCTTCTTTCTGCTTTCGCTTCTGGTGCCTTTGTTTTGTTTCAGGAAGCACAAACCAAACCTCTTGTCAGGGGGCCCTTTGTCCGGTTGGGCCTTTGTTGGTGTGCCACCTCCACTCTCTCTCTCACTTTCACTCTCTCGTCAAGCCTGAGGAGTTGGTGGGAGGATTACGAAAAATACCTTAATGAGAACGTCTGTCGGGCGGTTCCAATTTGTCGAAATGCAAAGTCAAAAAATTACCTCAGAAAAGGAAATGACGGGGGAAGAGTCAACTTGTAAAAGTTTCGTCTTTTGAATAGTTTAAGGAGCTACTCATCTAAGCAAAGTCATGTTAATTAATTGAGGTGAAGCAGCGACCCTTAGCCGAACTTACGAACTTAGCCTTTCGATTGCCAAGACAGATTTATTGTGCAAATTTGAACATTTTATCTCAATTCTATCGAGCGTTATCGTCTGGAGTGACACATACATAAATATATATCGCTCGCTTGCTGCAAGAATGACACATCTGAAAATCGCTACTTTTCAGGAGACGCACTTTTAAGTTTCAAACCTCAATAACCGTATACAGGATAATGTAAACATTTCGAGGGGATAGGATTTGCAGAAGACACTATTGAGGAGCGAAGATGGGTACCTATTCAAATAAATTGTCTGATCAATACCCGCTTCGCAAAATGGTGTGAATACCATGTATGTAACAGCTATGTCGTTGTTGCTGCGAGTTAAGTGTTCACTAAGCGGCTTATCTTCGAATGTGACGTTCTTGCTGATCACTATGACGCCGTTGCACAAGTAGAAAAAATCAGAAGCATAAGTTTTTTTTAAGGTACCCTTTTATTAAGGTACGAAAAATCAGTAAGTTGAAAACTGTGACACCATTGTACCCATAAACTATATAGAATAATGATAATATCATATATTATAATAATAAATACTGGAAGGAATGACCACCCTATCACAGTAATAAATTGAGACTAGATTTGATAAACTAGACAGTATCAGTGGAAGACTCAAACAATAAACCATCAGGCATCTTGATACAAAATTAAAATGATACCTAAATTCTTCCCAAGGCATGGTAAAGAAATTCTATGCTTCTCATGAATATACCTAAGGCCTAGAACATCCATGTTTTCAAACAAAAATTTGAAATTCAAATTCCAAAATTTTCTTGGAATTTACTTAAAAAACCTTGAATTGATAGAAAAAGAAGTCGTTTCAATGCTCGTAACTTATGAGTCATAAATTATTGTAAAACGGTATAATAGTTTTTTGGACCAAATTGAGGAGATCCGACTTTTTCTTTTCGGGTATACGTGTCTGGTCTTGAAAGCACGTGTTGGGGTGAAATGGGTACCTGAGTTTTGGCCTTGATTTCTGGCTGTTTTTGGTTTAATTTTCTTCCCTGAGGACCAATGTGGACCGATTCACGCTATATTATTGTACCTCGTTAGTTCACCCTTACACTGATTTTCTCACTATTGTAACAAACATTGATGTTGATTGGTTGAAAGGTTATCCAAGGTTTTCTTCTAGTTTATCTCTCACACTCATCCCAAAGGAGTGCGAGTGTATCCTTCAAACAGAGACTCAACGTTTAGGTAACAAAATATTTCACAAGCCCTTACGATTAGGGGTGTAACAAAGTAGTTAATGTACGTCGTTTACTAGTAACTTGACTCACCATGTTACCAACCGCCCTCTCATCCACTGAGTAATCAGATTCTGGTATACAGCCCGGCTTTGTTAACCATTGTAGCGGCACACACCCCTATCTCTCTGTTAAACTGAGGGAGGCGTAGAACCCCAAGGTTACTGCATCTGCCATTTACGCGCTAGGTTATCGTACTGGCTGCAACATATATGCTGAGGAACAGTATCCAACCGAAGTAAATCATTTACAGACACGCTGAGTCATTTGTACTTCCTCAGTGAACTGGTACACCCATTGACGAGACTCCCAACTTGCTGGACGGCTGATGAGCGATTGGGGTACTGCATCGGCAATAATTTATAGACGGAATGTGTAGTTATGCTTGCCACGTAGAATATATAAGATCAACATAATATGATGATACAGAATGATTATATTATAATCATTCTGTATCATTCGGATGGAATAGGCCTAGGAATAATACATTAGATTGGTTTTTTATGCAGTAAGCATAACACACTTGTGCGTCAGCGAAACTACCATCAGCCCAAATGACCCTTTCAAATGTAATCGAATTCGGATGAATGGAATGGAGTTAATACGCTCGTTGCAAGGATTTCAGGACCTTCTACTGGCCCCTTGGTGTTCAGCAAGGAATGTAAAAATACTTATATTTATTATAAATTCTGAATGCTCAACCATGATCGATAACGACCCCTTCGCCGTCTCCCTCGCAGTGTAAACCTTCTCTTGTCAGTGAACTCTCAGTTCGATTTTTTCAATTCCTTCCTTGCAAGTTTAAATACTCTAGCTGCATCCTCCCTTATTTCGTTTAGTTGATCAGAACCTCAGTTTTCCAGTAAAATCAATTTTCTTTACAATTTATTTAATTTTTCTTTTTTTTACTTGTTATTATTTTTACTTGTAATTATATTAGGAATGTACCCAGTACGTACTTCTTTCATTTATAATTGTCCAATGTTTTGAAACTATTTACTTTGAATACCACGATTATGGACATAATATTATGGTCCATAAAGCTGTTTCCGAAGTCCGGTACAAGGTACATATTATGTACCTTGTACCGGACTTCGGATTCAGCTGTGGATTTCGCCGTAATTTATTGATGGTTGCAATGAGCCAACTGAGAACCTCATACTCAAAACCCCACGGCGTTTTCCAATTTGAATTTTCGAACTCGCCTCCATGACGTTGCAAACAATTGTTTGAATTAATGACGGAAAAACTAATTATTTTAGCAATGCAAAGGCTCACGCAATCATTAAGTAAAGGTACGCCAGGAATCCTGAACGCAGTGAGATAACTCGGAAATGAATCCATTCAAGATTAATGAAATCGAGCGATGCAGATGGACCGGGTGGTGAAGGGTTGATGAAAATTGGGAAATCTGGATTATTGAAGCACTCAAGTCGGGGAGAATATTGATGAGGTTGTTTCAAGCGTGGGGGCAGGCTCGTCTCCTAAACATTCAACGGTTGGCCACCACCGGATCCCTTCATTACGGCGTACTTTGTATGAATTAGGTAAACTGAATCATGTTCATGTTTGACACGTGTCCGATGCTCAGTTGTCGTATGGTAATTTTATGGTGTTATGAAGCTTTAACTCCAAAAATAATTTAATAACGCAACTTCGTTGAAAACCCATGAATTATAAAATAAATATAAATTATAAATAGATTATGATTAATGCATAAGAAAACTGTCGAGGCCAATACTAAATTAGTTACCGTCCACCCTCACTTATTCGGAGATCATGAGGTCTTGAACGAACATAAGGATTCAAGATATTGAACACGGAGTAATGATCTGCACAGAAGGGTGATACGCAGAATCCAAATTTCGATTTTGGTTTATTATCTTCGATAATACTTAATACCTATTTGTTTAAACAAATTAAATTTTGATGATGAGCTAGATACTTGAAATTTTAAATATAGGTCAGAAGTGGATGACATTTCAATATTCACTCGGTTTTTTTCTCATTGTAAACCTGTTCATTGTGTACCCAAGATCCTTCCCTAAAAGACCTGGCAGCGGGAAATATTATTCAACATGGTTTGAAAAGGGAAAAACAAGTTTTGTAAAAAATCCCAATGCTCTAGGTAGTAGTCGATACCAGTGACCAACATTTTCTTCAGTAGTCGACATGGTTTTGCACTAGTAGTCGACCTACATGTGTTAGAAGTCGACAGTATCACTTGAGTCAGTAGTCGACAGGTTTCGTCATTCCATCGTTTTCGAATTTTACGACATCTAAATAAAATACATTCAACTGTGAATCGGAACTTGAAAATAGATTAATAAGATGTAATAAAGTAGTTATCAGACTTTTTATTTGCAAACAGCTCATTATCAGTCTCAAATTGCAATAAGTACTTAAGTAAAAAGGTACCTATGAAAACTATAGTCGAAAACTCATTGTCAGAAAATTGACATTACAGTTGGGCTTAGGTACCTATTTACACATTTTTTTGACATTTTCATGTCTTTGCTTTGGCACATAAACTGAAACGGGAAAAATTTGTTCCCTTCATTCACCCTTTCCCTCAGATCACGTCAGAACACAAGCGACCGGCGGGCCATTACGTCAGAGCCTATGACGCACGAGCGTATGACGTAAGACGGCTGGCAAGAGGCCAACAAGTACGTCAGAGCCTATGACACACGAGCGTATGACGTAAGACGGCTGGCAGGAGGCCTACAAGTACGTCAGAGCCAATGACGCACGAGCGTATGACGTAAGACGGCTGGCAGGAGGCCAACAAGTACGTCAGAGCCTATGACGCACGAGCATATGACGTAAGACGGCTGGCAGGAGGCTAACTATTGCGTCAGAGCCTATGACGCACGAGCGTATGACGTAAGACGGCTGGCAGGAGGCCAACAAGTACGTCAGAGCCTATGACGCACGAGCGTATGACGTAAGACGGCTGGCAGGAGGCCTACAAGTACGTCAGAGCCAATGACGCACGAGCGTATGACGTAAGACGGCTGGCAGGAGGCCAACAAGTACGTCAGAGCCTATGACGCACGAGCATATGACGTAAGACGGCTGGCAGGAGGCTAACTATTGCGTCAGAGCCTATGACGCACGAGCGTATGACGTAAGACGGCTGGCAGGCAGGATAACTAGTGCGTCAGAGCCTATGACGCACGAGCGTATGACGTAAGACGGCTGGCAGGTGGCCAACAAGTACGTCAGAGCCTATGACCCACGAGCGTATGACGTAAGACGGCTAGCAGGAGGCCAACAAGTACGTCAGAGCCTATGACGCACGAGCGTATGACGTAAGACGGCTGGCAGGTGGCCAACAAGTACGTCAGAGCCAATGACGCACGAGCGTATGACGTAAGACGGCTGGCAGGAGACCAACAAGTGCGTCAGAGCCTATGACGCACGAGCGTATGACGTAAGACGGCTAGCAGGAGTCCAACAAGTACGTCAGAGCCTATGACGCACGAGTGTATGACGTAATACGGCTGGCAGGAGGCCAACTAGTGCGTCATACGACGAGAACTTTTATGTCTCTGCGCCCCCTCCCACACCTACACCGCGTACCTCGTACTTCATTTTGGTTTATTATCTTCGATAATGAACCATTGGAATCGCCCAAAGAAAAAAAAATTTTAACCCCCCCTCTAAATTTGTTGGTTTACGTTTCAAGATACGTAGATTCAGAAAATCGAATAAAAAAACTCTGCAAATTCTTGACACAACGGTTCATTATCTTCTTTGTACAGATCACCCTTCTGTCTAGATCACTAGGTCTGAATGTCTATATCCTAAATGTTAGATTAATTATTATTATCAATTATCACTAATTATTAACAATTTTATCAAGTACCTAGTGAAAATTATTATAATTTATTGTTAGGTATTAATAATTCGTATTTATTATTAATAATAATTATTATTAATTATGATCAATTAATACGATATAATTCTGGGGTTTGCAACTACGTCGGTAATAATTTTTCTATAAAAGAAGTACCTACCAACAAACATTCGAAATTACCTTCATTTCAGTAGCACGAAACGCACCTCAGAACAACAAACTCGACATCATATGATGTTCCAAAGAGCTTGTTAGTATGAAAATGGACCTGTATTTCAACAGTTTGAGTCACGATCGTGTTGTGAGGCACAATCTTTGAGCCGTCATTGTGAACGAACGGCTGGTCCTACAAAGCTGCGGATGGTCTTAAAAAATGCTGCGGAACAAACTCTATCTAAATATGAAATAAAAAACATACCGTTCTATATAAATTTTTCGAGATATGAGATTTTCAAATTTTCAAAATTTGTTTTGAACCCCTTCCCCTTGACCTAGGGTTCTGAAAAGTTTCGAGGACCATTGTGGGGTTGGTCGAAACCCATAAAAAAAATTTCGTAATTTTAACTCAACGCTAACTGGGCAAAGTGGCGCGGACGGCGTACGGCGTACGGCGGACGGACGGATTTTTTTTTATTCGATTTTCTGAATCTACGTATCTTGAAACGTAAACTAACAAATTTTGAGGGGGGGTTAAAAAAATTTTTTCTTTGGGCGATTCCAATGGTTCATTATCGAAGATAATAAACCAAAAACTCTGCAAATTCTTGACACAACGGTTCATTATCTTCTTTGTACAGATCACCCTTCTGTCTAGATCACTAGGTCTAAATGTCTAGATCCTAAATGTTAGATTAATTATTATTATAAATTATCACTAATTATTAACAATTTTATCAAGTACCTAGTGAAAATTATTATAATTTATTGTTAGGTATTAATAATTTGTATTCATATTCATATCTCGAAAAATTCATATAGAACGGTATGTTTTTTATTTCATATTTAGATAGAGTTGGTTCCGTAGAATTTTTTAAGACCATCCGCAGCTTTGTACGACCAGCCGTTCGTTTACAATGACGGCTCAAAGATTGTGCCTCACAACACGATCGTGAATCAAACTGTTGAAATACAGGTCCACTTTCATACTAACAAGCTCTTTGGAACATCATATGGCTTAAGTGATGTCGAGTTTGTTGTTCTGAGGTGCGTTTCGTGCTACGGAAATGAAGGTAATTTTGAATGTTTGTTGGTAGGTACTTCTTTTATAGAAAAATTATTACCGACGTAGTATTAAAAACCCCAGAATTATATCGTATTAATTAATCATAATTAATAATAATTATTATTAATAATAAATACAAATTATTAATTCCTAACAATAACTTATAATAATTTTCACTAGGTACCTACTTGATAAAATTGTTAATAATTAGTGATAATTGATAATAATAATTAATCTAACATTTAGGATCTAGACATTTAGACCTAGTGATCTAGACAGAAGGGTGATCTGTACAAAGAAGATAATGAACCGTTGTGTCAAGAATTTGCAGAGTTTTTTTTTTGCAACCAATTTGTGGGGGAGGCTCGGCTTTTTTCTTTCCGAAGATTCCTGAAGATTCACTATTGAAGATGATGAAATCAAAACTAAACATACAGATTTCACCTTAGCGTGTAATCGGGAAAAAACCTGTTGGGAAGCGTATAATAGATCAGATGTCAAGTATCTGTTTAGCCATCCCGTCGAGTTGAATCATTTCATCAAATCAATTATTCGCGCTAGAGGCGAAATTGGATTTATTTTCGGTGCTTCAGGTATTTGGCTTCTCTTCTTTACTTTCTCAAGGCATAGAATATGCAGGAGCTTCCCACACGTACAAGCTATTGACAGCCTGTAGCCCCCGAATCGAACAAAGAACGGCTGGTGGGCGGACCTTCATATTCACCGACCACAATGTGAATTGTGAATCGAGAAAGAAAAAAGAAAAAAGAAAAAACATGGCACGTCAGCAATGTTTTGTTATTTACAATTTTGGCCCGTGGCATAAAACCACGAAATCCCCATGATTTCCTCGACGAACTGTACCGTTCAGAAATAAACCTACGGTTGTTGAAGATTATGAAATGAATTTTATCTAGGTTTACTATGTGAACATTGAAGGTGTCCAAGTCAGTGGAAATTGAGTTATAAGTCAGCATACAAATTTCAAAATACAAAATAGTAGGAGGGAAGATTATTATGGCCTTAGGGCTGTATTCACTGGAAAATTTGAAAACAGTCCCAACGTTCATTTTGAAAAGGAAACGGCGACTTTGGGAACAAACCAAACTTTATGTGGCCCGGAAATGTCCTCGAATATTATCTTGGATTATAGCAAAGTAAGTAGCTATACACTCCACTGTTTTTCAAATCCTTTAGTTTGGCAAGAAGTTAGTCAACGCGGAAGTTAGCCCTCAAAAGCCCTGTTTTCGATATTTGAGCCATGTTTGAAATTCTGATTCTTAATATGAATTTAATTTTTCTGAATAGAACCTCTTCCTGAATTCGTTTATGTAGGTTCCGTTCTAGGTTCAAGGTAGCGTTTCTCCCCGCCATACCGACAAGTTGAGAACCGAACGGTACCAAGTGTATGTTTACCGGATGTCAAGAAAAGTGTTTTCAGGTATCCGTATCTCGGCTTCTATGAGACCGATCAACTTGAAATTTGATGTGGATCTTTTTGATGCGGATAACAGAAAGCCCTGAAAGTTTCAAGTCTCTAGGTCCAAAGGGAGCTGAGTTATATAACTTCAAAAACCCTGTTTTTCGCCCTTACCTTGTTCTTCTCGTCCGTATTCCATACAAAGAGTGCCATGTTCTTTTTCTCATTCAGTTAGGCAAGGCTACAGCCTCTCCTTTATTCTTGCTTAATTAATTTTTTGGTTAATTTATTAGTTTATCAATAAATAAATAATTTATAAATTTAATAACAAATAATTAATTTATAATTTTAATAATTTACTTAATTTACTCTTGCATATGTAACAGGTCTTTTCAACTTCAACAACAAAAAGACCTGATATCCCCCAGAAACACTCCGTGTAAAAAGCACCCCCCAGCCCTCGCAAACATCATTCTACAGAAGCCGGAAAACGTTATGAAATACACTTTCCCGCATCGCACCCTTTTCGAAATCTTCCCTAGGAGCCGTGATAAGACTTTTTAATATTACAGATCTAATACATAGGTGTCTAGTAATAAAAAAAAGATGTCTATTTCTTAAGTTGGAAGGAAAAGGGTGGACGGGGAAAGTGGATAACATAACTTTTTTCGGCTACTGTAGAATGATATTTGCGAGGCGGAGTGATTTTTACACGGAGTGTTTTTTGGGCGGATATGATATTCTGCTCCCTGACTGTAATGTATAAGCTCCTGAGAATGTTGGAATTTTTCATGTCTCTCCAATATCACCATAATCTCATTGAAACCAGATGGTGGATCTTGGGCCTTTGGTTCTGATGTAGGGTAATAACATTAGCTTAGCACTCTCTCTCCCGAAAAAGGCGAATTCTCCAGGTATTGCCTACCTACTAGTAATACATGCCAACTGTATTGGACGGAACAAAAAAATTCTAATTTGCCCTAATGCATGGGATACTGTGACTCTGCTACCGCAAGCCCCTTTGAAAAGGAGGATACACGTGATTTGCAACGCTCGTCTACTCGACTCGATGTTGTGCGAAAGGGAGCTCTTTGCCATCCCGGCTTTTCTCCAGTTTCATTTATGCAGCGGTTTCCTTCAGAGAGAACTAATCCCCTTTCCGCCAATAGTTTCCCATCTACTTGGGCTGTGGTGGGTGGCTTTCGCGTAGGTAAGTACCTCATTTCAGGTTAACCAGAACACGGGGCGTCACACCGTGCCGCATTTTCAAGTAGGTTCAATCTCTTACACATTGTATTACATCCCAAGACTGGCTAGAATAGCTTTTTAAGGTGTAGATCCTGATGACCCACTACATGAAACAAATAATTTGTCGACCAAAAGAATCAAAACGCTGCAAATTTTTCTCACCTGCGTTGTGGTACCCATATCAGATTTTTCAGTTGTAATCTTTATATATTATCTTTCTCATACGGCCTGGATTAGTAGAGTAAACATGATTATCGCCGTTTGTATTTTATAGATTCTTTGAACACCCAATAGATTTATCCAAGTTTACCAAGTCTTCGAAAGCAGCCTAAACTGTATAGCAGAGGACCATTCAATCTCGCAATCACCCAGAAAACTAGCTTGTGAAATTATGAAATATCAAACGCAATATTCATATTATTAAATAATCTTACTTTATAACTTCCTAGCTCCGTCACGGAGCACGTGAGGATGGCTTCGCGCCCAAGAGCAACTGTGACGTTTCTTATGGGGCCACTGAAATCTGGCTCTTCTTCAGTCACATCGGCTACGGCCTCTGAAATGAATAAATTCAATTATTGCATTTATAAGCTAGACATTAAATCATGAACAATAAAAAAGGGGAAAGTACTCATTTCACATTTTCAGTTTGCAATAGAGTTATTACTTTGAAATTCGCTCAAAGTTTCATGATCACATTCAAAAACAACTGATGAGAATCACTGAAATTTCTTTGATGGAATTCGTAGGCTCTTCAAGAATTTTGACACTGATTTAAAAAATCAAATTCCAGTGGACGGGATAGACACGCATCAATACGTTATGGACATTTGTATGAGGAAGTACTGATTGAAGTGATGATGTGGTTTGTTCTGCTCGACGTTGGATCATACAAATTGGGTTTTGTGATCAAACGCACACGTGTAGCATATTTACCATATTTAGCATATTAATCATAATTAATTATTCATTCATTATTCATTAATTATACAATAATAATTATTAATGAATAACGGCCCGTAACACAGAGAAAATATACCCCACAGAGCCATACCCACTCACTACCGCACTCACTCCTCTTTAGCTCAGCTTAACGACAGGACATCATACAAATTTGGATCCCTAGGAAATCATCTTTTCAACTGAATTTAAAAAATAAATAAAAAGTCACGATAAAAGAAAAATTGCGCCGCTCTCAGCGCTTGCAACAGTTGACGTTTACAGTCCGTCGGGAGCTGGTTATAATTCCAAGATGGTACTTGCAAATGGTGAGGGCTCTTAACGTTTCATGGGTGATTCATGTGAATCTTCCGGGATCGTTCGACGCCTGGCTATTGAGCGTTACTCTTCGTCCCTGAGGGCGAATCTGTCGGTGTTTTATGATGGATCGACTTACTTTTTCTTTGAACCCTCTCAACCTTAGGCCAAACCTGCGTTGCTTGATATATATATTATATACTATCAATATGCGGACTGCATGCCTACGGAGTCTGGGGACACCTGATACTCGAAGATTTTGTTGTGCTGAATACATTCTGTTTAAAGCATATTTTTGGGAATTATTGGAAGTCATTCAAGTCTTTAGCTAACGGAGCTCAGCAAGTGGAAACGGAAAAAAATATAGATCTAATGAGCGATTAAGTAATTTAATAATCAATATTAGCCAGAACATCCAGTTTCGTAAATTTAAGTGGAAAATTGTTCAAAATTAAATGAAAGAAAACAGAATATGATAAGATACAGATTTGAATCTCACTAGCCCCGAATCTCTTAAGGAAGGGGCTTTCGAAGATTTCATGAACTCATTACTGGCATTTTGAAAGTTGAGAGTTCACGCAACGGGAGCCATTTCGTAACAATAGGGAAGAGTGGAAAAAGAACGAAAATGGCATAAGAGTAGTATGCGGTAACAGGAAAGATGTCTTGTCCCCAAACATCCTAACGATGCCAATTGGGGAGAAATTGGTAGAATAAAATTTATTATTTAACAATATTAGGTATTGGGGGAATAGATCTATAATGATAATATCATATAACTCTACTATTTTAATAATTAATGACTATCATAACTTGATTATTTTTGTACAGGCTGAAATACGCTAAATCGGAAGGATGACGTCATTTTACTTCCGTACAATTATTTTTGTACAGGTTGACACTACTTTAGTAACTATCATAATATGACAAGGAGTCACCTCAGGCAACGATTAACAAATACCTGGAACCTTCGGGTTAGCGTTTTTGTCGTTTGCCAGGTTTCACAGCCATAAAGAAGAACGGATTTAACGTTTGTGTTGAACAAGCGCAGCTTGGTCCCAAGAGAAATATTTCTATTCCTTCAAACCGGGTACAGCTGGACAAAAGACCCGTTATTGAAAGCACAGGCCATCATAATCATAATATTATTATTGACAAGTCCAGTTTCAGTTTGAAGTTGTGGTACCTTCATTGAAAATTTCCCTTCCGTCATACAACCTCCCATCATAAGTAGGTGCTTTCAATGAGCCATTTAGTACACAGTGTGGTTAAATAGTATTTAACGATTTTATTATGATTATGATGGCTCATCTAAGGATTATCGTCTTTCATTTGTTTCATTGCTTGTTTTATTCGACCAATTAGTTTGGAGAAGCGTCCGTATATATCAAATTTTTGTGAACATGTGAACATGTGAACATGAGCGTCCGTATATATCAAACTTTTGTGAACATGTGACCGCTAGGGCTCAATAATTCAAAAACATAATAAGAGGTGGAAAATAACTTATGTACCTACCCCAGAGGTTGGAGCGATGGTGTTCACGTCTGTAATGTCAGAACAGTAGGGACATACAATTGCTGGAGTGAATAGACACCGAATGTATTCACCGATGTACACTACAAACCCAAGTATTAACACATAGGTATGCGATATTCTTTCACTCGAAGTTTTTCACGGATTACTTTCCTTAGCAACAAGCTAAACAGAGAAACGGACACCGGCGATGAGTTCTACGTAGCCAGACGTCTCGCAGGAGGCTAAGTGGTGGAATTACCGCTGTATCTCTTATCAATCCCAAAGGTTTCTCCGGTAAGGCAGATTACAAACTAGGATCCTGAAACCCTTCTTGGAGCTTGATAAGGCAGAGTTAGTTTTGCCCTAGGGTAACCTCCGCTACATTACCAATAATTCTATAGAAGCTGCCTCGAATTACTGGTTCACGGTCGGGACTTGGCGCGTTCTGCATCTTGATACGTGTATCAAACCAAAATTAATACGTTCTACCACAATTACCTCAAACGCATTAATTGTCTATTTCGGTTAAAAGGGCGCAGCTTGTAATTGAGCCTGAAGGGTTTAATCAAAATATAGTCCAACGCACGCGAATATATAATATTATCTAGAGCGTGTTTAATGGTGCTTCTTGTTTGTTAGCAATTAAGTAGAGGCAGTCAAAATGACTCATGTAATATTAGATAGTTTACGCAACCATTCTGGTTTATTATCTTCTATTGTAATCGACCAAAAACTCTTTTAACCCTTTCTCAAAAATTGGGGTTTTACGTTTCTTTAAATAAAACTCCTCGATATTACACCCTGCAGTATCTATCTGAACCTTCTTTGGCTTAGCAGTAGATGGTATTTTCCAATCAAAACGCCCAGTGGTCCAAATCCCCCAAAAAAAACCTGGCCAAATCTCTATTTTTCTGCACTCTGCAAAAATATTAAACAAATCTGAAACATCCAGTTTCCAAGTAAATCGGGTTGTAGGTTTAAACAACATTCCCGTTTTCCGATATTAGAACCCAGGTTTTGAATCCAGAATCATACGAGGTATAATGACAGAACTACAATGTCATATAAATACAAGTCTTGTTAAGAAGGCATCATTACCACTAATGTGTAGGGAAAAAGGAAAAAATGGCGTACAAAATAGGGAGATCAAAAAATAGGAACTCAATACAAAACAAAACTCAATAGGAACTCAATACAAAAGGAAAGGGCTCAAAACGGTCATACGAAACAGTGGACGTGCACGCACTCATGCATGCATGAGCTCTGATTTGGTTATGTCAATAATAATTGACACAAAACTGGACATTCAATTACTTCGGTTTACCATTACCTGATCGTCATCTAACACAGTTGGTCACGTCAAGGAATAGCTCAGCTCAGTTTAACTTCCTACATGTGTAAGCTCAATGTGAAAATGTTTATAAATTTGGTTTATTAGTGTTCAAATAAACGAGTACAATTGTTCTCGCGTTTATTTGAACACTGGTATACGTTAACGTGCTACTGTGACACCTCGTCATAATTTTAAATGTGCTGAGAAAAAAATTGGACTTCCTTTATTTTATTTCTCCCACCTCTCAACATCCCGTGGCCTCCTTTCCCATTCTCCTGTTCTCCGCCCTTGCCCTCCTACTACGTCCTCTTCCCTCGTCATTTGTCACATTTCTTCCGGTCCATGTATCATCCTTTCCTAGCTTCCTTCCCTCACTTACAAAAGGGCTCCTAATTAAATTCAGGTTATCCCGTGACGACCCTTTCTCCCATCCCTAAAGCTTTCTCTGCGCCACTGCTGTTGTCTCACGTAGGGAGCGAAGCGGTTTTTGTCGGGTGCAAACATTATACGCAGGGCTAGGCGCGGTGTAGTTATGTGCTTGCCTCACATATACGCACTTAGTTGGCTATAATAACGTTACGAATACAATGCCAGTGGTTCGAGGGAATAGCCAGGACCCAAGTTGCGGTTTGGCTCAATATATATATACATAACAGAATATTCATGGTCATCATTCATCAGAATTTAAGCCGATAATTGATATAGGTAAATTCAACTGAAAGTTCCCTTAAATGAAACTCAAGTGACCCCTCGTACATACATCAGATGGTATAAGATGGCCAAAACTGCTGGAGGATGGATTTCACTAATAACTTCCAAGAGGAAAAACCTCACATGTTTATTCACGATCAAGCACCTTGATATATTAACAATGACTTACAATAATTTTTGAATATTCTCATGATTTGGATTGCTCTTACGAGCTGTCCTTCGAGGCGTTGTGGAGCTGAAGGAATGAATAAAGTAGTGAAGGCTCGAGTTCACGAGCTGTCTTCTAAGTATACCCAAGGCGACTGTACAGCCCCACATTTAGGATCATACGTAACGGAGGAAACTCACCTAACCCACTTACGAACTTCATTCGAATTCTGCGTTAGTCTCTCCCTGCGAGTTCTCTGCCGTAGTTGCAGAACCAACTTAAGACCTCGACATTTTGTAGTACTGAGCTACATCGCTTTCACGCCGGAGTGTATTACACATTCAATGGGACGCACTTCATCTTTCCAGTTTCAGAATCTTCAATGAAACTCACCAACTATCAGAAATATCATTGTGGAGAGGACTGAAAATGTTCAGGAGGTGACAACTGTCATTGGAACTTGTTTGAACAAGATGGCCACATTCATGTTACTAATAAGCCTGGGACAAGATAAACCTGAGTCTGTTGTCAAATTTTATAGAAAAAAAACAAATTTGTTCAAAAAGCTGTGAAATGCAAAACGCAAATTTAATTTTGGCGGAAGAACCATACCTTCGCTTATCAGACCGATCTGGTATTACTCATCGGGACTATGGGTATCGGCAGCTAACTGCTACTTTAAAAGGATTCAGGTTACACAGAATCGGGTCCTAAGACTTATTACGGGAGCTCCTTGGTATGTCAGAATTACTACGCTGCACAAAGATACTGACGTACCATTTGTCCACGAGGTACTCCGCACATATTAATGAAACCTCACCCTAACCACCTGATGACTGAGATGTTTGGCAGCTTACTTCCTCCACGAAACCAGCGACGGCTCAAACGGATGCGTCCTTCTGATTTCTTAATTAATGAAACTTCGTGTGAAAGTCATTGTAAAGTAGTGTTGTTGCCCTAATATTAGTTCGTGTTATTTTTATGTTGAGCCAAAGATCCAACTATATTCGTACCACTATAATATAGTAGTATATAATATAGTAATTCGTACCACTATAATTTCTACTTGGGAATGTTGTCATATATTGGGCACTGCCCAATGGGCAGGTCAGCCAATGAGCTGTTCCAGCAACAAGTTACAAGTTAACTAGGAGATGATTCCTACTGTATTCTCGTGATACTAATTGTAATGTTTTAATCTTAAAAAACTCGGCGCTTCGCGCCTCGCCAGGGGGGCAAGCCCCCCTGGACCCCCCGGATCTTTTCTCTTCTATACTTTGTATAGAACGAGGTATTTGCTATGCAAAACATGAATAATGTTTGCGCGTCCGAATGTTGTTTACAGTTTTATTTACTCAGGGCTGTATCTCAGCTTCTTCGATATTTACAGCGGTTTTGACAGTATATAATTTATGCATAAATTAAAGGCTTTCCAACGAATGGAGAACGATTTTTGTCCGTTGAAAACTAAAGAAGTTTCATTTCCCTAGAAACGGCTCGGTTGTACGTGAAAATCATTAAAAATCTTCGTGACATAATTTCTTGACTTAAACTTCGTTACGCTTTTCAACTCTGGTAGGCCACCGCAAAAACATTATTCATGTTAAAAAACACCTTAGAGAGCATGCAAAATGGTAGCTACTGAGAATATTCAGACCTATTCAAACCTACAATCAATTTATGACTGTAAATTTCCTTTAGTGATACTTCAAGCGACTAGACGTTATTCTGAACCGTTAAATCACAGCATCAGCTCTTGTTGCCAAACGGATACATTTGCACAATAACAGGAATAATGCGGGAAGCTGCTGAAAGCTAATGTCACCACAAAGAAACGAAATGAGAGGCTGCAGTTTGCTGTGCCCAAATGCGAGCAAGCTAATGAATCAGAAATGGAGAGCTCAGCCTCCATTCACCCCTTTTGTTCCCAAAACCTCAATTTGCATTATGATGGTATAATTAGATGAGGCTCGGAATGTAGCAGTGGACAATGGGACCCCGCACGAAATTTCTTGTAGGGAGGCGAGCCCGAAACACTCTTAACCAACAATGGATATTGTGGTTCTCTGACAAAACCTATAAATTCACCGTGAGGATGAGCAGGGCAGCAACGAATTGTTTTATAATGTTGTGCTAGCTCGTAAATCAGGCGATGATGACGGAGGACTTCCTTTTTGGAGAGCCTTCAACTATTCCCCGTTTTTGTGTTTGATAGTATGAATATCCCCAAAAATTGTTCAGAGTTGTTGATGGGAAACACTTTATTGGTAATGTGATGATGAGAGAAGCCGGGCCAATAACATTTCAATTGATTATTCTTAACCCTAGACTACACGAGTGTTTTTTGCACCATGTGATACACGGGTGGGATGTCCAACACCCCAGTACCCGGTTCTCCTCATGACATTTTTTTAGCTCAACCACAAACCGAAAATCTCTGCAAATTCTTGACACTTCGGTTTATTATCGATGTTCATTGCGCATAGGACGGATGCACTTCGTGCAAACCATTTTGGTTTTGCGGTCATTTCCTCTTGGACAAAAGCTGTTCTGTAAGAACTCATGGGCGGGAGGGATTCGGGGTTGCCTTCTCTCTAGTCTCTGTTTCAACCACATCTCTGTATCCACCTAAATTCTCATTGGTGTCTTCACTTTCCAACTTCAGCAACACTTGTCAAGGGGCACTCACAAAAGTGGCAAAGAAAACGGCACCCCAGAGTGACTTTGCAAACTTCCTGCTAGATAACTGATGAAAGACTGAACATGAAAATTCACTTGTTGAGTAGGGCATGGACCGAAGTGTATTGTGATGGGAATCACATAATATGTGTATTGTGATCACATAATGTTGTCGAGTTGTTATCAAGAAAATAGGTTGTTGTGTTGGATGATTAACTTCGGAATGTTGAGGGAAAACATACGAGTGTTTTTGTTATACATATTTGGGGTAAATTTGTACAATATTTACACTGCTACTACGGGCACCACAAGGTGAGCTTTTCCAAATGACAGCGTTTTGAACGAGCGTTGGGGTGTCCGACACCCCACCCATACAGTCTAGGGTTAAACCTCGACTCTTCAAAAGAGGCAGTATATTTTGATAAATATTTCCTCGTGACGGGGAGGAGGATCATAGAGAAGGAAGGGATTTTGAACTTACTTGTTTTAATACTTAAGCATAGTTTGAAGTAAAAATGCTGCAAAATTTCCCGCAACGGTTCATTGATTTCCGTCTAGATCGATATTCTGTGTAAAATATCCTTGTAAGTCCCATGGCTATTCGAAAATGGTAGAAATAACCTTAGTGCTGTATATTTGTCCAGTGAGATAAGTAAGCAAACCTCGATTTTACAACCTTACCCATCCCTCCAAGTAGACCTTCACAGTGGTTTGTAATCTCTACGCGATACTGCCTTCTATTTTCCGTTCAAAGGTAAAAGCAAAAGTAACGAAGGTTGATAGGTACTTAATTATAAATAGGCACTTTAGTTTTGTGGAATAACACGGTTTTTCTTCCTTCTCTCGGTTGTTTTTTTTCTCTCTGAAACAATCAATGACCCCAAAAATCAAGTGCAATGATAAACCGGATAAGTTATCCATCCATGGAAAAGGTTTCCGTGCCGGTCTGCACCACCCTCTCTCACTCTCTCTCACTTGCCGTTTTGTAATCAAGTAATCGCCAAGCAATCAGGCAAATGGTTCTTGTGTTCTCTTTTCGTAAAAGGGCATTTACAGGTGTCACATTGTCTCACGCTCTTGGTAGACCTCGCCCACGGTAGCAGCTTTGTCAACTAGGTAGCTGGAGACCCTCGCTTCAGTTTACCTCTTCATTTATTTATCCATCCATTCCAAGTTGAACGACCAAGCTGTCAGGATGGATAAACTGTTCAACAGTTCGGTTTAAGCAATTGGTGGGGCTGTCGTAAAAAGAACGGCAGCTGAGCAAAAACAATGCAAAGTTCTCACAACAGTTCATCATTTTCAGGATAGATCAGCCTTCAGTGTGCTGATCTATCCTGAAAATGATGAACTAGTGTAGATTATTATCCTCAGATTGTTGATTCCTACGATGTGTCAGTATGCAGTCTCTTCGAAACGCTCATATCTAATCATGAGAGAACGGTCCTGACGCTACAGACTTGATAAACTGGAATAATTTGGAACAACAGTTGCATAAACATTTCCGGCAATGTTCTAAAAACTTACCAAGTTCTCACAAGTTGGTTTCAAGCACGGTCAAATTCAAGATCATCAAGTCCACGAGTTCTTCTCGAGAAAGATCCATAGTATGTATTTATTTGTTCTTCTGAAGCTTGTTCTCATACCAGGGGAAATCATTATGTATACACCTACCGAGGAGATGGTTGAGAACTTCTGTCAATAGCGTTCAGTCCCCGGAGGGGAAACGAGGGTTCGATGAATACAGCGCTCTACTTGACGGAGTCTTGGGAGACGAAGCTTAGACTGTTGACGGGAAGGAGGGTTACGTAGAAGGTAATGTAGGAGATGTCACCAGCAAAGGATCCCACTCCTGGCTTCATTCTCGCGGCCATTGCAATCACAAGACCCGCTCAGATAGGGATAACCTACTAGAATCCTGGAACAAAGGCGGGACTGAGGCCGACATGTGTTCAAGTACGGCCTCAGAAGGGTTATTCAACTGACTGCCAATAACATACCACTAGTTTCATCTCTCTTGAGGGTAAACTAGCGTAATAGGTGGTATATTTTCGTTTGAGACATCAGCAGGGATGTATAATTGACCCAGTGCAAGCGGATTTAAACAAACCAGGGAATTCAATCAACTCCATGCAATATTAAAGCCCATTTCAATCCTTCACTTTACCGCTCTTTAAAAGTGCACGAAAATGAGTGAGGTAAAAAACTACTGATTTAGTTTGTTGACCGTAAGGAGCAAACTATTGTTTCACGGGAAGGCGTGTGTATAAATAAATATCATTATCATCTCGTTCATATTGAAAAATTTTGCTCAGGAATGATCCTAATGAAAATAGGTTTCACTCTCAGCCAAACCGATTCACAATTTCTTCATGGAGGATTCTGGAGTGAAAAAAGTAAAGGAAGCGCTGGCCAGAAACAGGGAAGATTACGGTGGTCAAGAATACCCTTGTTCTTCTTGGTTAATCACGCCAGCCTCATTCACCTTTGAGCAGACCCCTTCTTGTTTTTGTAAGCAGTCGAGTGGTTGAAGCAGATGCAAAAGTTGTATAATGGCGATGAATAGGCGACTAAATTGGAATCCAACCTATTTTCTCTCGAGGAAGTGGAACAATCAGTCATGAGATAAGAGGAGATGAGCGCCTAGAGGGCTATATAGGGAAAACTCGAGAAAGAAGAAGAAGAAAAAAAAGAAAAATGCAAAGAAACAAGGAAAGAAAGTAAAAGAGCAAAAAAAGTAAGGAGAGAGACGAAGAAGATTGTGGGAACGCCCGACAATGCAATACTCGGTGAATTTATGAAGCAACTTGTTTAATTTTACTTCTCCACCCAGGGCACTTCCTTAACCGTAGGGTTGGAGGTGGTTAGGGAACAACGAGTTAACGCTCCTTACAAACTGCTGCAACTACAGTTAAGCTATCGTTGGAGCCCTTCCATGACTCACCGGTGAAATGGGACGGCTCAATAAAGAGGAAAGTTAGGGATTGCGGGACTCGGTGGAGTAATAGAATTCACCCTTCGAAGAAACCTTGATCAGAAGAGATGTGGATTGAGGGAAATATAGATTGTATGCATATAAAGGAGTTTAAAGAACTGGAAGTAGCACGAAGAGCTTGGAGGTGGTACGAAAGTTGAGAGGTACCATTTAGCTTCTATCAACCAAAAAGAGACAACTTCGCAAAATCTGTACTTGGAATATGGTGTTTCTGATATAAATATAAATCAATAAATGAATAGTAATATGTTTGGGTAGCAGCTAGACGGTCTCTGGGTACTGAGTGAATGAGTAGAATAGAATGGGAATTAACTGGGGTTAACTGGGAAATTAACTGGGAATTAACTGTGGGGGAAAACAGATGGGGTGGTAACAAAAGTTATTTAGTTTGCTGGAGAAGACCATACGCCATTATATGAAGTTGATTGCAATCCCGTTAATGACGTCCCTGGCACGTGAGGCGTAGCAAGTCCAGAAAGTGATTCAAATGTAAAACTAGGCAATTGAACAGGGAATCAAACCTTTTTCAAAATTATATGTATCAAAGAAGAAATTTGGACCAACAGATTCCTACACTAAAGGACTTCTTCCTGAGAGGAAGAAAGTTCTGTGATCCTAAGTAATTAATGGGAATATAATTGAGATTCAGTCGAACTGCGAAGAACGGGTGAACGATATTGAGTCATTAAAGTCAACGAAGTCAGTAAGCAGAGTGATATTATATTGTCCCAATATTTTGAGCATTCAGGCTGGCAGGACTTGACATGTTCCTCAGGAAACTCCCAACTGAAAGACACACTTGCATAAAGTTGCCGCGCTTCGTAAGCCTCACGATTCCCGAGAAGCCTTAAACTTGAGTCTTCAACTTGAGCTAAAACGGGTGAACTTGTTCTCTGAAAATCGTTCATGAAATACGAGTACAACATGTTTCTTGAGAACTACTGAGTAAGGAGAAGTGTAGTATATCCAATTTCCTTCTGTCACATACCTAACAACATTGAAAACAGTTGAATTGGATTTCAGTTATAATAGTTATAGTGGTAATAGTTATATGGGACTCAACTAGAGGCCACTCACAAGCTATATGAGCCATATCGAACGATTTTTGAGTCAGATAACTATTTGACGAATTATGTTGATGCATTATGAATAAAATTAAAATCGAACCACAATCGGTTTTAAATGGGCTTACAAAATTTCAATGCGAGCGTAGGTCAATACATTTTTGATGCCTATGGACCAATTTTTGTATACCCTCGACGTATGCCTTTCTCTCCACCTCCCTAAGCAATTTTTTGACAGCATCCTGAACCTCCTCGTCATTTGAAAATCGTTGTCCACCCTTCTTGAAAAGATAATAATCCGATAGTGCTAGGTTCGGGGAGTAGGGTGGGTGAGTCACAATATCCTACCCAAATAAAATTATTAGGTCCTGAGTGAGAAGGGCGGTATGTGTCACGAAGGAGTGACACACAACGAGTCAGGATTCCTCTCCTTTTGTCCTTTCTTTCAACTTCTTAAGTGTCTCACAGTATTGATGATTTGTTTTAACCGTTAGGATCCTCTCTACCTACCTGTGGTGACATCTCTGAAAAACAAAATTCCCTTCGTCCTACACAGCCCTTGTAACCTTACTTTTCGGACGTCCCTCGTATCTTTGTCAACCATGACATGGTTCTCTGATGTAGTAGGATGATATGAGCCTTTGGTGACTTTATCAGCTCTGTAAATAATAAAAGTCTGAATTTAAGTTTGTATTAATGGAATTTGAAGGTTTGTTTCCCTACCTCACCTTATAGGTAGTATGATCAAAATTAATACATCAAAACGTAGTTTCAAATTTTAAGAAGTATGTAGAAAAATTCACGAAGTTTGATGAATTGGGCGAAATCGATTTGATTGTATTTCAAATGGTAATCGATCGCTTATTCATCGGCAAATGAACTCCGGTTCCGCACCACATACTTCCGTCATTCTTTTCTGAACTGACACGGCTTACATGATGAATGTATCAATTACATACACGGCATCTGGTACGGTGATGGGTCACTTCGGGGAGTATTGAATATTCGATGGATTCTATTAATACTTCATAACTCTCGTATTAGGCTCGGTTCCTCCCTCTGACTATTAATATGCTGTCACAGCGCCTACACGTGCCGAGTTCAGTATGAAGAACGTGAACTGGATTGCGAGTTTACATTCATGAGAGCCTTAGGCGGTTTATTGAGCGAATTGAAAGAAGCGCGTGCACCGTTGCGTTTGTCATTATTGAACGCCATTCGGGTTGGAGGGATCCGGCAGCTGCCATCCCCACTACGATTAGGTCAACCATATAATAATCATACGGGTCTTCATTTGACAGTATTTAAACTCCTCTAAAATAAGGACAAAACTGAAGGTGCAAAATTTATCCATCGATATTCAATCGTCCCAGCAATATCATTGAACGATCATTATAATTTTATTGTTGATTAATATTATTAGTAAATTAGAAAAAGAGGAAGTGATGACTGCAAAAGCCAAAATTGTTCAAGCAACATATAATGTGAAATTAAATTAATCAAGTGATCCACAACTTCATAAAACCCATACAATTAACCGCTGGTTTCCCCAATTTGGTTGATATTTTATGTATAATTATTATACATTGATGTTCTATATCCTCTAAAACTAAACTAAAACTTCAAAAAGCCAGTTCTTCGCCCTTACCTTGAATATATACTCGTACTATATATAACTTCGATACAGAATGAAGTTTTCCTGTTCAAGTTTTGAATATTGTAACCTATATTTTCACCGCATGCCAAATGATTAGTTCTACATAAATGGTTAAAAGGCAAAATCGTGTAACCGGCAGAAGGCCGTATCTCGAAAGGTGAATTATTAAAGTTTTAGGGTGGACTGGGATTTATTTTCCTTGTTCAATAACAAGGTTCATTATTCACTAGTTAGTCTGGTGGATGCTAAAATGGTTGGTATAATTTCGTTCGGTTGAAAAGTAAAGGTAATTAAATCACCTTTAATGAAATTATGAATTCCAATACCGCTATATTTACCGAGTATACGTATATAATACCGCTATATTTACCGAGTATATGTATATAGAACTCTGTGATCGGTATGGCCTCATAACAGTTGTAATTTCTGAGCTGTTATGCTCCGAAACCGTCTCTTCCCGTTCTGATTCCGCTTTTCGAATCGTCCATTGTAGTTTTGTCCGGCGCAACGACGATAATCACGAATTTAATGGGGAGCCATCACAATAAAATAGCGCGGAGGGAAAGGGAGCTCAAAAGCTGGTCGAGGCAACTGCCCGGTCTCGAATTACCGGGTCTCCATTCGGAAGGGATGCTGAAATGTTATCAACAGCATGCGGAAGGGGCTTGAAGAGCAATTATGTGGGACGTCGGATCAGAATTAGCTATGAGGCTCGCGTTTCGTATTATAATTCCTCGAAGCTTCCTTTGGGAACTGATCCCCAGGAACTGTAATATTGTCTTTGAAGTGCCGTGATTGATGCGTGTTTAAATGCGTACCTTCACCTTGCTGTCGATCATCGCAGGGCAGAGATCCAGGATGAGGATGATGCCACTATATCGATCAGTTCAAGGATACTGCTAAGTCGAGGTCAGGTTTAATATTCATTTTTTTGTGGAACTTGATGGTGCTTGTAATTTGAAGATCAAGCTTGTTGTTGTAAGTTGACCGTGGCATGTACTTCAAGAAGATTCGGACTATTAGTCGATATTACCTTATCCATTTCCCCGAACACCACTAAAAAATCTCGCAAGCCTTGAGATCTGTGAAGCTATTGACATTCAGCTTTTGAAAGATTCACAATTGATAGTTCAAAGCGGAGCAAAATGGTTTGAGAAGGGTCGGGACATAAGTAAATAATGTGGCAGTGAGATTGTAAGTCGATAATGGCTAGTACTTCGTAGTAATTATTATTAAACTTCACTAAGCTGGTCGTTTCAATGGTTGAAGTGGAGCAAAAATAGAAAACCCGCAGACTCACAATTCCATTACGCTACACAGACTTGCGCAGCGATCATCTCAAACGGGATCAAAATTGAAATTCAAAATTAGGAAGTAACCCGAGGGATCGAAAAAGTTGACCAAGAAAGTAATATGAGGAATATTAACGTCTTGAAGAGATGGCTCGAGGGGAAGCGGGAGATGAATGTAATATTCCTTCTGTCTTGCGATAACAACAGCTATTTCCATTAAAGCCCCATTATACGCTTTTGAAGACTCCGGGCTGAGGTCGGTCGAAGGGGTTTCCATTATTTGCGGCTGAGTGAAAATGAACTGTGTTTCAATTGTGGGGGGTCAATTTATCTTAGTGTTCCAACAAGATGGAACAATCGCTTCCCTCGTTTTGTCTTTCGGCAGCACGATATCTTTTACCGTATTAAAAACCATTTGTGCGATTGTTTCGCGGACCAGCCGTCGCAAAACCAGTTTTTTGTTGTTGTAAAAGAAATCATTCTTGAATTCACGGGGGAAAAAACAGCACCTCCAGGCCCGGAAATGCCAATGTAGGTAGAAAAAAAAACTCCTCAGAAAACCGTCCATCACGAACGCACAATATACAAGTTGCATGAAAAAACAGGTTTTAGATGTCTTGAGGCGTGTAAAATACGAAAATGGGATCCAAATACCTCATTTATGGTGAGACGTCATTTGACAGAAATCACCTTATTTGTCAAAGAAAGAAAGCCTCACGGACAAGAGAGAGGGGACTATTTGCGTCTCTGGCAGCAGATGTCGGTGTCACTTGGTATATTACCGTAAACAATTGTGCATTATTTACTTCATGTGGTACCTACCTATTCTGTACGTAGAGATAACATTTCAACTTTGTAGGTACGAGTTCACATTGATCAGAATCAAGATATTTCGTATTCCTTTTTCGTTTGATGATAGGTATTGAAGATCATCACAATTTTTTAAATTTTTTTTACCTATGTATGACAAAACTAGTTATTATGTATAATTACTAGTTTTGTCATACATAGGTAAAAAATTTAAAAAATTGTGATGATCTTGTGAAATTGTGATGAGGTGTATACACCTTTTGAAGCAGTTTACAAATTTTCCTACAGCTAGATTCCCAGTAATTAACGATTTGGCGTACAGGTCACTATGTCCTGTCCAGGACCTTCCTCTCCCAGTTTTTCTGTGTTTCTGTGATAGGCCGAACATTCCGGTGCCTGTCCTGCTAGTTTCTTACAAGAACTTATTCTGACAGTAATCAGAAGGTAATTATCAATAATTAGTGTTATTACGAAAGTGACTGCAATGACGAGTTAATTCTTAGATGACTTGCCAAAAGCTGCCTAGTTTCATTCTTGAAAATCAGTAGCGTTTTCGCTTAAATTAGCGTTGGCACCAGCCAGGATAGTTGCCTTGTGAAGAAGTCATTGGACGGCCGCGGTTTTTCTAGAATAGCTGATTGATTGGCTCTCGTAGGCCTTGTACTAGATATTTCCCGAACGCATCAATAGATTTATATAGATAGATCAAAAATCTATACACATACGTTTTCCTAGCTGTCATTACATCAAGACTATCATATAGGTTGCCCAAGGGCGTACGTCTTCGGGATTCGGTTGCTATTCGTAAAATCGTATTTATCGCTATGTCCAGACTATGGAAGTATTAGGCATAGGCGCCTCCCCATACTATTATACGAGTACGATATATTAGGATACTGTATACATACGCATAGTATACCATTTTAAGATTATCACAAGACTTTCTTAGGACAATAAACAAATGCAAAGATTCCCTCATTCTCTTCACAAGGTATTGTATGTGTTCCTTCCATTATAAATAACTCCAAGATATTTGATAATCTCGACTTTTTCCAATCTTACACAAGAACACAAAGGGTGACTCAAATCACAATTGACTTGATGAGCCACTATTCTCGAAATTACCAGCTGTCCTGGTTTCTTTATTGAAAATGTGACGTATTTTGTTTTCGTCAAATTAATAGAACCAATTAAGGAGTTTCTTCACATTTTTTTGGTCTGTTAGTTGTACGTGGGTTACAGTGTTTGAACAAATTGATTATGTTGGAGGAATAGGTATGTCGTAAATAATCCACTTGAAATGTTCACAATGTGACTCATTCGACCAGAACGAACCTGGTGAAGAGTGTTATACTGTTATTGGATTTTTAATTTCCCTGGGAGTGATGTTGTCTCATAGAGCTAGCAAGTGAACTCTTGAATGTTATGCCATTTTTATCGAATTTTTCTACCGAAATCACATTTTAACTTGATTCTTTCCTAATAAAGTGCGCCGATTGTAGTATGTAATGTCACAAAATATAATTCAAGTTTCAGGATGTACAGAGGAATAGAAGAAGAACTAGAGCATTGAAAGGAAATGGAATCAAACATGACAGTGTCTTTCGGTTTCTTTATTCATGCCGTGTTTGTTATGCATGACAAACGTGAAATTGAAAAATACGACATTCAATGTTATCAGTTGGAAAACGGAAAGAGTTGAGGATGCCTCGGTAAACTTCTGTATGCATAGTAGTGAACTGGGATGGGGTTGGGAATAAAATCACCTTGGGCCAATAGTTGCTTTTGCATCAGTTAGGACCGTTGCTGGGTCATTGTTATCAATAAGCCTGTCTCTTTCAGTCTCTAGGACAAACCTGAATTACATCTCGTAACCATTGGAAGATTTGGAGGATCTCTCAGTCGGATGGCGACACAGCGTCCCCTTTACCGCCCAATCCCAACCTAATACCAGTAGAACGCGAGATGGAGATACAGTCGAGGGAATTTGGCGTAAATCATACGCCTCAGTAACTTGTGAGACTGTTGTTCGGATACAACGGAATTACCAATTCTATGAGACATAAAGGCGAAAAGGAGGGTAGAAACTCCAGTTAGGTGTGGGTAATCTTATTATGACCGTTATAGGAGGCCGTTTAGGACCGAGGACGCGGTGGATTATGTGGCTATAAAGTCCGTAACAAAGGAAGCTTGTTGTGGGGTTGCCACCTTCACGGCTTTTCCTTCCTTCATATTCCCTGCCATCTCGTTACTGTCACGTGTGGAGTTCTTATTGCCTGCACTTCATCCCAAGTCTTCTCCAAACCGGAATTTTTGAAAATTTCTATACAGACCCCGAATCATCAAAATTCTAAGGCAGACTGCTAGAAAATATCAGCATGAGGGGGATGTACATCAGGCGAGGGTATCATAATGATGTAAATATTCTGACTTGAAAAATTATACTCATCTAAAAGCAGGACACTCAACTACAACAGTTGTAGTTACTGACAGTTACTAATGGTGTTTTTAGACTTGAGAATCTAAAACAAGGGACGAAGACAACTGATAACAAAGGAAACTTGTTGATGCAAACACCAACACGAAGGAGAATCATTGAGTTAACAGAAAACCGACGTGAAGTGAAAACAAATCATTTTCAGACTCAAATAAAACAATATTGTGAGGCACTTCAGAAAAGAAAACTCGACAAAATAATAATTAGTTTCTATCACTAGCTGCTAGAAACCTTCAAAGGGCAATACAAGTTTCTTGGTTACTCTCAAATACTAGTTCTCATCCTTCAAACGTAATAACCTCAACTAAGAAGGCCAGGAGGAAATACACGTGTAACAAATTATAATTTCTTGCCCTAATTACATGGAATTCATTATTGTGTTTTGAGTTAGATTACTGAGGTAATCAGTAACTTGAGCACGAAGATCTCCTATCAAGGTTCTTTCCAACAAGATTCCTTTCATTACCAAGACCCAGTTCTCTTACAACGGTCTTGTACAGCGATTTGTGACAGACTATCTTAAAATGCTTGGCGCATACGTTATTTCGCATAATATAAATGTTGCTACTAGTATATTATAAATTATATTGGCAGTCAATATGATGAACTGTTGGAGGTTTCATCTCAGGTAAATTAATGGATATTTTAAGTGAGAAAAAAATGTTTGGTTTGTATAGCGTCATGGAAATATCAGACTCTCAGACATGCCACAATCTCTATGTCTGACCATGTAGTTGACCACGTAGTGACAGGTTGGTACTTACTATTATTATTATTATTTATTAATTAATTTTATTTCTTTCTCGGAAACCACTCACGATATTGTTCTACTCAAGTCTATAAATTACCCGTTTTCACAGTACAGCTGTTCTCTATTAACTCAATGAGTCTCCTTTGTTTCGGTATTTGAAATGTACCTTCATGTCACTTTATTCCTTCTTTAAGATTTTCATGTTCAATTCAAAGTCATACTGTTCAACCGTTAGTAACCGTCAGTTGTAGTTAAGTTTCTTTCTTATAGATAAGGTAAATTTTGAGTTCATAATATTCAATAATAGTTAGAGCGTGCAACACGTTACAATATGTAGTATTATAGATTTATATTCAGCCATGTTCGAGTAAGAGATTTCAAGATGGTTTCAAGATTAAATGGGCTCTGAGTTGTGGTAGTTACACTTTTTAGACATTTGGTAGATATAAAACATATTCGTAATTTATATAGTTTATTTATTACATCTCGTATAATGAATTGTGCACGTATTACTCTTTTAATAGTCTTACAAAGAAATTGTTTTCTACTCTCATAATATTCAAATAAACTACAATCCCACATTTTACACCACGAATGAAACCACGATTTACAATCTCAAACTCTCGAGTTGACAGTTCTTAGCCGAGCTCCTCTTAAACCTCGTTTGTGATGTTTCTTCGCCATTCTTTTACCCCGTTTCTCTCTTCTCCACTCTTCCGATATAAATTGCGCGCCGGTTCGAGTGAAATATGTTCGCGTTTTATTATGCTCCCACCAGTTACAATGTATCGTCTCTCATCGTGTGCGCACGATCTTTCCGCCTTATTCTGCAAACCGCAAGGTCGCTCTTTCGATCTATAAAACTAGCCGGTTGGGTAAAGTGCAAAAACAATGTATATTATATTCTGCCTCCTACTCAACATAAGGACATGGAGGAACTCGTTAATCAACTATGTCAATCTGAAAGAGGATGAGGAAATGTCGGTGCAATTTATCATCAGCTTCGTAGCCGAAACTGATTTCAAGGTACGAGTAGACAAACCAGAAGACAACAGTTACGGTACCGAAAACGAACATAATATGATTTCTGGTTAGAAGAGTAGCAACTCGGTATTTAAGTGTAGAATACCTAGAAGATATAGGTACCTAACTGACTGAAAGTAGGAAAGTAGTGTGTGTATTGTACACCGATATTCTCCTTCGAATTCGTCCCTATCAAGTTATTTTGGACCACCACGAAAGCTCATCGATTCCACTAGTTAATTCCTGCGATCCATTGAACTGTTACGTACTTTCCCAAGGGCTAGAGCATCTTCGTTCACCACCGGCTTCAATCACAACGTTAATTATTCAACTCATCTTGATCCCAGCACTTGGAGAATCAGTGACTACCAATCAGCGACGGTTTAATTAAGATGAGTTGACTCAAAAGCCACCCATCTGCGACTCACGCGTGATATCAAGTCATTTTTTCGCCAACTCGAGAAGTGTTTCAGCAATTGGAGTATTAAAACATTGGTAGTTGTTGATTTTTATAATTGCCAATTTAATAAATAATGATTTAAGAAAAATTCAATATAGGAATTAAGTAATCAGAAATAATTGTATGTTACTGTAATCGGAGCCCATGAGATACAATGATATAGTTAAGATCGATTTGTTGATATTACACATTAAATGACAAATAAATTGAAAAAAAATGTTCCTCTTACCAATTATAAGGCGCATCAAATTCGAATTTGACTGCGCCCGCAATAAGTCGATATAGCTTGATTGTGGGGTTTTACAGATTTCAAAAGCCATTTGACAATAATTGTCAATTATTGAGACCTATCATTTTGCTCAAGTAATGGAGACGTTTCCACTCAATCCACTCAAATTAAAAACCGGGATGTAAGGTGAAAGTCAGGACAGCCCTTAATTATGTTATACCTAATCTTACATCAGAAAAAATAAAAAAACTAATTTATACCGGGCACTAAATAGGCAACACGGTAAAACTTCATGTCTTTAACAACTTTAACTTCATGACCAAACTTCATGAATTCATTATTTCACATTCATGATTCATCACGGAGCCGCAGCGTACAGATTTTTCAAGTTTTTTTTGTTCGACTTTCTGAGTCTTTGTATTTTGAATTGAGGGGGGGGGGGGGTGTCAAAACTTCTTTTCTTGGTCGATTCCAATGGTTCAATATAGAAGATATCAAACGAAAAATTTAAGTGTTGATGACAGACAGTAAACCAGTACTGTACTTGGTGTAACACCAAACCATTGATTTCTTGATGACCAAATTTTAGGAGAAAATGTTGATTTCTGAAGGCATCAAGCCGTTTTTTACCTTCAGAAGTGAGGAAGCAACAATGAGTGCGATAATAGGTACCATTCACTTTGGTAACTCGATGTAAACTTCTTACATTGTTTTTAATAAAGCCATTTAATAACATAAATTGATACTGAATTGATGCTTGAATTTGATACTTGAAGTAAAATTATTCACGAGTACAAATTTATGAAGGTAAATAACAAAAACATTTGGCAATTCTGATGTCCAAAATTTAAAGAAATTGCCTGGAGATCAGGAGTAGCATACAAATTAATAGTACATAAAACTTACATGAATGTTATAAAAATCAAATCAAGTCCTAGAGAAGAAGATTCATAGAGTAAATAGGAAAATATATCAATGAAAAAAGTTCAATAACGGAAAATGAATTAAGGAATTTAAATACTTCTGCATCAGAACCTCATAAACACTGTTTTTAAATTGGTTAAATCTTTTGATAAGCTTAATGTTAGGAGGGCTTAATGAAAAAGCCTGGGACCTAAACAGCATACCTAATTGCCTTAGATAAAAATTACACTTAGGATAAGGGATCGGTACCATCATACCCGAGTGAAGTAGAGTGATACCATGTAATCGAGGGATTTTAGAAAGTTGATATTAATATTAGTATTGGAGTAAATTTGGCGCATGAGTAAGTCGAGGGCTAAGAATTACAAATTTTAAATACGAAGATTTGCTAGGGCTTCGATATCTAGATCTAAATTAGTATTTAAATAAATATTCAATGAATATTTCATTGCTGTATTCGTGACTATTATTGTAGTTCAATATGTTCTATCTACTCTATTCACACCAAATCCCACTCCGAATGCACGTATAGACGCTTGCCGTCCTTGATCCATGTTTGGAAGTTTATCACCTTCCTCACGTAATACAGTAGGTAAGTTGATTTTACTTGAACCCCATTTCGTGGAGAAGGGATAGTAGATCTGAAATAGCAATGGTGGTCGGTCGTGAGAAGCTGTTGTCACGTAGAGCACATATTTCATTGAGAATTATAGCCCGGACCAGGGTGATCTCCAGGTCTTTTCGGTCGAGGCTCTCAGACATTTCTTTGGTTCAGGGCGGTTGTGAGGATGAGACGAAGTATTCATCACCCTTTGCCGGTGCTCCCCGCGGTTTGTATCCATTAGCCCCAAGCTGTCGGTTCGGTGCCTCCGTTCGGTTAAAATTGATGATTTTTTAGGTCAACGTATAAACTACGATTTTTCCCACTCAACCTTCCGTTAAACAAAAGACTCAGGTAGTTTAACGAGCTATAATTTTTGGTAAATATTCGAGTATGCATCATCAGCGAATTTTTATACATCCCCGCATTTATACAACTTGAGGACATTCACTCTTCGTTTGAAATTCACTGTATCTCCAGAAGGTAGTGTTTTCATAGTATTATAGTAGAGATACTAGAGAGTCAGGACGCGCATGGAACTTGATATGAATGAAATTTAATTAATAAACATACAGAAACACCAAAACAATTGTGTAAAGACATCAAGAATGAGTGGAGCTACAATAATACAAATTGTAAACCCACGCATAATCTTGCTAGCCCTTCGACGACCTGTTTATTTCAGACAATAAATCCACAATAGTAGGTAATATATTCCTGTTATTTGTATTTAATTGACCGAATGAGTTTACTTACTCGGTTGTCTATTTATTTGCATTAAGTATCCTTTGAATTCAGTATCGTTGGAATATTATTACATGGAATATTTGTATAGTATGTAGTTCTCTTTGTGTTTTCCTAATTCTTAAACCTGCAGAACCGTTTACAATGCGTAAAATTCCAGCAGTTTTCTGTTGGTGGTTCAATTTTGTGTCGTGTCTAGGTTGTGTCATTCCAGAGGGTACTTATACTACCATTTCGGTATGATCCGTCATTTTATTCAAATATCCGCGATGAAATCCAATACTATATTCGTTATTATAAATATCTATAAGTAGGTAGGATATTTGACTATATGATGACATCAAAGATTAAATACATGATTAATCAATTAAATTTTATTTCATCCGTTCGCGTACTAGAGATCGTTGTAGGAGAGCCAATTATAGCGCCACAAGCTTTGAGAGGGTCCTTCCAAAGACTGCCGCCCCATCAGGCACGACCGGTCTGAGAGAGATTAAATCAGTGAAAGAGGTCGGAATACTGTCGGAGCATCAGAGAATTTATTACTCGGCTGAGGAATCAAATGATGCGTGGAACCACTGAGCTGGTCGTTTGAAGATGGGTGCTGGGTAGACGATAAAATCGAAGAAGAATGTTTGCGAATAGGGCTCGGTCCTTCCATCATCCTCACCCTTTTGAAGGGGCTGTGGGAAGAGGAGGAGGGGGATTGATAGTTGTTCATGCAATGGATTTTGGTCAACGATAAACAAAAATACTGTGGAGTCCACCATCGTTTGCTTGCAGACTGCATTGACTAGCTTGTCCTCTAGTTCAGCATAATTTTCAGCGAAATCCAACCACGGAGACTGGATTACGAGTTCATCTCATTTTACGGTAAAGTTACTGGTAGTTATGTTCCATCAGACAGCATGATGAGTCATTCGTCAAATCTCCGTCAGGACAAAATGATTATTCACAGTTGAAAAGCAATTAAAATTGTTTATGGTTCACTGTTCAAGTCATATTTACCTCGATTCTGATCTATGCAGATGCAAATTTTACCTCGCCTGATTTAAAGAAAAATGTATTATTATTATTCATATTATTTCGTCTTCGGGGGGGGGGGGGGGGCGCTGGGGGAGGAGGGATATTGGTGCGCCTACGTCCGTTCAAGGAATGTGTACTTAATTGTAATAAATGGAAATGTACTTTCAAGATTGCAACCATTTACATAGCGAAATCTCAAACCCGAGCCGTTTATATGTATAATTACGACTTCTCACCACATGTTAATTTATTCACTGAATGAAGTTATCATTCAAATCAAACAGTTGTCAGTAAAATGAATATGCAAAGGTTTGCGGGAAGCTGTCTTAAGTAATACATTCCGGCAGGTGACTGAACAGTGTTGCCAAGTAATTGGTCGTTGTTTGGACATTTGTCCTAGGTTTGTATGAAATATTTTATATTGCATCATTCTTTCGATTGTAATCAATTTTCGATTGACCAATGTTTGACAATTGGCACACTGGCATTTTCAACTGGAATCTTCAAGTGAATCTTGAAGATAAAGTTACTGGTAGTTACGTCCGTTCCTGCTGTGCAAAATGTGCAATTTAATTTGAAAAACACTAAAAATATTAGGAGTCGATTTCAATTCAAGCAGATCTATTGATTTGGAATGAAAAGGCTCTTTCTTACAAGCAGTTAATATTCGACTAAAAAAACACAGCAAATGTTTCCACGATGGTTTAATATTTTCTGTCTAGATCACTGTTCTGTCTAAAATACCCTTGGGAGTTTCATAACTACAAAATAATTGGAATAATGAGCTGTAATATTAGTGTTCGTTCCAGAATATGTTCCAGAGAGGTGCAGCTCAGTAGGTTTAAAGGTACTAAATGTTTTTCTCACTCAAACGTCGTTTTCGACTCAAACGGTTGAAAATAATAAACCAAGCGAGATGGTAGGAGTTTCAAGAAAAGAAGCTCGATCTCTTATTGGTTTGTTTTCCTACGTAAATTTTCACCAACTCAGTGTCTGATGGATTGAGACGCCCTGAATGTCACTAGGAAGACTTCGGTACATAGTATTTAAATATCACTCCGGTAGACCAATAATTGTAGTCTGCGATACCACCTTCATCCGCCTACAAAGCCGTCTATAATTGATTTCGAATTGTGTTACAAACGGTACAAATTGATCAAGGTCGTTTTCCGAGGCCTCTCGAAGTGTAATTTCCTATCGGGCTTTGAGAGGAGAGTATTTGTGTTTGTCATGGTGGTTACCTCTGGTGGCGACCCAAAGCTGCGATTGACCGTTTATTATATTTACTTACGGACCCACTTTGTTAGTGGCTGGATAATTCAGTTGAATTTGTTGTTAATCAATTCGCAGATGTAAACGACAGGCGGATAATCACGATTATTTATACCAGTGTGTGAATATTGAAAAATCACAATTGTTTCACTCAATTGTTACTTGGACGTAGAAAAGGGAAAATGGAAAATGACCAGAATTTACTGCGTTAGTTGTACCTGTCTAACGAACGATTTGAATGAAACCTGATGAACGTATAGGGTAGACTTACCTAAATTTCAGCGCCTTCCTAGTAATTGAGTAACACGAGGCACCCCCTGAATATCTCTAACGAAGCTTCAATTTTAATGAGAACGTTGTGGACGTTGTAAGAGTTGTTAACGTTAAGCTGTGAATCATTGGAGTTTTAAAAATCCCAGATTGTAGTAAAGGGGATTCGTAGGTCTTCGTAATCTGGGATAGTTCACCATATTCCATTATTTCGTTACCTCACTTATACGATTCAACTAAAGTTCATGCTGTCTCGGGCAATGCAGGGGAAATCCAACGAGTACATAACTACCGGGCACTACCGGTCAAGCTATTCTGGACTGCATCTACAGTTTACGGCGTAGACGTTAATCAATCACTCCCGGGCACTAGTGAAATCCTACGAATGCTGTTCATTCACGACCCGGTAGTTTGATATGCCTGGAATTCTGAAGGAAGACGAAGGCTATTTTAGGTCCCAAATTAATTGCGTAGCTGGATCTCAGTGGATATGTGGAAACACGAAGTGGACGGCGCGAGGAGGAAATACCAACCCTCTCTCGTGTGTTTCGCTTATCGCATTGGCTTTCAATATTTAGTGATATTTTTTAAATGGAAATCACGGTTATAAGTGACACCCAAAACAGACCTGCTCTGTGTGGTAAACGCGATTAACAATATAATAACCACTTTGTTGTAGATTCGGAATGGGAAGAAGTGACCAGAATCGCAAACGTTTCAAGAAGCACAACGAATTTTTGTTACAATTAAATATTTATTGTTACTAATTTATTATATCAGGTAAAATGTTGGCATGAGGTGCGTACTCCTAATATTGACGGCAAGGTCGGGCCAGCGATTGTTGTTTCTTGATTACTCAATATTGATTAACCAGTTCGGATTTCGTCGGCAGCACTCTACTATTGACCAAGTGCACCGGATAACGTATATCATTGAGCAGGCGCTCGAACACAAAAAGGTCTGTTCAACCGTCTTTCTCGATGTCACTCGGGCGTTTGACAACGTTTGGCATAAAGGACTCAATCATAAGCTTCGAAAGGTGCTCCCAGCTTCATACGCCAAGCTGTTGCAGTCTTATCTCTCAGATCGCTACTTCCGAGGTAAACAGGAAGACGCATTATCAGGAGCCAAAATGATCAAGGCTGGTGTCCCACGAGGCAGTGCCATTTGGCAACGTTTGCTGATGATACTGCGGTCCTTGCTGTAGGAGAATACAATAGAACAAACTCAGAAAGATGTATTGGCTGATGGGTCGGCGGTCATCCATGTCTATCCACAACAAGCTAACTCTATACAATCAGGTCCTCAAGCCAGTCTGGACCTAAGGTGTGCAACTGTTTTGATTCACCGCTCCGAGCAATCGCTTGATCATCCAGCGGTTTCAGAATAACGTGCTGCGCGCCTGTGTTGATACGTACCGCTACACGAGAAATGATCGACTACACTGGGAACTTCAAATTCTACAGTCGAAGAAGTTATCAAGAAGCAAGCACTAACCCATCACCAGAGGCTCTGTGACCACATCAACGACGAGATCGTCCGACTCCCAGATGATGATGGTCTAATAAGTGAGTAAGTCAACCCAGTGTGTCTAGTGCTACATCAATCGCACAAAATAAATAAATAAATAAATCAGTGCAAAAGAAGCCAAGTACGTACTCTGTCTTCTATGTAAATTGCTTATAAGAAACAATCTTGGCGCAATAAAATCTTCAGGAAAAGAAAAAATATTGATTAAGTGTGGTTGGCCTCTTTCCATTCCTTCCGTTTAAAAAGCCCCCAACGCCTCAAATTGAGTAGCATTTCACTGTATGAATAAGTTACGAATTCTCCAAATTTTGATTTCATCGTCAAGTCTTCTCTTGGCTGATTGATAGATTTGGTTTAAAATGTATGTCTTCCAGATCACTGCAGCTGTGAGGAGGCTAAATTTCTTCTGTCTTTGAGCGTCTTTTCTCAAAACCGAAAAGAGGGATATTCATGGGATAATCAGAGGGATATTCATGACAAAGTATTGCGTCAGGGATTCTGGGAAACGGTATTCGACTGTCGCTCGGTAAAGAGATGAATTCAGCTGGATACATACTTTACATTTCTCGTTTCCCTCCACATTAGTCAAAGAGGAAGGAGATCTGCGAGTGGCGCTACGGAATGGAGTCGCTAATAATAATTTCCTACCCGTATTTCAACGTAACCGTGGAAAATAAAAGAAGAAAGAAAATGGAAAAAAACTCAGCGATTCAACAGTGCAAATGGAACCTGTAGGTTTTGAAGGAAGGAGAAGCTTTCGCACCTCCCTTGGTCGGCAAAAGTGAGAATTCGTTAAAGAGCGGTTTGAAGAAAAAGAACTCAAGAGGTCGACTGGCGAGGGGGTGCTGCTTGAGAAACAGTACGAAATATAACTGTGGTTGAGTCCGAGACGAAAAAGTTTTACAGAAATAATAACTGACTCATTAGAATCACCACGGAGAAACCGGGGAAAAAGAAAAAGGTGATGGGAACGGCGAGGGAGAGAAAAATAAAAGAAGTTATGTTAAAACGTAATAAATTCTCAAAAGAATAACGAGAGCAAGCTGTGAGTATGGGATGGGGGCGGAGGAGGGGATTATTCAGAACTCGGTGAATGTTGCGGAATGCTCATTGAGGCGGGCTAATTTCCCGAGGTAATTCTTCATTTCCAAAAGGAAAAACGGTGAAGGACAAAGGGATGTAGAAGACGAGGAGGGAGGATGAAAAATCGTAAAAATAAAATGAGGCATTACCTGGTCCTTCACAGCTGCCATAACTCAAAGTAAAAAGTTGGATTACGGAACTTATTTGTATCAAGAAGTTGAAAAAAGCGGAACGCGAAAGGGGAAAAATGAAAAAAGGTAATTTTTAAGGAGAACCCCAAATGGAACTGTTCAGCAGTAAATCTCAAGTTTAGTCCAATTACCTTACTTGGTAATTGAGAGATAGTTTTGCAGCTACACCAATATGCAAAAAGTATGAGGGCTGTGTATGCTCTATGAAAAACAATTTTGAATTTTCAAGTTCGTTAGCGTTGATAGCAATACGTTTTCCTTATGGTAAAAGTGTTTTGACTCTTTAGTCTGAAAATGAAAAACATTACAATTTACTTCAATATAACACATATTTACTTCATTATCTAGATGCAACATACGATCGAGGACATCCCACTTCAAATTCACCATCACAAAGGATGAATTGGCTTTCCTGGAAAGAAGAAGAGAGGGGATACAAGAGTTTCCTATAACTAAAAATCATAGAATACTCAAATACCGGAAGTCCAAAAATACACCTACCTGTTTGAGGAGAGGATGGGGATACATGTGGTGAGCAATGCGTTGCTCGCATCTCAAAACTAACAAAACATCCCAAACAAACCTACAGATCACATACATTAAAAACAAGATAAATTACCCTAACCTATTCTAAATAATTATTATTAGGTAGATATATAGCCAGATGCGATCTTTGCGCTTAACTAATAATACATTGATATACGCTTTGCTGTACAAAATGCCAAGATATATAACTATACAAAGACACAAAGAAAACGAAATTTTCGCAGGTAGGTACCTAACTTATGCTCACGATAGTATGCGTTTAATTACACATTTAAGTTAAATCAATTTTTCACGAAATTCATCGTCTTTCATCATCCGATTTACCCAGGTTTTGTATATCGGACTCCTTGCTTTTGCCTTCTTGAAGGGAGCGATTGCGTTGAGGATCTTTGGACTAAGGGATTGCCAGGTTTTCTGTCCCATAATAGTACGCATTTTATCGATTACAAATTTACCACTCCGCTCAGGAGACGCGAGCACCAGCGAGCATCCAGAGTGTTTGGCAATCACATGGACCCTCATCCTCTCTATTAATTTTGTGTTTATTACCGTGTGACTCTCATATTGCAAGGTCAACCTGCTTCGTTGCAATCCTACTGCAGTCTGTACTGCAGTACATGACGAATTGCCTCTATTTTAATGACTCAACATGACTTATATTGACAGTATTTTATAATGTACATTTATGCTTTTATTGTTATAATCATTCTGATATCTTCAAGCTAAGTGCCCCATAGAATCGAGGCTGACTTTTGTCAATCGATAATAATTATGGTAATCGACCCAGTTTTAGTTGAATACTGGGGCATGGTGCTGATCGATCAGAACTCCCTTCCGCTCCCACACCGGCAATAATTTCCATTATTTACCTACTTACTGTGAGGTACAATGTTCCATTTGGTTTGTTCCCTCGGGCCGAATAATTATCCTCGACCCCCTACATGGAGATAATCAGTATTGAATTTGGATCTGTCCCATGGCAACCGAGGAGTAAATATTTCTCAGTTATATTCGAATTACTTTTTGAGACTAGATCGGTTATAATTCATATACAACCGTACGAAGCACTGAAATCGATGCCCTGGACGAGTAGGAGTGATCAGAGTACGTACTCCTGCTATATTAGGAGCAGTGTTGCATGTGGGTGCATACAATTAATTGCATACTGGTCACAGACAAATAGAACGCTCAGTGACCGCATAATTAGCAACAAGGACGTAGCCGCTTATTCGGTACACCTTGTCAAACCCAGGTTCATTTGAATCTGAGACGTTGTGTTGCTATACGACCATGTTGACAAATCACACGCTATTACAATTGTATTATTAACAGTTAATGGATGAATATACCTAATTTATTGCCAGATGAAATGGCGCTATCAGCATAAACGGAATCAATGGTTTTCAGAAGAGGCAAGTACCTACAATAAATCCATTTGGGGCAAGAGGATTGTACCACAAGAATGAGGCATTGGATCATTAAGACCCATAAACGAGAATTCAAATCTGTCTAACATTAATACTGGGAAGTATTGCGCGGGATAGACAGTATTTTTCAAAAATGTTCATGTTATGCTTTTTAGTTATTGTTAGTTGTGGGATCCTGTATGAAATTTAGATTATTTCGTGCCTGATAATATTAAAATTGAATTATTTAATGTTCATTTTAACGAACATTTAATGTTCATTTTTTGTGATTACAATGCAGTGTATGTGCTACGAATGTTCGGAGTATTATATGAATTACAAGCCAGTTTGATTGAAAGCAAACGAACGAATGATTTTATTCATGATAACATGGGAGAACCAAGACGCAGTTCGCTGAAATATTGATGATAATTGAAACATTCATGCAGATAATGCAGATGTGGAATTAATTTTTGCATTTATAATTATATTACAATCATATTATTAGCTATATTATTATCTCAAAACAAGAAACTCGATATCACAAAACCGTTTGAATCACGCTCATGTAGACGACTTATTGAGAACGTACCCGTGGCTTGTCGTAAAACGCTCCGGATGCTCATCAAAAATTCTCCGAATTGAAATTTATTCATATTTGTACCGAAAACACCGCTCTATTAGAAATTTCCGAGATGTGATATTTTTAACATTAAATGTTAAAAATTTGAAATTTTCAAAATTCATTTCGAACCCCTTTCTAGGGTTATGGAGTTATTAAACCAAGAATTCGTGAAATACCATTATAAAATAATTCATTATATAATTATAATAATAATTTAAAGGACAAAATTAACATTTCTTCAAGAATACATTAATTAAAACATTGACCTTAATCCGAGTTCAACAAAATAAAATGTACCTATAGCTTGAAAAAATCATAGGCGAAATATAAACGTGGAAAATAAAACAGCGACCCCCGCGTGAAGAGAACTAAAAATTCACTGTGAGATCCGCATAAGCTTTTAGCTTTCAAGTTTTACTTGACGTGAAAATGACTCAAATAAAAAATTACAGACATCTCCGAGAAGTACGAGGGCGAAGAAGTTGGTGGGGCGTTTCCTGTCATTAGTGAAGACGTTGTAAAAGAAAATACTGTGGCGTGGATCATTCAAATCCCGTGTCACATTTAGAGTTGTAATCAGTAGAAAATGCAGATGATGTGGAAATTCTATTGTGTAATATACGGAAAAATATTGTGTAATATAGGGACAAAAAATATGTTCACAAATTTGTTTAATGAACAGGCGAAAATGTATTGGCTCGTAAGTTGATGAATACAAAGTTCACGAAGAACTTTAAAAATAAGACTAATTGAAATATGTTGGGTCCTCAAACTATTTTGGTGTGATACTCGTTTTTATATTTTGATTACCAGCTCTTGAAATAATGAAATATTGTGTTGAAGCGTATATCATCTGTGATCCTTTTGCAACCAATCCAGAACATAATGAAATTGGAATTGTGTATGAAATAGTGAATAAAATATGAAAAAGTAAAATTGCGGGGATTTCCCCGCTAGCGTGTACTAATGTTACTCCTAGCGTGTAACTAAGGGTTGAAGACATTGCCTCTCGTGATTAATTTATTAATGGAAACATTGGGTTTTATTTACAAGAGTGATGGGATCAAATACTGTAGAGCGATGGTTGGGGGTCTAGATTTCGTTCAACTTTTAGAGAAGTTTATTTGCCCATCTTCAAAGACAACGACCGCGCATCCAATCAATGTAAGTACCTCTTGAAATTTTCGTCATCTTTTGTAATGGGATGAGATTCTCCATTAAACTACTCTTTAGCCGAAATGTCTATTAACAGACTCAGGAGATGAGAAAATAAACGTCTTTAAACGTTGGCATATTTTTTTTTTTTTTTACTTACACACAACGACCAATTTAAACTATTTATTAGTAGGAAATCCGTTTGGCTTTTAATTTCAGGCGGGCTTATTGATAGACAGATCGATGAATTTCCCCACCCATCGACAATTCGACCTTTCACCATTTGAGGTTTGATTTTTATTTTAAATAATTAAAATTTGTACAACACAATAGTGGTATCAAAATCTGAATTTGAAGGGAATTGGTTGAAACCTACTGCTTGAACGCGATTGTAAAAGTGACATGTTCCTCTTTCACTGGAAACCATGTTAAGGTATGTTCCTAGTAAGTTAGAATGTACGTTCAGAGACTCTTTAAGATAAGTGCTGCAGGATAATTGCGCCTATCTCAATTATTACTGGCCATTATTAAAACACGCTTAAGTACTTAACGTGAGCCAATACAAACTCCAGGTTGTGGGAGTTGAAGGCCCAAGTTTCCTGACAAGGAAGATTTAGGGGTCCGGGGAGACAGCGGCAGCCCAAAAGAGGAAGCGAGTGTCGCAGTTTACTAAAGAAAGTTTCGAAAACGGGATTTGAACGGTTTCCAAGGGAAAGAGGGAGATCCAGAAGGGTTAGGACGCAGCTTCTGGTCTCGACAAGGTTGAAGCATTTATGCTTCCTCGCCTTGCCGTCCCGATGAAAGGGGTTTTTATTACGGTGCAAATGACGCCGGTTGGAGCTCATCGACGGCATTATTCGGAATGAGAAGCCGCCCTTAACAATATCTGTAAATTTCTGCTCGCTTTGTAATCAAGTTCGTTCTGCTACTCGACACGTATGTTTTACAGTTCTTCGATGAAGCAACATTTGGGAAGAGTAGTGTGATAGTTCCTCAAGTTCAACTGGCGTTTGAGTCGGTAAGTGTTTGGATCGAAGATTAATAAATCCATAATGAAGTAATCCATCCATTTTGTATAGAAAATTCTGTATCCAAGACCTAATTATCGTGGTATATACTCGTAAGACCAAATTTTGTGAGGGTGACAGAGGAGCTACTATCAGAAATACTACGTATTCAGGCATAGTTCCCAGTTTACAAAGAGTAAAGGTTTTACTTAATCACAATGAGGTATATATACCTCATATATTACATGAACCGTATAATCCTGATATTGATTTCATTTTGCACGATCAACCACAATATACCCATTCACACGTAACATCCAGGGCAGTATGAAAACTCCGATATACTATCTCCATTTTATTCAATTGTCCAACACCATTGTTATAACCCACAATTTTCCCCGAGATAAAAGGTGTGAATAGCTGGGGCCAGATCGAGTATGCAGAGTGTTGAGTGCGGGGTGAGATGATATTATATAACTTTCACTCTAACCTGAATACAAAAGGTAGAAAAACGATACTTTCATTCGCCGGAAATGGAGTCCCTGGGGCACAAGTGCAATATGGTACACTAAAATGAATATTCGTGAAACCATCATTTCATCAATCAAATATTACAACAGACTCAATGAAAGACGAAAAATTATCAATTAATGATGTTCAGAACCTAGTGTTATTATGAGCAAGCTGGTTTCATTAATTGCGATTGGGGGAGGGGGATGGAAGTTAAAAACACACTACATTGACCTAATTGCCAACGATAGTAAGTACCTAATGTTTTTTTTTGCCTGCCTAAGTCTAACAAAATGAATATACAAATCAACAGAAATTAAGACAATTTTCGAAAAGTAAATTGGATAAGATAACGGTGCCTGCTTATTCGAGAAGTCTTGTGTCATCTTACGGTAAAAATGTCGATTTTCGCGAAAAATTTTACTTGCCGATTTATACTGAAAGATCCACGGTTCTTGAGACGGGGACGGGGATTTTACACCATGAGTCCACTGTAATCAATTTTTCTATCATACCGTTGGAAAGCCCGTTTTGGGCAACGTTTCGGGTTGCAGTATGCAAGTAACCCACAGATTCAGTTAGGTTTACAAACGTTTGAAAAAACTGTACATTTCCGAAACTTTCGAGACTTCCAATTCGGGCTCATTTTTCAATATCTGAATCTTCTTCAAAAAGGTTCATTTAGCACTTGGAAGATAGGAAATTTGACGCTCTTTCCAACGGTATAATCATATTTGAATGTTGACTGGAAAGTGCGGGACTTATGGAAATTTTATTGACTTAAGGTCGAAAACACGAAAAAAATCTTAAAAGTGAAAAAAGTCGGATTTCAACCTGTATAAAAAAATTTTTTATAGGACACTTTTCATCAGAAATTAGTTGTAGAAACGATCCCTGGCCGGTGGTACGACCTTAAGGTTTATATACTACGTTCATTTCTACCGCACTTGACCACGGAACTGTGTTCCAAAAAGCTGGGCATTTCTGTTAGGGTTACAATTACATTTAATTCATTTTAAGTTTAATATTGATTTTATTCTACTTTATCGCCTGTTGCACAAGGAATAAATGTATTTCTCATTTCATTTCTATGTTAATAATATGTTAACTATCATAATATGTTAATTTAGTTGCTATTGCACGTAAATACCAGTTTCCTCGTGAAAAGAACACCACAGAGATCGATAATCACAATTAAAATCCCATCTGACGTCACCCGTCGGGTCCCCGAGTTACAGGTGCACACTTACCAATCAGATTCTTCAGCCGTTCTGACGTCTTCGCGCGGTTTTTATCAACATGATTATGTTTCTCTTCCCACAAAAAATAAGAATAAACTAATTTTGACGAATGGTTCCCATCTTTAAGTTTTTGAAGTGATTCTCTACAATAAAAAATTCTCAAAAAAATCATGCGCAGACCCCATTGATGTATATTTTTATTCATGTGCATATAACATATAGTAATAATATTATTATTACTATTACACAATCGACTATGAGTGTATTCCGCTACAACTCCAAAACACCTAACAATCTTGATGCTGGATCAATTAATGTTCTTTTTGCGACAACTTCATAGTTGTCGACCAGAGGCAAAACTATTCGCCGTGAATAATTGATAATTGTAGGTATTTTTTTCCTTCACTTGGCATTAGCTTTCGCCATAGCCATGAAGCATTAAATGTTTATGACAATTGTCATAAATTTTATGACAATTGTTGGTACTTATAGTAAAAACGTGTGATTGCAACTTATTTGGATTCAAACCATTAAGAATATTAATAACGACTGTTTTCTGAATTTTTGACGGAAAGGTGCTCATGAAGTCTTACAACGGTAGGTAGTGATAGTGTTAGTCAATTTTCGCAAGCTATGTTCAAGTAGGAACAGGAGCTGCGTCTCCTCAAAGGAGGCAACTGAGACATTGCGAATGGTAATTCAATAGTAGCTGCCTTCATAGCCAATTCGGAGTAGGTAATCTGATTAATGTGCTTCAAGTTACCGGATTCTGTTAGTCTGAAATTGTTTCAGAGTTCGAGATGGAAGAGTTACATTAGTTCGTCATTACAGAAAATTGTTACGTTTTAGCTTGCTATTTCATTGTTGAACCGATAGGATCAAACGAGATTAACAATTCTAACCCCCTCCGAGTTACGCTGAATCCGAATATCGAATTGAAAAATTCAAATCCTTTTAAACTTCACGTACAACGCGAGGTTTTGTGATATCGAGTTTATCTAGAAAACACAAATGTGTAGTTTGTGGTTGTCGGAAGAATAAAATATTTGTAATTAGTTAATGAACCGTGATGCATAATATTAAATGCAGCAAACGCCACTCCTGGCTGAGATCTACTACGCATACTGGCCAGTTGTAGAATCAGATTCTACGGTTCTCTAATTCTTGTTACCGTTCGGTAAAAATCCATAAGAAAAACTACTAGAGCCCTGGTATTGACATAGGTACGAGCAATTCTGGCTTTTAACGGCACTGCAACTCTTGGACATGGGTAAAGGAAGAATTGTCAAGAAGAAGAGTCAATACTCACTTCGCTGATGACGTGGCAGTCCTTTCTCCAAATTCGAGCGCTCAAATTGCCTAAGATAATTTACAACGCTATGTTCAAACGGTTGAAGAGTGGTGCACCAAGTGGAGAGTAGGTACCTAAAGTTATTTTTACTAAGCCCAACCAAGTTTAAGCTGGTTAACTTCACCCTTCGTAGCAATATACCAAGTAGCAGAAACTGAAGAAATACGGTACCTCGGATTGAAACTTGATTCAAAGCTTACGTGGGCATCTCACGTATCTTCAGTCGTCCAAAACGCCCGTTCCCGTATGTACATCATAACGCACATGCTAACTAGTCCCACAATACCTTTGCATACGAAAAAGCTTATGTACCATCTACTCATTAGACCAGTGTGGCTACATGGGTGCGTCATATGGTCTTCAGCAGCAGATTCATACGTCAAAAAGATTCAAACGGTTCAAAATCGGGTCCTACGTCTGATCGCGCTGATTGGTTTGTTACTATTCACAATGATCTGAACATACCCGAAGTCACACATGTTCTCCAGCATTCCTTCGATAAACACCGGGAAAAAATGGAATCCCACCCAAACTTACTCATTCAGCGAATCATCGCAAACCCTCCCGCCTCGAGAAATTAAAGAAGACTTAAAAGAAAGTGGCACCCTGACATCCCAAGAACTTAAAATTATACTATAATGTAGAGTCCTGTTCATAATATTTATAGCCAGTTGATACCCTGCTATTAATTATAGTTCATTGATTGTTAATAGTTGGAACTAAGCCTAAATTTATATTCGTCTAATAATTTGTTTACGTTGTTGCCCGCCATTGGGTGGAATCCACTGTGAATGTTTCACGTTAATTGGTATATATTTATGTTAATTTGCAAAACTGTAATGTACAATAAAGTTATTTAAAAAAAGGAGTTTTTCGACAAACTGAGGTAAAATATTATATCACATCCTCACTCAGGGAATATTTCCTTTACATGTGTGGCTCACAAGGATGTTGTAGGTAAAGTATGTGGAACAGTGATACTATACACAAAAACGTACAGCGTTCTTCTGTAATCTGTTGTTGACATAGTGACCGTCAAAGCCTGAGGTGGAAAGGCATCTGTACGAAGGAGGTGGGATCTGGTTGGATGAGGCCCTGGAGATTATTCGAGTCCTGGACGGCTTTTCTAAGCGCCGGTGATTAAACGAAGGGCTCCCTCGCCAACTCAAAGGGTAGTTAGCACGAAATAATAGACGGGTGGATCATCGCTTCCCGCTTAAATAAAGTGGAACAGTAAGTAATCTAGATTTCCTTCTCCGAGACCTAACATGAAAATAGCATCCTAATTTCAGTAATGAGAACATTTCCATTTCATCCGGACCGCATTTCGGTAACGAACTCTCATTTGTGATTAAGAGTTGATTCGCCCAATCCAAACCCGCCGTTATAGAAAACCAAAACAGACGACAAGTCGGGATCTAGAGTCAACAAACTTATCTCACAGCAAATTTTCGAATATGATTCGAACACGGCCGACATTATTGACTGCACAAATATCCCATTGGTCGAAAAAAGTGATCATTCCTAGGAATGGGTATTCCGAAAACTGACACTTTTCACACAATGAGCAAATTGGAGATCGTTTAAGAAATGCACGACGGTGCACGCTCATTTCGAGTCGATTCACTTCGGTAGTCCTTCTGTTATCAGCCGGAGTACGTCCTAACTTCATTTATCTTCATTCGTACCTAAGAGGCCTTTAATCATTCTTCTCGGCCATTGTGAATTTTTCCTGTCAGTATGCTCGAAGCCCAAAACAGGTGTAGTAATCTATTTTAGTTAAATTATCTTGAAATTGTTGGGGTTTGAACAAATGGAAATAATTTATAATCCGTGGAATGATCACTTTCCACTTTCCGGCCAATGACCGTTTTCGTCTATATGCGTTCGTCTATAGAGTAGGTACAGTATAGGCAAATAAAATGAAGAATATTTTATACGTGTGTATCTTCAAGTATTTAAGGAAGTATAATATTCGTCCTTTAGGAGCCCACAAGGTCTAACTCACTTTTCCCAACTTCATTTCACCAGCGCTTTTACAATATACCTAATATATTGTAATATTATAGCTCTTGTGGATATATAGAAAACTCTGAAAATTCTTGACACAACGGTCTATTATCTATAATAAACCGTTGTGTCAGGAATTTGCAGAGTTTTCTTAATATCCACAAGAGCTAATGTAATATATTGTAATAGCGCTGGTAAAATAAAGTAGGAAAAGTGAGGAAACTTGTCGGATCTTAAAGGAAGATACACTTTTTATAATATAAGGCCGTGGGATTTCAGTTTTTGGTCTATCTTCAACTGTTTTAGCCGAAAGTCATGTTAGTTCACTGTCCCCTAACAAACCAGCGTGTAGAAGTGGACAGTATGGTAAATCGTAAAATAACACAAATTATGTCGTTATGTGCTCAAGTTTTGGAAAAAAAATATCAGTCAATACATTGAGGGTGTTCACGTTGGTTAGGAACGTGGTATGACTTACGTCCAAGAGGGCATAAATGTATTTTCGCTTGAGGACTTTTTATCCGGACGATATCCTACGCAACACGCCTGCAAAGAAAATACATGGGTACCCAGCAAACACTTGATAAAGCCCGTGTTGACCCAGGAGACCGGTAGGAAAAGTCCATAGATGGTGAGAAACATACTCAATTTTCCAATAAATAAATCTCCTACCTAAGCCCGCTAGATGTAATAAATTGAACAAACTTGGAGCAAATATTTGTAATCGATTGCTATTAATTATAGAAAAATATCGAGGAAACAAACACATCAGATGATAAATGCAGTGGACCACATTACCCTAGTCCTAGCTTATAATAATTATTGTCATGATTACATGAGAGGGAACTTAAAATGGGGTCCCTTACAAAAAATCATTAGAAATTTTTCATAACGCTTTCTTCGTCACACCGTCATGTCACACTTTTTGAGTTATGTGCCATAGTAAAGACATAAAATGTCAAAAAGCTGCAGCAGCCAAGCTTTTATAGACGAAATGGAGTTTGAATTAGAAGCTGAAAATTTCTAAAAATAAGTTTCACTCATACAACAGTAGTATTTCTTCCGCTTGGTATTAGTTTTATCATGAGATATTCCAATTCATTTTATTCAAATTCTTTACAAGTGCTTAAGTATTGCGAATCTCCATTATTCTACCGAAAATGTTTCATACTTCACCTAAAACTAGCATTTGCAGTGAATTGGATTCTGTTGAATTGTCAATATTAATTTCCACATCATGTGCTATAGTAACAGGTGCAAGTCATCTTCAAAATATAGACAGGTATAATATACTATCGATATAGACTGATATTATCGATTCATGAATAGTGACTAAACGAATTTACAAGTGTGCAAGTGCTTGTATCATCTTAAGCTTTGCACACGAATTTCTAAAAAAATGTCACTTTTGCGTTATAAATGTAGAAATTTGATATTTTAACTCCCTAATTACTCTTATTTCATTTTATCACTAGAACATAAATTCCAAGGATCACGTGGCAGAGTGTAGTGCAGCGAGGTCGAAAGTGATACTGATGCAAGCAATATTCATTTATATTTATCAGATGATCCAATTATTCGAAAAATACGTGTAATCAATACACTCGCAGAAACCTTGTTATAATTACAGGAAAAATATGTTCTTCTGAATATGAATTAAACATTTAGATGCAGCGTTTTTCTCAGAATAATTGAGGGGTGGAAGTCATCGATTGTATTACGAATACCGCTTAGAATTGTCTTGAAGATCGTACTGATTGGGTTGAAACGATGATGGGCTGATAAATGAATGAGCACGAGAAAATAAAATCTACAAGGCAACAAGGAAGTTGGTACACGGTATTCGAGTTTGTGTTTCAAATTAATAAAATGGAATAAGAGTCAATTATTACTGTAATATTAAATATTAAATATTAAATTTTGCACGGCAATTATTATACACTGAATGCATGGTGACCAAGGCTTGAAATTACGCCAATGGCACAATTTTAATCAAAAATCTTTCTCAGTACTCGACTGCAATTCATGACTGTGCTATGTTTAGTGTGATATCTGGAGGCTGTTTTCCGAAAGTTCTCACTTCAAAAGAATAAACTTTGACAATAATTTTGAGTTTATTTACCAATCTCTTTATTTAGCAGTATCAGAATCGAAAATTTGGCCAGTGACTTGAACGAAAATTGCATACGGGGGGAAATGTAAACAACCGATTGGGGGAATTGTTAACATCAGTTTTACCTCGCGCGAATGGTTCTTGATACCTCTACCAGACTCCATCTTCCTCTGCCTACCAGTGTTTTGCCCCAGTTTAGAGGGTAAATGTAAATAGGCTTAGGTTTTGCCCCAATTGCATATATAATGGAAAACTGTATTCTGGTTAACTCATCAGACGCTACCGATTGACGAGAAATAGCAATTTGGTCTCAATGGAGTAACGTAAGGAGTAGAGGAAAACTTTCTGATGAAACATTCAGATTTGGTTTACAATTACCTCACCTGACTTGTATGTGTCTCAAGCAACAGGACCTTATACTGGTATAACACATACATAGCAGTATTTGTGCTGATAATCGTTGAATTTCTTTGTACAATCAAGATCTATCACTGTCATCTATCTTGAGGTAGATGAAACTATGGCTCACTTAATCGTGAGAATGAACTTCACGTAAAAACTGATTATGAATCGATTGTTTGACGCTATAACTGATAAAAGCGAATCGAATGAAATTGATAGTCTCTTCAAACGTAATACCAGTGCGTTCATCTTTACGGCGCAATATTGAGAAAGGAAGAAAAATCCCCGAGAAGGTTTTCAATGCCACAGGGTGAAAGGCCGTCGTAGACTGCAGATGCCCAATTGATGCGTGAGCTGGCTGCTAAACCGCCTAGACACCCCAGTCTTCATGACTTATTTGAAGGAAAGGTAGGTTCTCAACTACCTTCCCTGCTTCTATCGCAGTGGCTCCTAACGTGGTACAATGTACGAGGAAGGAGATAGCAGTAGCTTTCAACGTGGACAAGGGGGTAGCAGTAGCTTCCATCGTGGAACAAGGAGGGTTACGTCCCTCTCTTCTATTCACATCACGAACGACAGAGCTCCGGGATTACCCTCTGGGCACCCTGGAGATCCCCTTCCTCGCCATAGGAAACAAAACGCCTGACCGAATCAGCCGTCAATTTAAATCGATTTACATAAAATAACAAGGGATTGGAAAAGTTGTTTTGAAATCTGACGAGGTTTGTTCTCCCTCCTCTTTTGCATATGCCCCCTTCAAGCTTACTTTATTCAGTATGTTGGGCCGGCGTGTATTGGGGAACACATCGCTTAAATCCCATAAACTCTGCAACATTATTGTGAACGGAGGGACTTGAACGTCCAGGAAGCTTTTGGCTAAACACAATACAGATTGAGTTGATATTAGAAAAGGTAGGACGTTTTTGGATGCCGAATACCAATAGAAACCGCAATCTCTAGATGCCGAAATCTCTCACAGCAAAGAACAAACTACTTATATTTTTACGTTGGCTTGGACCTGGATGTCAGTACCATGGAGCCAGTGCAATACCAGGATTAGGCGAAGCGATTGTGTGTGGTGCACTTAAACAAGTGGCCCACAACACCTCAAATATTACAATCTCACTTTTCAACAAAGGTGGGTTTCCATCTTCGTGTGACGTGTCGATGGGACAATAATTACAATGGATGCTCCAACGGCCCATGAAGGGCAGTGTGTAAAAAGGCGTGGCAAAGATGCACAGAAATGTATGATGATTTGTGGCCCAAATTATCAGGTATTTGCAGTCGATTCTGGCCTGGAAGTGTACATGACGCTAAATTGTTGATAAATTCAGCAATTCATCTACACGAGGGATATCCCTCAGGGTGGGCAAATTGCTCAACCCCCCATGAGCAGGGGAAACTCAGCAAACCAAACATTACATGGTAGCAGAGCGTGGTTGGTAGGTACGTACTGGCTTTGCCTCGGTACCTCCTCCACTATTTTTTTGTTGTTGAAATTTTAAGGAGCTTTCCCAGAAGGGACTCCTATATAGGGATCAAACCCATTTTGCGTATAAGCATTTATATTAGCATTATTCAATTTCTTTCTCTCCTCCAATCTTCTGCATTCAAAATTCTTCATTTCTATTACATCCCTGCCAATATCCATGCTTGTAGCAGCATAGTTCTCCACAAGTAATAAATTTGCAATAGTACCACACCTTGGAGTTTTCCAGTACAACTGTTGTTCTTCCTGGATTGGAACTGCATACTACTCTCAGTCCCCCTTTTCTTTCTATCAACAACAGCCTGGCAAACCAGGTGTTGTTTGAAGGTGGAAGTGTGATGGTTTGCTTGAGTGTCCTTGGTCCTCGTGCCTTTGTTCAACCACTCTGGAGATAGCCAGGTCTGTGAATGCTGATAGGATATCCCCGAGAGCAGGGGGACTCAGCAAACCATACATTACATCTGCTAGACATGATTGGAACACAAAATGTAACTCGGAATGGCTGGTTATCGTGGTTAGTTGGCTGTTTTGCGACTGCACCTTGTAATACCCCGGTGTTCGAGAAGGTTACTCTTCAAAACCATTCTGCGAATCTCTCGAAACACAATAGTGAAACGAAGACACTCCGTTCTCTTCAGAAGAGTGTAGAGTGCAGAGTAGGGAGTGGACAGTTGTTGGTGGAATGGGCCACTGGTCCTCTGGCTACACCATCACAGAAAATTACTTGAATAACAAGTTATTCAAATGAAAAGTTATTCGAATAAACTGGAATTAAAGGAATTAAGTGCCTACTGGTATTTCAGACGGGGTTGTGAAAATGGTAACATGTTTACAGACACTAACTAATAGCGTATTGTAGAGTAAATCAGATCGTCAAAAGGTCATCGAATGTGTAATATTTTCATAAGAAAATATAATAAAATATAGTATTTTTGTCGTGGAGGTAAGTTTGTTTATGAAAGTTACTAATTTGGTCACTCGTACCAATTTCACTCGTGACTGAAACTTCATAACTTACACTTTTGAGCTCAAAGTCACGCGAGGATATTGCGATTGGGATGACACTATGGCGGGACGAGGAGGTAGTTTTCAAATACTGAATACCCAACAATAAGTCATATGAGAACCGGAGGTTATCTTTATGATTTTATTTACGGGAGTCGCGTCTTGAGGGTTTGAGATTAGAGCTGTGAATCAAGATTAGGTTTGTCGTAGACACTCCCGGAACGGCCCGAGAAAAGAGGAGGGTTTAGGAGACGATTCCAGACTTGCCCCACCTGGGGACAAACACTTTTCCCAACCTTTTCCTTGGGTTTACACTTTACACCCAGCTCCGGTTCGTTCCCTGTGACAACTTGTAACATCTCTAACTTTGTTATGGGCCCAGGTTGAGAGAAAAGGGAAAGAAACAGCTGTTAATTCAGTGCCTTCGGCCTTTCACTTCCCTTTGGGACCGAATGGCCGTCCCCCTCCCTCATGAGGGCTTCGGCCTACGCCTTGGTTAACACCGGAGACCGCACGCTTTTCGCCCTTTTTCCCTCCATCTTGACAATTAATTATAAAACTTTTGCAATTTTCTCCAACCCCCGCCAAAGCTCCCCAACCCCAGCCAGGCCCACCTTTCCGGGTTTCCAGTCCACCCAGGTTCTAAACTTTTTTGTCTTTTGTTTTCTTTCCCTTCCTTTCGGCATTTTGCCGTCTGCCACCTTATCTTCAGCTCTCGAAGTTGTCCCGCTTTATCACCAACTGTCTTTGTTTTTTTAAAGGTTTATCAAAAACATCGTCAACACCTCTCCAGGCCAATGCAAGAAATCTAATACAGATAGAAACAAACCTTAAATCCGATATTATTTATCTTAGACACCACTGATTATGATATGAAATTACATATTACCTTGTTGATAGAAAATTATCAGTTTGAATAGGTTGAAAATAGAACTACCATAAAATCGACTGAAAATTTACTTTTATATCCACCAAATATGGTACGTAAACATGATTAAATAGTGACTTTTAGTATCTGGTTAAAAGGAACAGGTTGGCAATATGTGGACTCGAAGAACCATCGTCTTGTTCTTAACATTTCAAAAACTCTGCAAATTCTTGACACAACGGTTCATTATCTTCTTTGTACAGATCACCCTTCTGTCTAGATCACTAGGTCTAAATGTCTAGATCCTAAATGTTAGATTAATTATTATTATCAATTATCACTAATTATTAACAATTTTATCAAGTACCTAGTGAAAATTATTATAATTTATTGTTAGGTATTAATAATTCGTATTTATTATTAATAATAATTATTATTAATTATGATTAATTAATACGATATAATTCTGGGGTTTTTAATACTACGTCGGTAATAATTTTTCTATAAAAGAAGTACCTACCAACAAACATTCGAAATTACCTTCATTTCCGTAGCACGAAACGCACCTCAGAACAACAAACTCGACATCACTTAAGCCATATGATGTTCCAAAGAGCTTGTTAGTATGAAAATGGACCTGTATTTCAACAGTTTGATTCACGATCGGGTTGTGAGGCACAATCTTTGAGCCGTCATTGTGAACGAACGGCTGGTCGTACAAAGCTGCGGATGGTCTTAAAAAATTCTACGGAACAAACTCTATCTAAATATGAAATAAAAAACATACCGTTTGATGGGAATTTTTCGAGATATGGAATTTTCAAAATTTCAAAATTCGTTTTGAACCCCTTCCCCTTGACCTAGGGTTATGAAAAGTTTCGTGGATCATTGTGGGGCTGGTCCAAACCCAGAAACCAAATTTCGTAATTTTAACTCAACGCTAACTGGGCAAAGTGCCTCGGACGGCGGACGGCGTACGGCGGACGGACGGATTTTTTTTATTCGATTTTCTGAATCTACGTATCTTGAAACGTAAACCAACAAATTTTGAGGGGGGGTTAAAAAAATCTTTTCTTTGGGCGATTCCAATGGTTCATTATCGAAGATAATAAACCAAAAACAGTGGAAGTTTTCAAAACGACAATGCTAAAATATTTCAAGTTGAACGGTAAAATTGTTTTTATAGTGATCCAAACTATAAAAACTTGAAGGTAGAATCGGAAAAAACATCATACAAATACGGACGGAGAAAAAGTGAGAAAATGTTGCCACTCGTCTGCAATAACAATGGGAAAGAAAAAGAAGATTATGTATCCATCGTGGGGGCAGAATAAAAAGTAGATTCGTAGAAAAACGTTGGGTTATCTTTGGGTTTTCTCAACGAGACGGTGCCGGTCCCTTAGCTTTATTATGCGTGATTCCTAGGGACGTTGCATTGAAAGATCGATATTTTCATTCTCTAATTCCTACCATATATGACATATTGTATTGGTACATTGTATATTTTTCTAATAGGTATTAGGTATTTTAACACATTTCATTTGAAAATATCGCAAATATTCACTTTTTTCCAATATTGATGATACTGATTTGATATTGGAGGAAATGGGTTATGAACACAAAAACATGTGTGAAATTCCTCCACGTAATTTTATCTAACTGTTATGTATGTAATGCAAGTACTCAGAGTAGCTTTACTCGAGAGTTTTTCTAATCTTATTTTCCATTCATGTTTGCAATTATTACGTAAAGCGTTTGTTGGTGGGTAGGATTGTCTTTGTCCCAGCTGAGTTCGGGTATGCGTTCTTTCAGTATAGCTTACTGTATATTCATCATCCCAACTTTCTAAATCTCTTAATTTTAGCAATCATGAATCTAGTGTCTTTAATGTCTAATGAAGGTCATTATGATCGAAACAGGCATTTGGCATGAGCTCGTCTAAACGTTTGATGGGCCGTTATCCGAAGGATTTGGGGACGATGGTAAGTTGCTATTGAATAGTTGGCCACCAGTTTCGGGAACACTTGTCATTTTGAGTGGAGAGATCAGAGAGAGAAAGATGAATGTTTTTAACAAAAAAAAAAAAAAAAAAAAGAAAAAAAAGAAAAGAAGAAAACCCGATCGGAAAAGAGAGCAGTTGAGATGGCCTCGTTGAGGGGAATGAGCGACACATCCATCAAGTCTTGGGGTCTTAATGACGCTGCGGCCGAGAGTAGGAATTTTATAGGGCAGTTTCCCGGGAGATGATAAAACTCTTACGGACCTAAATCCGTCTTTCGTTGTCTGTCGGTCGTCCGTCAAGCTGAATAAGAAAACCAGTTTACCGCGGGGGTAAACTATGTAAACCATCAACTATAAAGAAGAGTGATGTAATCGGAGTTATGACGTGGAAATGACGGTGCCTGTTAAATTCTCATCATCACTCCAATTATTTCGTTCATTTGTCGCATTTGAAACAATATTGTGTGCTGACGAGTGATCTAGACGAAAATGAATAAATTAATAAAATAATCATAATAAAAACTAATCTAGAATTCATTGCAGCAGCATTTCATCACCCTTCTCTTCATATTAAATAAATTTTATTCCCCCCAAAAGATACTCTGAGTAAAGCGGCGGGCGGGGAAAGTGGATATCATAACTTTTTCCAGCTGCTGTAAAATGATACACGGAGTGTTTTTGGAGGGATACCGCATCTTTTAGTTGTTGAAAAACATGGTAGGGGAGGGGGGGGTAAGTTATACTCGTACAACTCGGCTCCCTGTAGATCTACCGACTTGAAACTTTCAGGGTCTTTTCTATTATCCACAACCAAATGATCCATACCAAAGTTCAAGTTGATCGGCTTTGGACCCGTAAAAGTGGCCAAAATCAGCCTACATTTCAGTATTTTGTTCCTGAAATTTTCTTGGGTTGAGATAATCTGTTTTATCTTTCAAATGAAACTGGGGCATGTTATAAAGAAAGTCTGTGCAAAATTTCATGTCGATTGGTCCGGTTACACAGGCTGTCGACTCATCAAAGTGGACACCAATAATCAGTTTTTTGGTTTCTAATATTTTTTGGGGTGAGATAATGGGTTAAATCTTTTAAAAGGTCTGAACTGTCTAAAGCTGAAATGAAGCTCAGTACAAAATTACAAGCGATCGGTGAAGGTGGAGAGGCTGTAGCCTTGACACGTGGGGACGTATGTCGACGTGGGAAGCGCTCAATATGGCCTCAGGGGTCGGTAGTGTCAGCAGTGTTTCATCCTCTATATCCAGTCTTCGGCAAATGTTTTCATAGATGGAAAATGAGCGAAATTTAGGAGACAGCGAGCATTTAGAGCTCTGACCTCGTGAAGGTGGCGGGGATGATAGTCAATGTGGAGGAAAACGATGTTGATAGGATTTATCTAGGATCATGAACGAAATCGATTTGACATCAGTAGCCTGTGTTTAGTTTGAAGGTGACCCCCTTGAATACGTCACGAGCACCAAGATCATAGAAATCACCGTTCAGAACCCACTCTCGTGGGATAAGCAAGTTACTGCCACGTGCATTCGTGCCTTTCGCTCTGTGCAGAACTGCCCAAAGGAAGAAGGTACAATGCTACACAACCGAGTAAAAGTGTGTAGAATGAAACCAAATAAACTCCAAAGGAATATAATTGAGCAAACAGAGAAGACCAGCCAAGCGCAAGAGCAAAAGAAAAACCAAAATATATGCCACACAGGTCTCCCCTACTTTGATTTTTATTCTTACTTTGGTAACATGTTTACAATAATTTGGAATTAAATATCAGAGGAAAGCATGAAACAGTGAGTCAGGGTAGGTGAAAGAGAGGGCCTTATGGCTCTAAACTGCCTTGATGGTAAAATAAATAATTTTAATCAATTTCAATTTCAATCAATCAAAAGGTCCAAAATATCAATTTCAATTTGACTCAATCTAGTCAAGCATCAAGAACAACGAACCTAATCAATTTATCCGTCAGTTACCTACTACATTGACCAATTTTAACCGCTTTAAACCACGAGGACAGTATAATTTGATTGTCCTACCGATGGATTTGTAATTAAAATAATTCTTTATAGTGCTTGATTAGGTACCACATTTGGCCAGTTTTGTCAATGTAAAATTTGCCAAAAATTTGCTTAAAATAGATTGCAGAAGTGAACACAAGAAATGTCAGGTAAGAACACGATTTCGCTCAGTAAATCACTCGATCGAATGTTCTAAAGCTAAATACATTTAATCAATTGCCATCTCCGGGGGATTCTGAATGGAACGATGAACGAGTATCGCACTTCCAACAGAGCGACCTCCCACAATGTTTCTCCTCTGAATTGCACTACAAGACGCTCATAAATCTTCTGAAGAAGAGTCTACGTGTTGCTATCTACACCGAGAAGAAGATACTAACGTAGGGGAAAAACTCAGAGAAGTGACGGTGATGGTTAGGGGTTGTCAATTTGTAGCCGCGAGAGCTGTATCGGTGGGTAATGAAGTGGTGTAATTGGATACATCCATCACCCCTGTAGAAGTGTCCTCTTCCAACCCTCCACCAATTCCCTCCTGGGTACGAGAAGTCCCCTCTCTCCAGAAAAGTCCAAAGCAACAACAAGCTAGAGCCCTTTTTTTCTCTTTCACTCTCGTCTTTCCCTTCCCCCTTTTCTCTCTGAGCTTCTATTTCTAATCAACCTCTCGGATCGATCGTTAATAGGAGGGCGGACGGCTTTTTCCCTCCAAAACGTGAGGAACCTTTTTCCGTCTTATTCGAGTGCTGTTCAAACAAAATCCGCCTTCCTCCACCATCCGAGTCCTTTGCCATCTCAGCTCGGCTCCTTTTCTCTCTCCTGATTTTTCCTTTTTTCTTCCCACCAGGCAGAAAGCGAATCTTCCCATTCTCCGACTGGAGTAGAATTCAGTTACGCCAATCGGCATTGGCTTATGATTCTTTGCATTGCTCTCTCTTCATCGTGCACAAGACTAAACAACTCCATCTTCTACTCATTACTCACCACCATCGGGTTTTAATTTTTTCATAATCTTAAGTCTTTACAATTTTCATTGAGGGTTAATTAGGTATTTATTGAAATCTCTGAGATTCGTAAAATCACACCTTCGAGGATAAATAATTATTTAGTGTATCCTTTACGCATCCAAACCAACTGCCCTGTTAAATAAAAACGCCTCAAGTCCAATGTTTACGAAAATGAGGTTTTTAACGGAACCCCCCTATTTTCGACGGTGAAGTCGAAATTCCAAAATTCGAACCGGAAGGGGGGAAATTCTAACCATAAACTTACAAAAATTGGTCAATGTTAGGGTAAAACGCCGCAACGACACGCTGTTAAGGTAAAATACCTCAGCTCTAGGATGAAAATGCATCAAAACTTATGTATTTTTGCGCTAGTGTTGAGGTAAACGCCTCAGCGAACCAAAATATTGAGATGAGGCGTTATACCTATAAAAATTTACAACATTTTCCTAACAAAACATCCGTCTGATTGAGTAGCTTACGTTAAGGTCCCGAGCACATTGAGGCATTTTACCTGAACAAACAATCCCAATAGAGATGCAAATAAATAATAATAAATTAATTGGATAACCGATTATTTGATCCAGATTAATCGATTATTTTCAATCGATTTTCGGCTGCCAATTATTTTTATCAATCGATTATTATTACTGATCAATTGATATTATTACTGATTAATCGGTTTTCGAACATACCAGGATTTGATGCATTCTAAGGTGCGATTATTTATTATTTATTATGCTTTAAAAATGCTTTCAAAATCCAGATGTGTACGAAAACCGATTAATCTGTAATAATAATTCATTAATACAAATTAGGACAAACCGTCGTAGTTATTGTTACTACTTCCATGAATGATGGAAAGAGGTATCCTTCATCCATGGAGGTAGTAATAATAAAGACGACGATTTGTCTTCAACCCCCCCCACCCCTACTCCTGTGGATGGGAGGGGGGGGTCTAGATTTTACGATTATAATCTACCGTTCTAAATGGAGGTTGTTGACAATTGGATTTGAAACATTGATTTTGACATTTTATGTCTTTACTCTGGCACATAACTCGAAAAACGTTACGTAAAAACATTACACAAAAATCGTTACGAAAAGCGTCACACGAAATCGTCACGAAAATATTTCTGATGATTTTCACGTACAACCGATTCGTTGCTACGGAACTTTAACTTCGCCAGTTATCATCGTACAAAAATTGTTCACCACTCGTTGGATAGCTCTCGATTTACCTAACCATATTACGTTAACCACTGCGGAGTGTGTGGCCGATAAGCTGCGGTATGATCGTGATTGTTAAAATAATTTTTTACACACAGGTGATCATTCTCAATAATTTATATTGTCAACACGAATGCAAGCTTCATATAAGTTTCTGAAAAGCCATAAAATGTCCAAATGTGTTGCAGACTCGTATGCAAGCATTATTACTGGCACCTAACTACATCGGTTTTGGCATGTTTATTCAGCGGGATACAAATTTTTTTTTTCGTTTTCACGAAGTATTTGAGTCGATAATTGCTCTTCTTGAAGGTCCATTCGAACTCAAACAAACACGTCGAGTAGAAATGAAGTCAACTTTTCCCACAATGTTGATGAATATGAACGCCATGTTGCAAATTTCAGAAATCGAAGGTCACATCTATCTAGAGAATTTGAATACGGTTCAGAATCATCAACAACATTTGGATTTAAGTCATGGTAAATAGGCGTGAACGCGGGGCAAAGTTGAAGACTGATGCGACTCCACCTATTTCGACTTCCATCTAAATAAAATACATTCAACTGTGAATCGGAACTTGAAAATAGATTAATAAGACTATTTATTTGCAAACAGCTCATTATCAGTCTCAAATTGCAATAAGTACCTACTTAAGTAAAAAGGTATGAAAACTATAGTCGAAAACTCATTGTCAGAAAATTGACATTACAGTTGGACTTAGGTACCTATTTTCATAGTTTTTGACATTTTCATGTCTTTGCTTTGTCACATAAACAGAAACGGGAAAAATTTGTTCCCTTGATTCACCCTTTCCCTCAGATCACGTCAGAACACAAGCGACCGGCGGGCCACTACGTCAGAGCCTATGACGCACGAGCGTATGACGTCAGACGGCTGGCAGGAAACCAACTAGTACGTCAGAGCCTATGACGCACAAGCGTATGACGTCAGGCGGCTGGCAGGAGGCCAACAAGTACGTCAGAGCCTATGACGCACGAGCTAATGACGTCAGACGGCTGGTAGGAGGCGAACTAGTACGTCAGAGCTTATGACGCACGAGCTAATGACGTCAGACGGCTGGCAGGAGGCGAACTAGTACGTCAGAGCCTATGACGCACGAGCGTATGACGTCAGACGGCTAGCAGGAGGAGATGAGGAGGAGGAGCAGTAGGAGGGGGTGATGAGGGGAGGAGGATTATGAGGAGGTGGTGATGAGGAGGAGTAGGAGGAGGGGGTTACGAGGGGAGGAGGAATGATGAGGAGGTGGCGATGAGGAGGAGGAGCAGGGAGGGGGAGGAGGAGTTAGTTTTGTTAGTTCTTGAGAAAACTGTGGTGTCCGCCACCAGAAGACGGAGACATGTATCATTTATACTACACCCAACTTCCAGTAACCTTTTCCTTTTTCATTGAATACGATCTCTGAATAGATGACTGGCATATTTGTTACTGGTTCCGACCAACCCCACAATGATCCTCGAAACTTTTCATAACCCTAGGTCAAGGGGAAGGGGTTCAAATCGAATTTTAAGATTTTTAAAATTTCATATCTCGACAAATTCATACAGAACGGTGTAGTTTTTAGTTCATATTTAGTTAGAGTTTTTTTAACCCTAGGTCTCCCCCCCCCCCCCCCGGTGGTAGGGAAAACTTAAATGGAGCGGTATAGTCTTTAGTTCACATGTTATACAATTTTATTCGTTTTGGCATTCCTTCATCTTCATTAGCCTTGTAATTTGACAATAGGTCGTCAACCATAGACGGAGAAAACCATCGGAAAGCATATAATTATGCGTTTGAAATAAGGTCTTAGAAATCGATTATTTGCTTTCGATGAATCAAACATCGATTATTTATTACCGATTAATCGGCCACGTCGATTATTAGCTTACGATTAATCATTTGATCTTATAATCGATTATTTGGTTCCGATGTTGCATCCCCAAATCCCAAAACGGAAGCTAGAAATTTTAAAATCGCCTTACTGCAATTATTCGATTATAAATCGATTAGTTTGAGAGTTTTTTTTTCTTCACTTTTCACCGAATTGGTTGAATTGGTTGGAGTCATATCGATCAAGATATATTATATCTCATCAAAAACTGTGGTTTTTATAACTTACATTAAAGATTTCAGTGAACAACTTTGAGGTGAATTTTTGCAAGTTTTACCTTAACAGGGCAGCCTACCCAGTGGTAAGTAGGTTGACGAGCGCGTTTCTGAAGTCAAATACAAACGAAAACCGCGAAATTGTGTTCTTCAATCAATCATTCAAAATGCTTTTATTGCAATATCATCAGGTCAGCCCGGAGTTTAGTTGGAAAACTGAGGGGACCATCACTGAGCAAGTTACAGACTCTCAGTAAACAAGCCACAGGCATCCTCATCAGTCTTAGTTGGGCCATCGTCGTTCGTGTAAAAGATACAGCGGGGTTCCTCGCAGAGGTGTTTGTATACAGGAAGGTTCAGTGAGCTAAGGTAGTTCTGCCTATCAGGCTCAACACCATCCATCATTCAGATCACAATATCGTGCTAAATCCAGAGGACTTCCACAACGTCGTCACCGTGGGCGGGGAAACAAATCACAGTTAATTGAACGGAGCAACAGCCAGGGACCGAAGGAACGAGTCGTATTTACGATGACAAACCTACCTCATCACAAGACCCAATTAGGCCACCGCTCATTACATTCGCGCAATACTTTCCGCATCCAAACAACTACGTACTTTTCACGCTGGTGGTTATCCTCATTTTTATTACTAATAATTACTTGACAAATGTTTGGTTTGCCTAATGGAACGGTATTTTAACCCCTAGTGGGCTCTATGACGAGAGTCACGTTAGTGAACGCTAGCGTTACTCTGTACCGCACATTCATTTTTTATCATTTATCTCTATTTTTGGGTCTTAAAATCTACTTTCAATTAATGGGATGGATAGGAGAAGTTGGTATGAGTCAGATCAAGAAGATAGCTCAAAAATATAAAAATTCATATTCATTAGTTACATCGGAAAAGGTTTGAGATTCATTATCAAAATTAGTGGTGGGTATTATGGAACAATAAAAATTAATAAAAAACGAATCAAAATAGAAACTACTAATTAAAATTATTATAAGAGCAGGTAATGAGATCAAGTTTTCCCCATGGGAAATAAATAAAATACAAATACGGGTGAATATCCTTAGATTCTTTTTTGCCAAATAATTTTACTAAGTATATTAAATATATTTTATTGGGTGGGTAACAATAGCACTGGACGAGGAACATTGGTGGATGGGGTCTGATCTAGGAATACCAATGGGCGTAACCGACATAAAACTAAGATTTAATGCCATCTCAGACTTTGCACAGATGCGGTATGGAGTACTACTAGTGGGCTAATGTGGAAATGTGCACATTCTATGTTAATGAGTGAATGTCCACGTTTCCACATTAAAATACCGTTCTAGGCGAACCAAACATTTTTCAAGTAATTATATTATAAGAAACAAGGGGATTATATTATAAGAAACAAGTGGATCAAAAATGCCCTTGGGGTGTGTTCAGAACTTGACTTCAATTACCACTCACCATCAACGCGCGCCTCCGGCACACCAGCTGCATTATTCTTTCGCCCATTATTGACTGATGTTCAATTAATTTGTTTCTTTATTTTCTCTAAACGTGTACATACCACTTTTGGGTTCCTTAATTCACAGTCCATTTCTTTAATATTTTCTAACATTTATTCATCAACTATATCAGGAGCAAACAGGGTCTCTAACTACCGTTTCGGGTGATTTTATGACCCAGCCGCTTTATTCCTGTTGTGGGCATCGGAGGGAAATATGGAAGATAGTATCATAATATGATACTATCTTATTATGTATTAATATTAATTATTATTAATAATTAATATTAATTATGTACTAATACTAATAATTATGATTCTGTTTGATATCCAGTTGACATAGGTACCGTTTCATTGACATTCAATTCTTTAAATTTGAGTTGTCATCGATTCAGACAAACGCCTGGCGACTATTTACGAGCGCCCTCTCGATAAATAATAAACACCATCTCGAATTCTCTAATAATTATTGTATAATAATTATCATTAATAATTATTGTATGAATTCAAGTACTGATTTGATGATTTTGGTAGAATTTGGTAGAACGATCATGTAGTGATTAAAAACCGCCGCTAAGAGTGAGGACAGTCTTGACAGATTTCGCTAAATCCATCCAGCCTGGCCACCAATCCCCGGGGCCGGTAGTTATTTATAATGATTTACTTTCACCCCGGTGGGCGAAAAATTGATGAGCGGCGGAACCGAACAACAGATTATTCCGCCGTCCTTTAAATTAGGAGCCACGACCGCCCTCACCACCTGATCTCGTTAACTGGATATTTATGGCTGAAGAGAGACATATAACATTATTTTCTAAATCCTCTTGTGAATACCTCACGGAGGTCGCGTTACGCGAATCGCCCACTTTTATGTGTAAAACTATAATATTCATTCAAAAGCGTACATTCATTCGATATTAATTAAACTACACGATAATGTATTATTTTTGTTCATGAATTGTTCCATAGGTTTTAGAAGAAGATACATTCGTACCCGACATATTTACCCTGGTGAATGAAATCGTACCTGAATATTATTATTGTTACTATCTCGTTGAAATCCAAAATTATTTATACTTAACTTATTGATTTACTTATTTAATGTCTCATTATAAGCGACTGATCACGGGACTGATTATAGGGGACTGTCACGGGACAGTAACCTTAACACATGTGCCATAGTACTTATGTACAAATAAAAATCATTCGTAGAGGTGGGAGCCAAAATGTGAGGAAATATCGCGGTTTTCCGAAAAGTAGGTATGTTGTTGGTGTATTTTCTAATGAATTTTTATTTTTTAGGGTCCATGCACTATTATTTGGGAGGTACCTTTTGTACTATCCCTTGAGCTCCACAGCTTTGAGAGCTTAATATGCGCTGTTATGAACTACAGAAGAAATTGTTGTCAACGTACCACGCTTGGAAAATATTATCTCTATAGCGTATATCGTTTTGCTTTTTTAATCCTGCATCCTTTGAACCTTCGAAAAAGAAAACTTTAACAAACTTTCTGCACAATTCTGAACATTCAACAGTCTCCTGTGTCCTTTGCAAGTTTGTTTTCGTCGAGGTTTTCTGTGTAAATAACCGTGAATATTAATAAGCTCCCTTAATCTACCGGGCTCCTCAAGGCGTGAAACTTCATAGTGTACTGACGTAATTTGCGCAATAAAACGAGGGAACATGAATGTGAACAATTCAAGTTGGAGACGCTTTCTAACAGTGCGTTAGCCGCCAGGGTGGTTGAGGGCTCTCAGTGAGGGCCCCGATGAAGAGGTTTGAAGAGGTTGTTGAATATAAAGGCTCATAATAAGGACCGCAGTGGCGAGGCAAAGTTAATTGCATGGGCAGGATCCTTTTTGCCTTTTGTTCCAGACGGTGCGCGCTCGCGGTGATCTTTTTGAACGTGCACTATGCATTAACCTAGTTCATAACTATCTCGTATGAGTCATGTCATGTCGTGCATGAGTTGACGACACTCCGATGCTTGGAGCTCTATACGAAGTTTGCTAAGAAATTGTTGGCAACTAGAATATGAACTCGATCAAAAACAGGCGTGGGCTAAACTTTGGAGAAAGTATGGAAAACAAGAGGTATTCGAAAGGGGCATTCAGAATAGTTAAGTTATCCTTTGTGAGTTTTGGGAGTTATTCTGAATTTGTAGAGGTTCTAATAACTAATAAATAAAATAACGGCTAAATAATGAATGACCAATGCCGGAACGGCTAATGGTGTCCTTTGAACGCTTATGAATGAATGAATGAAAATACGTGCATTTCGAAACAAATAACATATTGCAGACTACACATGTTCCGCAGATTGGTGTGTTATTTACAGATAGAGCATAACTCTTCCAAGAAGTACTACGTAGTTTTAGCTTAGAAAATCGAAGTGAACAAAATAATACTCAAAAAATCTACAAGAATCTTATTCCAGCCGGATTCTATTCAGACACTCAATCAAATATTCAGACACTCAAATCAAAACCCTTCACGGGATACACTTTCCTGTGTTCTACTTGGATTTAACATTTAAAAGAGGCATCTGCTGTGCTTGGCTTAGGAAATGCCACATGTCTGCCACAAACCAAACTGCCTGGTAAATCATTGTAATGGGCCAATGACCTGGATACCATGAACCATCAATGTGTGCAAGCCAGGATTAAACATTTGGTAGTATCATTAATACTATTCCAAGACACGAGTGGAAGAAGGTGCTATGTAACATTTTTTCGATAAGTCATGTGGTAGCGCGTAGCGCAGATAATCATCAAAATATTAGGTTTATTGTCATCAGTGCATGATTGACAACACCTTAGCAACAAGTTGGAGAAGAAAAGAAGAGAAAAATTCCGAACCAAACAAAATAGGCAAGTATGCAAACTCAATTTTCTTGACATTTTACTTTTGTTACTTAGCACCTTCATCCACTTGTTTCGTTGTCAACCTTTTCGCCCACGCGAGGAAGCAAAAATTCTTTAACTTTGTCCATTCGGAGGGCGGCAACTGTTGGAATCCACTAGATTGAGAAATATTTGTCTCCTAGCCTGTAACACAATAACTTATCTCCTCCGTCATGACACTAGCACAGATAACTTATTTGAGTTCGATAAAGCTGAATTAAAATGATTTGAAAACAGTGATTAAATCAGGTTAAGAGATTATCAGACCATGTTATGATAATATCATACCAAAAACGTTCTCTTTATGGCTTTCACTGCCACAAAGTCTGGTAATCTCTAAACCTGATTTCATAGCTGTTTTCATATCATTTGAATTCATCTTTAACGGAATCAATTAAATTACTTGTGCTAGTTTCAGGGCGGACGAGTGATGTTAGTGTGGGATAGGAGACATATATTTCTAAATCTAGTGGTTTCCTACTGTTGCCCTTCCGAATACACATAAAATTTGGATTATTGCGGAAACATGAGTTATGGTGCTTCTGGAATGTGTTGAGCTGAGTTTGGTTTATTATCTTCGATTTCCATTCGATTCACCGCGAAAATTCCATTTAGACACCTCAAAACCCTGAAAATAACCGGAAATTGAGATAGCTGGTATTGACACTTGCGCGCAGATACTTGTGACTATACATTGATAACAACGAGTGAGGATATTCGTAACACGTCAATGTTGGTGAGAAATACTAAGAATACACTCGAACTAAGCGCTACGGAGGGCACGCCACTTGCATTTACCACTGCTACAATAAATGCAAGTTATAATTATTATAACTAATTTTCAATTACCTTGCGTGCCTGAGAATGACAGCAATAAAGTGAAACAGGCGAATGCTGGGAGGTACTCTGCCATAACTGCACTAGGTATTTGCGTCTGACATCCCTGAAACAATAATGATACACATTCCAATTAATAATACGGTTTGAAAATACTTTGGTGCCAAAAACACCCGAACCATTCAATGTTGTCGAAGGCCAGGCTAACAGACAAGAACAACCCTCATCATATCATCAACTCCCGTGGCGGTGTTGTTAAAATACTGTTCTTGTTACTGAAATTAGTGTCATGTTTCGACGTATTTCCAACTTTTGAGACTATTGAAAATATGCCATTAAATGACAAACTGTTGTCTTCTAGTACTGGTTACAATGAATGATCTAGTGTAGTTCCAGTAATGCAATCGCATGCCATGCTCCTTATAAAAACTTAAAAAGATTGATGTTGAAAATCAGACCGAGAGAGATCATGGTTGGCGAAGTTATTAAGTTCAGTAATAACATATTTCTGTTCAATAATGTTACAGATACCTATCAATAAAACGCATAACATTACTTTACTGTGTTGGTCAGGTGATCCAGAATGTAAGGAAATGTAAAAGTCGAACGGTAAACGGACAACAGCAAAAGTCGTGTCCAGGGATCGGTCTGAAACGTGACTGAAAATTACATCCTGACATTAAACTCTAAATTTTACCACATCAGACTGAAGGGTTAATATGAGTATATATTCTTAATGGACACGCTAACGGAAGACGTGGAGTTGAAGTTGTGGAATTGGTGGATGGCCATTCAAACACCAAACGATGATGTAGGAAACTTGAACTGCCAAACATAGCCGACCCAATTCGAAGGTCGGACGTCTCAATTCAAAGATGTTTCAGTTATCGTTTAGAGTGAACATATCCCGGCCAAATTCTCAGTATTTCGACCAAATTCAAAGCCCAACATCGCCGTTACTCGAAGAATTAAGATGGATGTCTTGATAGGTTGATAATACGGGTGGGGCAGCCGAGGCCTCACAATCCGCCTTTAGACGAGTAGAGCTCCTCAGCAGAACCATCTCCTCGAAGAGTGCGGAAACCGCTTGATTCAATAAATCAATGACAGCTTGGAAAGGAAGTGAGTAACTCAGTATTCTAACCGTTCCTCACGGTAAATACAACACGTGGGTCCGGACCAAGAACATCTAAAAGCTTTCCCGCAATCGGTTTGCCTAAACTTCTGACCCTTTCCTCAGTCCTTTCTACCTTTTTCTTCTTTCAGTTCTTTTCTATATTCCCCCCTTCCCTCTCCTGTTTTTTTTTTCAACTTTATTTTGTCTTGCTCTTGATTTTTATTATAAGAGAACTTGGGGCCACTCTTATTCCCTGAGAGACTCCTCGTTCGGCTGACTCAGTCGATCGTTTTTTCGGGAAACTCGGTAATAGAATTTGAACAACGGGATGGAACAATTGCGAACTAGGATTCTCGTTCGATTCGCGGTCAGTACGTTACTACCCGGCTAGTAGATGGTTTCTAATGAAAGAGCTTTTCACAACGAAAAAACTCTGCAAATTCTTGACACAACGGTTCATTATCTGTAGGTATGTGATTGCATGTTTCCAACGTTAGCAACGTAGCGCTCGTGGATATACGCATAGGGGGCAGTAAGTCCAACTGTTATTACAATCATGATTGATCTCATCAGCTGATGAATAGCATTGTAACTGTCCTTAGCTATTGTAGTTATTCGATTCAAGTGATTCAGCTTCCAATGTGTGTTGTGCCTGTAGATGGAGAACAACAGAATGGTGAGGGATTCTACTCTCCACCCAAACCAATCACCGATTGAAGCCTGCACTCAACTTCATCCTGTCAATTCGAAATTTCACCTTTGCCTTTCACTCCTAGGGAGGGTTTCGTTTCTCAGATCTTAGTAGTGTTGAGTCAGTATTGTTTCAAGTTGGATACGGGTTTCGAGCCGGAGGGCATTTCATACGTAAGTAAATGACTACACAAGAGTACAACATAAATCACAGACCTAAAAAGCGTTTATACCACTTATAACTTATAACACTGTCAGGTCCCCGGACAACCCTGTTTCTTAATTGAAAACGAAATTTCGGCTCCGATTTGACTTGCTCTCGTATAAACAAAATCTTCATTCGTCATGATCCTGGTTAAGAATTTAATTTGTTGTGGACAAGCTCATATTCATGCAAGCACTAATTTGGAGAGTATTGACGAGTGAACCTGTCGACTGAAATTCTACATTTCGTTGATATTTGAAGATTTATTACAGGGTGACCATTACAACACGTGCGTCCTTAATTGTATAATCATATCCGTAAATTTTAAATGACAGCCTCCTGAATGACTTTCTTAATTCCCAACACCTACTTTAATTTCACCTATTCGAATTGGGTGGGGACGTAATGACACTACTAGGTGCTATAGCTCTCGGAAAAACCTCGCAGTTATATGGAACGAGAGAGGTCAACTACCCCTTCGGGACAAGCGAGAGTTGGATTGACATGACCATGTAGATGACGAGATAGGGAAAGTCATGATACTGTAACACGTTTCCGAGGGGCGTTGATAATACACACGCTGTCAACACGGAGATAGCATTTTGTTGGGAACAAACGACAGAGTTCCAATGCAGGGGAATATAAAAACTGACGACGCCCTTATAATGGTAACATCTACAAGGGCAGAATAGGAAACGAGCGTTGGAAGTTGAGTTGGTTTACAGAACTGATCCAAGAGGATCAGAACTGAAAACCCCCGACGCCAGTTCTTGACTTTTAAAGTTGTCAATACATCACAACACTTTTGTCGAGACGACACACCGTAGCAACTACTATTGCAGCCAACGAGATCATGATCGAATCAAACTCGGACCACTGAGGAGTCGATCACAATTTGTCAACTTCTGTCAATCAACAATCGACTTCGAATTGATATATCCTTTTGAAATCCTTTTCGCGACTTGAGATTTAGCTCTTCCAAGTGGCAAGGCTTGGATTTACATAGATCCAATTCGATTCCCCTTTTACTAAGAAGTAGTGCGAGGGTAGACAGCGAGGTTGATTGAGTGACGGAACGGTACATTTACACAACTAAAGTGGGATCGAGGCCAAGTGACCCCCTTCCTCCGGTAATACGAAATATAATACTTACATATTCAGTTCAATGATTATTCATAATAATTCCTAATTAATCTATAATTTTTTTAATATGTAACATGTTTTTACGGGCGTGAGCCGGTTTGGAAGAGCGTATATATCTTTGGCCACGCCCCCACCTCTTCACCTCATCACTACCTCTCTCCAGGGCTTGAAACGGGACCTTAACAGTACTTCACAGTTCCTCTCAGGGCCGGTCTCACCAAAGTTTTTAATCAACGGTCAATTATAATTGAATTATTAAATCGAAGAGCTCAGATGACAAACAACGATGTTGAGTTTCACCAACGTCGTTTTAAATAAATCAACGATTTAAATTAACCAGCCAAAGTCGGCACTAAATCAATGATTATTGGTGTACAATTGTTGATTGTTTCGCTTTTGAACGTTTATGGCCGAAGTATGGGCGGGTTCTAGTGAAAATGGTGCAAAAGTATTTCCATATTATCGAAAATAAAAGAACTGATATAGTACTTGTCGCTTGTTGAACACGTCAGAAAAATGAAACGTGGAAACAGATCGGGATATTGTTCAAGGGTAGCAGCAGGAATTGCGAGATTGAAGACTGTGGGAGAACCTGCGGCGGATAGCGAAAAATGCCATTACCACACATACGGAAAATGTTAAAGGCACAGGTCCTACCGTTTAACTGTGGTTAAGATTTTATGGTGACACTGAACCTAAGTGTTTCGCTCGTGTTCAGGTGTGGGGTTGTTCACTTGTGAGTATCAAGTCATTGGGGGTGTCAAGTAATGAGCATTTTTCTTCTATCCTTCTATTTCCTCTATTATTATCCTCTGTGTTTTCCTCTCTTATTATTCTTCTATTATGTACCTATCGAAAACATAGTCCATGTTTCCTTGCTGTGATCCTTGGTCAAAGCTGTACTAATCTGGGGGTCTGGGGTTGTCCCCCAGATTTCATTCTAGAATAATTTTTTGGTTTATTATCTTCGATAATGAACCATTGGAATCGCCCAAAGAAAAAAAAATTTTAACCCCCCCTCAAAATTTGTTGGTTTACGTTTCAAGATACGTAGATTCAGAAAATCGAATAAAAAAAATCCGTCAGTCCGCCGTCCGCGCCACTTTGGTTTCTGGGTTTGGACCAGCCTCACAATGATCCTCGAAACTTTTCATAACCCTAGGTCAAGGGGAAGGGGTTCAAAACGAATTTTGAAATTTTGAAAATTCCATATCTCGAAAAATTCATATAGAACGGTATGTTTTTTATTTCATATTCAGATAGAGTTTGTTCCGTAGAATTTTTTAAGACCATCCGCAGCTTTGTACGACCAGCCGTTCGTTCACAATGACGGCTCAAAGATTGTGCCTCACAACACGATCGTGAATCAAACTGTTGAAATACAGGTCCATTTTCATACTAACAAGCTCTTTGGAACATCATATGGCTTAAGTGAAGTCGAGTTTGTTGTTCTGAGGTGCGTTTCGTGCTACGGAAATGAAAGTAATTTCGAATGTTTGTTGGTAGGTACTTCTTTTATAGAAAAATTATTACCGATGTACTAGTAATTAATAAATTATGTAGTAAGTAATTAAAACCCCAGAATTATATCGTATTAATTAATCATAATTAATAATAATAATTATTAATAACAATACAAATTATTAATACCTAACAATAAATTATAATAATTTTCACTCGGTACTTGATAAAATTGATAATAATAATTAATCTAACATTTAGGATCTAGACATTTAGACCTAGTGTTTCATCTTCCAGGTAAACTACAGTCTAGAAATTTTAACCGTCAGTCGGGGATAGACCACATTGCAATATTCACTCGGTTTCTCATCTGTAAAATTGTTTAAATAATACCTTTATGTAATAATACAAATTAAATTTTGATGCTGAGCTATTGACTTGAAATTTTAAAAATAGGTCAGAACTGGATCACAATGCAATATTCACTCGGTTTCTTGTCTGTAAAATTGTTTAAATAATACCTATTTGTTTAAACAAATTAAATTTTGATGATGAGCTAGATACTTGAAATTTTAAATATAGGTCAGAAATGGATGACATTTCAATATTCACTCGGTTTTTTTCTCATTGCAAACCTGTTCATTGTGTACCCAAGATCCTTTCCTAAAAGACCTGGCAGCGGGAAATATTATTCAACATGGTTTGAAAAGGGAAAAACAAGTTTTGTAAAAATTCCCAATGCTCTAGGTAGTAGTCGATACCAGTGACCAACATTTTCTTCAGTAGTCGACATGGTTTTGCACTAGTAGTCGACCTACATGTGTTAGAAGTCGACAGTATCACTTGAGTCAGTAGTCGACAGGTTTCGTCATTCCATCGTTTTCGAATTTTACGACATCTAAATAACATACATTCAACTGTGAATCGGAACTTGAAAATAGATTAATAAGATGTAATAAAGTAGTTATCAGACTTTTTATTTGCAAACAGCTCATTATCAGTCTCAAATTGCAATAAGTACTTAAGTAAAAAGGTATGAAAACTATAGTCGAAAACTCATTGTCAGAAAATTGACATTACAGTTGGGCTTAGGTACCTATTTACACATTTTTTTGACATTTTCATGTCTTTGCTTTGGCACATAAGCTGAAACGGGAGAAATTTGTTCCCTTGATTCACCCTTTCCCTCAGATCACGTCAGAACACAAGCGAACGGCGGGCCATTACGTTAGAGCCTATGACGCACGAGCGTATGACGTAAGACGGCTGGCAGGAGGCCAACTAGTACGTCAGAGCCTATGACGCACGAGCGTATGACGTAAGACGGCTGGCAGGAGGCCAACAAGTACGTCAGAGCCTATGACGCACGAGCGTATGACGTAAGACGGCTGGCAGGAGGCCAACAAGTACGTCAGAGCCTATGACGCACGAGCATATGACGTAAGACGGCTGGCAGGAGGCCAACAAGTACGTCAGAGCCTATGACGCACGAGCGTATGACGTAAGACGGCTGGCAGGAGGCTAACTAGTGCGTCAGAGCCTATAACGCACGAGCGTATGACGTAAGACGGCTGGTAGGTGGCCAACAAGTACGTCGGAGCCTATGACGCACGAGCGTATAACGTAAGACGGCTGGCAGGAGACCAACAAGTGCGTCAGAGCCTATGACGCACGAGCGTATGACGTAAGACAACTGGCAGGAGACCAACAAGTGCGTCAGAGCCTATGACGCACGAGCGTATGACGTAAGACGGCTGGCAGGAGGCCAACAAGTACGTCAGAGCCTATGACGCACGAGCGTATGACGTAATACGGCTGGCAGGAGGCCAACTAGTTTTTTTTAAAGGGCACTATATTACATGGGAGAAAGTCAATGGAATTCCACTCCCTCACATGTCCCAAATTACTGTTCCACTGAAAATCTGCTGTTCTCTCAACTGTAATGCATTATTTTTGTGCAATAAAGTTTTTAATAATGAAAAAAATATATATATATAATATATATATATTATTATGTATATATGTCCGGTTGTGGAAACGAAGGCACTCGCGGTGATATAATGGATAAATATTTGACAGGAGGAGAAATTATAAGCGGATAATGTCTAAGTGAGATAATATCTAAGGAGATAATATTAAGTCAGTACATATATATATTAAAAGATATTTTCAGTTGTTCATGTTATAAGGAGTGTAACGAGTGTTAATTTGTACAAGGAGTGTAATATTGTGATGGAAACTCATCACATATCTAGTTTCGGAGTTGTTTACCTGGATTTCTAGAATTGTTTAGGTTGTTGATCTAAAAATAATATTGTTGATTATACGAGTTTCATCGAACCAAACGGCAGATTTTGTTACAATATTCTGCGTGTTACAATCTACTCAAGCTGTAACAATTGGCAAAAAGATTTATTTCTCGGTTTATTCTGTCGTTATTCAGGGAAAAACTTCACGAGCCAGACTTGATGGGGAGCTTTTCCTGTTGTTTTTGATTTTGAGGGAAGGGAGACAACCTAAAGCTGAAAGGAGAAATGACCGGATACGAATCCGTTTTGATTGTACAGAAATTCCAAAAATAATTCTTCTAAAACCGAGAAAAAAGTTACGGAACTTCAGCCGATTCGTTCCCAGACGAGAGATTAGATTTCAGAGAAGGATTATACAAGTGGGGTTATGGGCGCCCTTCTGAGTTCGGTCTGCTTCCTGCCTTCGTTATTAACATTATCCATTACCTGGCTATTTCATCGCATCACAATTCCTGCTGAAAGCCACATCGTTAACTAATTAACCTCGACTGAGTCGTTACTTGCACTTAACGAGGAAAACTACGTATTGCCCCTCCGATAGTGCACGAAATAACAACATTTCCTGGTAATGCCTTGCCGCATATCGATTTCTATGCTTTTCCTGCAATATAATATAATATAATATAATATTATTATAAATTCAGCGGAGTTTAATGGAGGACAGTAGAATGAAAAATTGTCTGATTCACAGAATTCATTTTCAGATTTCAGTCGTCTGTGTAGACGTCTGATTGCACTTTTTTCAGTTTTAATATTCAAAGGATGCGTTCACAGGATGTATGTTTAGCAGTGCTCAGTTAGCAAAACATTTGACTTGAAAAAATTAATTCACAATTATTGTGAATTAATTTTTTCAAGTCAAATGTTTTGTCCACACGATTCCAAGAACATAACAATATTCAGTGGAACTTGATAGAGTAATAAAGGAAGAGAAAAGGGAAAATCTACCCCGACAATCCCTTCCGGCAGCAGGAAAGCTTTGTATTCATTCAATGAAACTATGAAATTAGGCCTTTCGCATTTCACGTTAGAAACATCAAGATCCAATTCCAGTTCTGCGTTTTTCAATGCTCAGTTCGATGTGAACGCCATAATCTTATCGAAAGAACAATCTAAACGAGGTACCTACCATAATTACCCAACCCACCATATTAGAGGTTTCGCTCAGGGTGGACTCCATTTTGATGTAGACAAAACTTGCAGCGGCTTCCTACACGGCGGTGCTAAGCAAGAGTGCAGTAACTCCAGTGTTTGACGGATTTGAGTTAGAACGCTCTGGAGGTTTGTAGGCTTGACTGCAGTATTTCCAGACCACATTTTTGGACCTACTACAATTTAGAGAATAAATTAGAAGTGATTTGCTAAGCTGGAATACAGTATCTGTCCTTGAGTTACTGCATTACAGCGTTGTAACATGAATCCATTTGTCAAGCTAAGGTGCAGTATCTACCAGCCCTATTGAAACTTTTTTTTTTATAACATCGCACGCTGGGAGCAATACTGGTATAAGCCCAAAATCGTCGATTTCCATCGGATTGGGCTTGGCGGGCTGTAAGGGTTTCATGATAGTTCAAAAAAGAGGCCTCGTTGAAAGATTAGAATCGCAAAATACCATCTCAACCATGAGCAACCATTTCCAAAATCTTCCCTAAAGTTGTGCTTTTGTACTTATACCTGTATTACTCCAAACGATCATATTTGTGTAGCAGTATTGCTCCCAGCAAGCGGCATGGTGATTCAGCTGTATATTAGGGAGCATGTGGTTCTTCTCTTATAGAAAAAATAGAAAAATAGAAAAAAAATTCTGCTTTGGTTTGACGTTTCTGGAGTTACTGCAATTCACCTTATCAGGGCCGTAAATTTATCAATACTTACCGAAAAGGGGTTATAATGACAGAACTATGTACCCGAAACAAATCTGAATGAGGTAGAAGTTAACTTTCCGATACAATCTTTATTACAATTGTACTACAAAATGGTGAATCAAGTTTAGTCATTTAAGGTCGTAACTTGCGACTCTAATCTGAGCTGAGACGGACGGTGACGTCGGTACAACCAGAAAATCATTTCTCAAATAAGCCGTGATTTTTTCGCATAGAGGTCGCCAGCACGTCATCACACGACGTTCGGTCGTATTTCCCGACGTTGCACCTATTCACACTAGTAGGGATAGATGATAGAGGGTGAGAGTGGAGTGTGAGTGGAAAAAAAACGTTGAAACCGTATGTTGAGATAAGATTCAGAGTGGCAACACTCCCTCCGGACTCGGAGCTCCTGGAAGAGGCCTAACGCTGCCCCTAATGGGCCGACCAACTTGATGCCTCCAACTCGTTGAGTCTTCTACAAAGGCTCTCAAGTTACCCCCTAACTCTTCCGACCTCGCTTTTCGCGGCAAATCCCAAGGCTTCCCTATAAATCCGTCCCACCTTCCCAGGGGCCAAGGCCTCCTTTTGCCCGTCTATCGCCATATAAATTAACAAGGCTCCTGGAGACGCAGTCGGGAGCTTCTCTTATTCAGATCGTTTCCATCTCTTCTGCTTTTTATTTCTATTTCTTTGTGTCCTTTACCCTTCCCTACCGCTTTAGGAGAAGACAAGAAACCTCTTTTTTCCGATTGCCAATGATCTCCGGCTCACTAGACGGTCGCTCGGGCTAGAAAGGCTGTTCCGATGCCAAAAAGATGGTATTCTCGGATCAGTGGAGTCGATACAGGCTTAGCTCTAACTTTCTGTCAATTTATGGCGAGACAATAAGGAATTTCGATATCCATGGACCCAGATGTATATTTTTCATTTCATACGAACACCTAGGAGATTCACAGTGGTAGATAGAGTCAAGATTAGTTGAGTAGAAGTAGTGTGACCCTTCTAGACACACGATAGTGCCGTGATAGTACATTCTAGTAAATACGTCAGCCACTCCATGCAGATTACAGGATGCAAGTTGTAACATTTCATTCAATAATCGTTCATTTTTTTCTTTGAATTCGACATTTCTACATATAACATATATTTACACACCTTATACGTTCGTATGAACTGTATAACGTACATGAAGAAGCTGAAAACAGACAACTCATAACATGTGTTATTATGAGAGGCCTATATTCTAGGGAATGACACACAGCCCTGTGATGGAAGAACGCCTCATCTCCAATGTTTACAAAAATGGGGTTTTCAAATCATCCCATTTTTCTGAGCCACTCTTAAAGGAGAAACGCCTCATGTACGACGCCTTATATCATTGTTTATTTTGATAGAATTTGAAGGTGAAACTCCTCATCCCACTTAATATTAAATTGAGGCGAGTTTTCTCCAAAAGTCTTTCTCCAAACTGCTTCCTATTTTGGTTGAGGTGTTTAATCGGGATTCGAAAGGCGTTTCTAGATCAAATATTTACTCAGCTGTTTGGGCTTGAGGTCTTTTTAAACAAAACAACTAGGAATTAATTATTTTGTGAAGGCGTGGATAATCCCTTCGGCGTTTCCCGGGGTTGAGGTGTTTCTCCTTCAAAAAACTATATCAACAAATAGTTGTTTTTGTGAAAGTAAAGAACCTTTTGGCGAGATGGGCATTTCTCCCGAATGAAAACCCCACATAATCGAGTGTAAAATTTGAAAAATCGCCTCAACGGACCGATCAATTCCTTTGGTGGGAAAATCGATTTTGTAATAATTATTAAATGTAATTTTTGACCCAGATTTTGGGACAATAAGTCAATATGAAGTACCAGCGAAAAAATGGGCTCACTGGAATGAGTGTAAAGGCCGTACTAGACGTTTCAATAGAGAAAGATTTGATGCAAGTTACCGCAGTGTTATAATTCACAGATGAGGCGTTTCTCATCTAATATAATAAATTAAATAATATAATATGTTTAGTAAAAAAAAAAAAAATACTAAACAAGTGCAAGTCATAAATTAATGGAGTAGATTTCAAAATCGTGTGTTATTGTGTAAAAAATTCTTGTACGCTTGTTCTGCACTTATTAAAATTTTCAACGAGTTTAATCAGTCCCAACGGCGTAGCAGTTCCAACGACGTAAGACCCAAAATATAACAGTTGCCACATGAAGAAGGAAAAAAAAAATCATTTACGTTGATTGCTTATAATGTCATGATGAGACCGATTCTGCGTTATACCGATCAGTCGAGGAATATTGAGATAAGTAAGAGATGGCTTATAAAACTGACTTAATAAAAACGCCGAATGAATTGAGAAACGAGCACAGGAATACAGAACATCAAAATGTAATATACGAATGTTAGGAATTCGTGTCATTAAGGGTTTTCTGGAATATGAAAAATTTAAGATGAAATTCTAATTGAAACGCCCTATTGGATATCCGCCTGTTGAATACAAGAGCAAGCACGGAGTACAGGGGATTCAGGAGCGAGATTAAATGCATACGGTCGTTCTTTCATGCGAATAATCGAAACATTCCTTCCGAATCGAATTCGTCGTTCCATTCAGAAAACGGCGTGTCTAAAGAAAAAGATAAAACTAAATGAAGAAAACAAGAGCCTTTCTCTAGAGAAAAGTGCGATTCTAATTAGGAAGGGCGTCCCAGTGGCTTTTGGTAATTAGAAGCAACGTTCACTTTGGCATTGGTCGACCTACCTGGGGGCCGTAATCGATTGTTTTAATTTCGCCTTTTTCTTCTTCCCTGCCTGCCCCCAGTACCCGTCACCTACACTTTACTTCGCGAGGGATCTCGAGCAAGCTGGACACTTGCCAAACTTAACTTTTCCAACTCACAGCGACATAGCCTCCCTCCAAGACCAACTCTTTCCGATTTCTTTCTTTTCAGCCTACAACGAACCAAACTTCCCGATCACTTTAAAAGCTATTCTTCTGAAAAGAAATATATGAATTGGATTGAAAACACTAAGTGTTAACTCATGCAATAGAGAAAAGGAACCGATTGTAAGGATGATATCGATTCTTGACAGTTTATTGAAGATAATATACCAAAATGAAGTTCAATCCAAAGAGTGTCATCGCTAATTCGCTGAATTATTTATTCACCCAAGGGCGAATATTCTTCAATCTTCAAAATCATCGATGCACCATTGCTTAACTATTCTTCGGCATGATTGTGATACCCTTGCAGTGTTTTTGAGTGGTATTTCAGTTTTGTGAACGCGTTCCAATCAACTCCAGAATTGAAGGATTGCATTCATGGAACCCTGGAAATGATCTAGTACCAGAAGATATTGTATCGGCAAACATCCTGGTAGGGGGGAATAAACAGTCTGGTGGAGGGACTGGACTGGACCCAGAGCCTATAGGGCAACGCTCCGCACTATAAGCCCAGGTTTCAGTGGCTTCCATTGGTCGCCCCTCTTCAAGTTTCTGCAGCGCTCGCACGGCGGCAGCTTGACCGCTAGTACTTTTTTTCCTGTTTTAGGCGTTTCTTTCTAAATGGTTAGTTTCAAGGGGAAATAGTGCAGAAATATCTCTCATACAATCCAACATATAAATCCAACCTACCCCCGACGCGAGCGCTCAAAGGTCAAGCAAGACTTGTATGTTCATTTCTTGAATGACCCTTTGGTGTAGTTAGATTTTATTATGCTACGATGAGTTCGTTTTTTCATTGCCCACAATAATAGCTATTTTGAATGAATACAGGTATATCCGGTTTGACCTGACTACATAAATCATAATATAAATATAAATCATAATATTATTATACCTGCAGGATTTCTGGTGAATAAATTATACCTACAATTAAAAATCAGTGTATTCCAAAAGATGTAATTACAAATTGTAAAGCAACTAAGCTATCCACTACGTTTCCTGGTTTATAGAATAATAATTATTCTATTATTTGCGTTCCTAGTCGATGGGAAATTAAATTACATAGCAGTCAATTATACAAAATCCGCTTAAAACCAGTGGTGAATTATACATCTGTCGAACCTTAAAATATCGTACCGATATCTGCATTTAAATCGGGATGAGAGCGTTAAAGTAAATATCCTTGCTCACATAATTGCACTCGTATATAGATAAATTCTATACGACCTAAACCTGTGTATCCTCATTTCCACCGCATGAAGGCACCTAACCTTAAGCAAATGGCTATGGGCAAAGCAAATGGCTAGTGAGGGGATGAAAAGAGCCGATGAGTTTCCTTCTTTAAGGTAATTGAACGGGGTCGGTTTAAACCCACGCGATCTTTATTAAACTCTTTCACTTCCTTTTTTCCAACCTCCCTTGTAGAGGAAATATCAAGTACAGTTATGAAGCCGTCATTTATCTCAAGTTTCACACTTCTCTTAATAAAACGCTTGCCCTCCCCAAGACAATGTTCCTCCTTTCCTTTTCTTCCCCGCATTTGAATATCTCCGAATCTCTAGGCTTCCTTTTAAGTAAAACGGCGAATATCTCATTCTACCAGTCCCCTTAAGGGCACGTCGTCCCATAAATATGGCATTTTAACAACCGCTTCCAGTTTCTGCTTCTCTAAGCTTCAGTTGATAAAGTTGCCATCGACTTGACTTACTACGCTAACAATGACTCTTGTTTTAATTTTCTCAAAATTTGTCGTCATAGAATTTCACATTGAAGTTTGATAAGTTTGAAGTTGATAGTTCACATAAATTGTTGAGATATTTCATTCGGTGTACAGTTATGATCTAATGATGTACGAGAGCGCATGGGAGTGCATGCGTAAATTTGTGTATCATAACACAAAATATATAAGTAAAACTGTCCTATCCCTCCATCCTTATGAGGGTTGCCATTTCCGTTTCAACGACCCCTGGATAAGCTTTCATCCAACCCATTCCAGGGCGCATGTTATCCAACACTAGGCCACCCATAAGCAACGCAGATATAGTGTAAAAACATTAAACACTCCAATCATTTAAACATGGTGATGTATAGAAAATAATCAAACATTATGGAAGAATTTGCAGCGTTTTTCATTGGATGGTTTTCATAAAAATTGTCCGATTATAATTCTTCTGATACCATTACTAGAATCTACGATGTATGTCGTTCAAAATTGTTGGCTTTAATGTCGTTCACTTTAATTTTTCGATTTTTAGGACATGGTGTCACCCCCATGACACCACTGCATGCTGGATGGGACTGTTGGCCAGCTTCTAGGCATTCCCCATAATCGAAATTACTCGTAAAAAAACAGTGAGTGTTTTTTTCTCCGCACATTGGGGGAAGATGATGGTAATGTATAAATATAAGTGTTCAGGTTACCATTGATGGAGATGAGATGTGGAAAAGAGGACTATCGCCAGGAATTCCATACAACCATTTGTGTGGCACCTGTGGGCATCTGAGATACGCGTGCTCTGATTCTCTATTATGGAGATTCTTATAAGAAGACAAAGGTTTTGACTTTAGCTGTGGCCTGTCAAGCTGAAAGTTGCTCCTCAGGGAGTGAGCTGCAGTACAACGTGTAGAATACCAGTGAGTCATATTCCTGCAGCAACAGACTCAATCAATCACTGGACGGACATGCTCCGGTTTCTCCGGGCCCCAGATACATGGTGATCCGACAGCTGAAATATGGTTAGTGCCTTTTAAGTCGTCACATCCCGCATCAGTGTCAATAGGATGAACAAACGTATTCCGCTCGAAGAAATCCCGCCCCTGAGCATTCCATACGGCGAATCTCAAGCTTCCGTCGCGACGCGGCTAATAGTTATCTCCTCCCCCTCCGGTGAGAAAGCGCCTTTTCATATCTCCCGATTAATCTCTGCTTCCCCGAGCACTGTACTATACGTATCTATCCTCCGTTGAAAATCTCTGGAAGAAAAGGTAATTGGAGCGTGAAAAGTCATATTCCGAAGAGCTTCGTAGATTACCGGCGGACTTGCCCTCACCCTCTTGCCGCGCTATATTCGTTAAGATGTGCCATTGCAGTCGAGTGAGTGGGTGATCCTTCCTCCAGAGCTACGTGATATTTTTCTACCCATTCGCTGCAACGAGGCGAGGCCACTTTTTAAATTTTTTTTCGCTCACCATGGATTCTTTCCTGCTTCAAGTACTTTTTGTTGGTATTTTTTTATTTTTTCACTCCCACCCGCCATGTACACTGAACGTGCTCGGGCTTGATAAAACCTCTGAATCACGCGTCATGAATAAGTGCCCAACCATAAGAACAACTTCACGTTCGCGAATGAGAAAACCACTGGAAACAACGAGGCAATTTATTTTTACCCAGTATCTATTTTGCATTTCCCAATCTATTCAAATTGGCTGGTATTTGACCGCAGTCGCAAATGAAGGACATTAATTGTATTTTTACGAACCAAAAGAATTAGTAGAACTTCATATTATTCTAAATCGAATACAGAGGCCGGAGGAGTGAAAATAAAGTGCCGAGCTAATAATGGCAACCCCTCAGAGAAATTAATCGTACTCCGTTGACCCAATAAACTTGTTGAAACAAAAGTACCTACTCCGAGTAATAATTCCCGTTCTCATGCATGGACTGACATATCGCACGTATCCTAGAAGAGGGGTACAAGTCCAAACATGTGATTTCCACGAATCGCGTTTCAAATCTCTCTATAACATAAAAGGCATTTCCATAGCAACACGCCTGATATTAGTGATCTTTGCAGAAATCGTTCCCCACACTAATGCTCCAACAGCTCATAGGACAAAAATATTCTTTTTTTAAAGGAGAAAGGAGTGGGGGGCGACTTGACTAAATTTTTCGGACTTGTACCCCTCTTCAAGGATGCGTGCGATATCTACAAACACAATATTGGACCGTGGACATAATATGTATATTATAATGAACCTAATATGTATATTATATAATATTATTATAATATAATATGTCTACATATTATGTAGACATACTATAATACTAACAAATCGCTCTTTTGCTGCAATAGTGTCATATCTCCAAATTTCATGCTTCGGGGTAATCGAAAAAAACCATTTCAACTTTGAAATATTCCGCTACGAATTTCACGAAGCAAAACGTTCCCTAATTTCCGCTCTAATTTCCGAGCTTTAAAATCTGGCTTCGTGATATTCGTTGAAATGGTTTTTGTTTTGTCGATTACCCCGAAGCATCTAATTGGGATATAATATAATATATTATATATAATATAATATAATATATATAATATATTACCAGGAGCTTGGTGCTGGTTTATATTATAATCTAATTAGGATCATTATGACACTAGGAGCGAAATGTCTCGAATTTAATAAACCAGCACCAAGCTCCTGGTAACAGGACACGACACGATGAAACTGCAAATTTCTTTTGGTTTATTCGTAAAAAGTTTACCTTTGAAATCGACCAAGAACTGTTTTCAATTCTACTCCCTCGCGAAATTGTTGGGTTTACATATCAAAATCAGGATATTAAGACCAAGAAGCTGTTCCTCAGTATGAAAATTGGCTGGATTTACGTTCATCTTGACGTTTTTTCTCGGTTCTGGCTTTGAATGCTCATTGTTAACAAAAAGCTGGTCTAGACAGCTTTGAGCTCACAACGATGTGGTATGGAACAATATTATGAGTCAAGATCTATTCAAATTAGTACTCGTACAAATTTGTAAATCTATGGCGTCCTGCTTGAAAATACACATCAGGCATGGGCGTTGGCTTCACGTTTAACTGCTTACTGAGTACCTATTTTATTTAGGGAACAGCTGATTTATTTATTCATTTCCGTAAACGGGCATGGCTATGGATCTTCCGATATTTGATATCGTTTATGAAATTCAACGTCGATATCGATACAGCGATTATATCGCAACAAAACATCTTTATCGGCAATATCGAATGGTATTAGCGAAATTTGTATGATTACTCATAATTTGATGACAATGCGTTTTTTAATCAAGTGGATTTATTCTAAGATTGATTTCATCTTCACATTGCAGATAATTTATATTAATTTTCATCACGTGGAGTAAAATTTGGTTGAAAAATACACTTTTGAGGTGAGCTCATTGGAAAAAACTTGTGTGTGAGGTAATTCTTGAGATCGCTGTGTTTGGTAGCTTATAATATTATAAGCTACCAAACACAGTCATACAATGGATTTTCAGTACCAAAACAGAAATAATCATTTGTGCAGTATGGTTCTTGTTAATTGTTTTTAAACCTTTTGGAATATTTAAAACACAAACATTTTCATTCCAAGCTAAAATATATTGGAATACAGATAGATTAATAAGTTTTCAGTATATATTTTAAAGATTATTTTTAATATGAAATATAATGTATATGGGGCCTAATAAGATAGATGATCATAAACATATCGTGATTATCGGGATCAAAAACCCCGATTTTGTGTGAATACTAAACTTATAAAAATACAATATCGAAAGCCGATATTCACCATAATCTTTCGATATTACGATAATATCGCATTTCCGATATCGATATAATACCAGAAATATTGAAACAACAATATCGATATTCATTGAACATCCCAAGGCACGGCGCCCAATGACAGAAAACTTTTAATGGACATCATTTGACATAATATGTTTCAGAATTATATTATAATTCTGAAATTAAAAAAAATAGAAAAATAAACTACAATCTGCGGGAATGAAAATCCATGTAATAAAAAAAGAACAATAAATTCTGAAACTCAATATTACTTTAACAAATGCTTCTTAACAGTAGGTACTCAACAACACCGCATGAACGCCAACACCATTCGCACTGCTCAAGCGATTCAAATTTCTCTGTGCTCTGAGCGGAGGATTAGGTAGGTATTAACAAGTGAATCGTGGTTACAACGTGGTGTTTGGTTGGAAAATTGGCTGAGGTAGTTACTAGCTACCACCATCAGGAAAAGTAGCCTACCCAAACGAATTACCGAACCCCACTAAGTACCTACTCAAATTATTTCATGTGGTTACGGGAATTTACTTAATCGACACTGAATCTTTACAGACAATTATACGAGTAGGTAAATTCCGATTATACTGTACAAAATGGAAAAATGTAGGAATCTAGTATCGAATTCAAACCCTAAAATGGATTTGTATCGATAAATCATTCTAAACAAATCAACCCACTAAAAATATGATGTCCCTGCAACAGCGTATTTCCTTCGAAAATTCGCTAAAAGTGGGAACCGTCGTGTACATTATCGATGCGGCGTTTAATGAGGCGTTAGGAATAAACGGAAGCGGTTTGACGATAGGCTTGCGGGGAAGCGCCAGGAAACCGTCGAGTGGTCCAGGACCGGTCGGGAGGTTTGGGTGTGCAAGTGAGACGGAGAATCAATAATTCATCTTCACTGAAAGGACCGGCAGTTTTATCTTCGCTCGTCAGTTTGGTAACAAGCGGGCGAATTAGTTTTTTTCCCCTCGTGAGGGCGGAACGGAAATTGTTTTTTGGAAGAGCGTCGCAGCCACTACACATATTACCACCTTTGAAGTACTTCATCACATAGGTACTGCTTTTTTTGTAATTTCAGTTATGAACTGGTTTTTTTCTCGTTACGTTCCATATAACGCTTTTTTTCCCTTCTTTCGTTATTACAAATTAAGGGCACACTTTGGATGTGTTACTTCATGATAATATCTAATATATTACATTACATAATTTTCTTCGTTTTCAGATGAACTGTGATTATTCAATTCGATATCCCTGGGGCAAACGAATCAATCGACCATTAAATCAAGCTTTCGAATATTGATCATCTTTCAGCGGCCAAAAATCGGCATTGGATTTGGAAAACGAAATCCAACACCAGGAGACGGGCTTGTTTGGTGTTGATTTTTAAACAAGATTTTTTCATCTCAACCAGTGTCAGATAGTGTGAAAGTCCGTTTCTACTTATTTCTCAAACGCCTCTCTGTCAGGGAAAACCCAACACCATGAACATTAAATGTTTTCACAACACAAATTTTGTGCTCATGAATAATAATTACCTAGTAGGCACTGATTTATTAATTATATATATATATTTTTTTTTTCACTAAAACCATATGAATATAATTTAATATAATAGGTATATTAATAACATATTATGTTATTAATATAAGGGACCTAAGAAGGGAACTTGAAGGAGTAGGAATGAAGCTTGTAAGTATATAGTTTTCTTCATCATATAATTATGTGGTAAAGAACACAATTGAAGCGGTCAATGTTAAATGGGGACATTTGCTACATTTCGAATTGCAATAGTTTCGTTCGAGGGAGGTTCCGAGCCATACTAAACACATCAACTACTCAGGGGAAACATAGAGAAGGACTCTAGACAGCTTTGGAGTTGAAAAAATATCTTCCAGAGTACGACAGCACAGTTTTTTCTGCTTTTCTCAAAACTAGGAAAATGTAACCATATCCCCTTTTAACATTGACCGCTTCAATTGTTATAGTATACTATAATTGAGGTTTGTTTAATAGTTCCCGCCAATAGCATTAAAAGAAGCGAAAAGCTCCGTGAAGTTGCAACTGAGGAAGACAGGGAACAGGAAAACATTGGTGTTGGAGGTTAGGGGTAGGATGATCAGGTTTCTATATGTACACTCAACAGCGAGGTGCGAAGCACCGAGCATCCTATATTTGTGGCCGAGGATATCAATCCTTTTTGCGGCTGAGGAGGTTTTTTGGCCGGAGGTTTCTACAACAGCGATATTTTTTTGGGGATATCAATGAAATCGTAGATAGGATAATTGATTTTTATTTTGGCTCCAAATTTAATAATAATAATAATTTAGTATTAATAACAATTCAAATGTTATATTAGGGGTCTTCATGGTCCGCTAAATTCGACGACGAATCTTCGCAACTTGAAACCTGAGTTTCGAAGGGAGCCAATGCGCATGCGCTCCGTCTAATTCGACGATTTGATTTACGTCGGCTAAAGGTTTCGAAAGTCAAACATTCGATGTCGAATAATCAAACGCAGCAGCGATCGTTGAGGCAGCTTTCCAGAGCTCGTTTTATCAGATAAGAACTCCCCAAATAGGGATAAGAACTGATTTGGTTTTTGCTGGAAGCCGCGAGGAGCGCTAGCGCATTTCGATTTTTGACGATTCGACGTGTAAACGGTACGGAGCCTCATGAACCCCACGTCTTCGATCGGACCATGAATACCCCTATTATAATACAAACAGAACCCGTCTGGACCACCCTTCACCTATCGTTTTGATCCAAACGGGTAAATTTCTTTGAGCATTGAACATGTTGTAGCCACTCGGCTGATCCGGGGCCTGGGAAGTCCTAAGGAGGCATGCGAATTAACAGCTTCATATTGTGATTAACAGAGAAATGAGCATAGAAATAGATTAGCGTAACGGCGGACGGAGGGACAGAAGGTTTCAGCCAGATAAGTGAAGTCTAAAACAAGTTCCTCGTTAAAATGTCATAGCGAATCAGACTGTGAGACACTATTTTGCGTGGTATAGTCTTATTAAATGGTGTTTTGTAATGATTACGAGAGGCGAGAAGTAAGCAATTTAGGAAAAAACTAAAGAGAGTTAAGGGACAGAAAGGACGTCAAAGCGGCACAGGACTGATGGGAGGGGATTCTTGAGACAAAAGATCGGGGAGACTGTAAGAAAAGGCCGGAGAAGGGGTAAGATTGAATACTGGCGACGAGGGTTGGAGAGCGGTGATGTCGTGGCGGTCCTGGGTGGAGAGTTGGGGTAACTGACTTGATCAGGGTCTGAGAGTAGGTTGGATGGAGGAAGGGAAGAAAGATCTTAAGACGGTCGGGGGCCAATGAGCCGATGGGCGGTACAGCGGGGGCACTTTACCTGCTATCGTCAAGTGACAGGACGATCAAGGAGAAAAGGGCAGACTCGGCAATCTGGAATCGGGACGAAAAATCTGATTTGCAAACTCCGTCTCCCTAATAAAATGCCTGACTTATTCCGGAAATCAGCCGGTGACGATGTTGGTTCATTTTGCCATGTTAAGGATCAAGCTGTGACTGACAATGTTTGTGAAGTCCAAGCGTCGTTTGAGCGCTGATTCGTTCAATAGGTAAAGATAACATACTCCCATCAAAACAAGGATGTACATAATGTTTGTTCAGCTAGTTCATTTTTTGATATGCACCGAGCTTATAATTAGCTTGGTGCGTATCAAAAAATGAACTAGCTGAAGAAACAGTATGTACTTACTTGAGCTAGTACCTTAATTTTAATGATTAACCTTGCTCTATATGACTTTTTATGCAGAAGAACGAACGCCTGGCCGGCAGCTGTTCAAAGAATGCCTTCAAGTTAAACCCATCGAATTCAGAGAAATCAGTTGTTGAGATTTTTTGAAGTTTTTGGAAAACCACTTGGGCCCAAATCTATCTGTAACATATGACTTTATGATGTAAACATCTGACTTTATGTCGCAAACCTATACTGCCATTTTTAAGTAAAACCACTAGTTAGTATCTCAGAATTCGTCAAAATTTGTGAAAAATAGTATAAACCACTGGCCTCCTGCCTCGTTTCATTTCACTGAAAATCTTGACATTTTTCACCATGATTGTAAGATCACGGGGGGGGGGGGGGGGGACTTCTGGCTCCGTTAGGGATAAACCCAACGCCCTACACCCATCGTTCCCGCCAACCATATGTAGTTCATCAGTCGCAGGGATGTGCAGTGGCGACCACAAAAAGTGGTGGAAATGAGGTATTATTACCTATTATTAATGAGGTATTACCACATTATCCTCTGTTATTTATCATGACCGCACAAGCACAAACTTGAATATCAGGATATTTTACTCAAGTTCTTGGATGCAACTCGTTAAGCCTGGTTTGGAAGCAAAACCACTTGAGCCTTTTCTCCTCAAAAGTAAGTTTGGCTCAAGTGGTTTTTCCAAAAAATGATGCGTCAGAAATGGGGAGTGTTTGCAGGCAAAACAGCTCAAGTGGTTCTGTCCCCAAACTGATTGCTTGAATTTACATTATCGAAGGGGAAGAACAACTTAACTACGATTAATCGAAGTGAATCGATGTTTTGCGAATCAAAACTGAGTTTACATCACTTGATTACTGGATTATTATAAATCGGAATACACCACGTACGTTCGTATAATAACGAAAATGAAAAAAAAAAAAAACTTAGAGACCAGTTTGGCGGGAAAAAAATGGTTCGACTCATATCACTTCATAAATTGTGTAAAATATTCTAACAATTCGGGTCGGGGGTATGGTGGTACGTAAATACAGAATTCGCTTGTACACTTGAATGCTGCATGACTGGCACTTTTGTATATTCATAAATTGAATTTTAGGTAAAAGCCGTCTGAATAATTGGATGGGCGTGAGGGTGGAGGCTGCAACGAAGAGCGTTCCGTAGTTCAGTGAAAAATCCATATGGATTTGTGTTACCTTCGAGTTTTTCCCTTCTGCTACCACCCAGAGATTGACAACATAAGCCTCCGAGTGGACTCTTCCGTATTTCTGATTGAATCGTATAGCGAAGAATGAAATGCATTGATGTTTTTGCGTAGTCATGATGCAATTATTTGTGCAAGCTGTAATCTTTTTAGCAAATTTTTGAAGAAAAGGGAGCTATTGTTCTCGGTTCTAAATTTTAGAAACTCGAATTTCCAAAAAGTTTCAACCAAACTCCGTTTCAGACCATCGTGAATTCACTGCCAAAAAGACAACAATAATCATCTGTGTATATTGATATATACATATTTATGTATACCTTTATGTACGTCGGTTTCTGGCTGTAATGCAGAATAATAATATTATAGAAGAGGGGGTTTCGCTTTTATTTTTTTTTTATCAGAATATATAAATATTATTTTTATATCTATATTAACTTGTGTAATTTTTATAGGTTGTAATATATGTTCTATTATATATTTTTCAAATGATTTTCTTTAATTTTTATACTTGATTGGGTTCAAGGCACTCTACCAGACGATAAATCTCCATAGAATTGAGATAAAAAGGTCACATTTGCACAAATCTGTCGAGGCAATCCAAAAGCGAACTTTAGTTGGGCAGAACTGGGGGGATGTTGGGGGGTCTTAAGGGGGGAACTATAAATTAAACAATGAAAAAAATAGCTCGTAAACAAATACCTAATTTTAGAGGTTTAATGATGCAGAACAGGATGGCGAAGTCAGAAATCCAATATTTAGTTCTGTTGTCAAACTGAACACTTTGAAGATTTTACTCGAGATGTTCTTCGCGGTTCAACTGCTGTAATCTGTTAACGGAATGAGGTACCACAATTCTGCCTTCACCATCGTGTTCAGCGTGTTATAAAACCAGTAAAATGGGGACATTTTAAATAAAACCAGTTTTTCTCTGAAAATTTCCCCTTAAGTCGTGTTGCATGACAGTGGATTTTTGTTAAGGCGTTTTCTAAAGATTTGGTTTTTCTCGCTCCTTCGGTTTTTCTCATACCAATTAAGAAGAATAACACGTCACAATGTATCTTTCATAAATTATATTTATAAACAATTACTTCGCTCTACTATTCAATTTGTAACACTTTTTGGATGTTTCGTTCGGGTTTTTCGTTCGTTGAAAATTCCCAAAATATCCCTAAACCATAAAATTGAGGAGAAAACGCAAAATCGTGGTGATTTACTTGAAATGAAGAAACCTCGTCGAGCACGCGGGAGGCGGGAAAACGGTCGGTGGCGGCGGTCACTAGTTCGCGGTTCGTCAGTGAAACGGGAACTGAACCTCTGAGTACTGCCGCCCCCAGAACCCGCCGCCGCCGTTCCCCGCCGCCCCACAGTATTCCCAATGTGCGCATACCCGCAGCTACCTCCGAAAATCCAACCTCCGTCTCCTCCCCAACATTCTGCAGACGGAACTCAACTAATTTTATTTGCATCTCCTTCCCGTCCTCGCCGCACCTTCCTCTCCAGCAAACCGGTTAAACATTTTGAAATGAGATTGAAATTGGAGGAATCCTCCGACCCTTAAAGCCAAGTGGTTTTTCTTGTGGTTTTTTTTTTTTTTTTCCTCTGACCAGATTTTCCGCAGTAAGTTTCCCCCTCGGAAGTATCGGACAGTTCTATTTCAAATGTCGAGAAACCAATTTGGTTTCCACAAACGGAGAAACACTGAAAATATGTACTATTCCTTTCTTATCATGAGTGGCTACGCAATGCTCGATCCGGAATGCCAACGATATACACGGACGCATCAAAGCAGCAAGATATATGTGGAACAGGTATTTTCGATCAACAGAACGCAATAGTGTTCAGTCGTCATTTATCTTGTGACCTGAGAAATGGTGGCGATAAAATTGGGCTTAGAACACTTTCAATCATTAGGTCTTAATAAAGGAGTACCTACTGCTCACAGACTCAAGAAGCGCGTGACAAAGGTTGAAACATATCGGTATGACGGAGTGCAATAACTATTTAGTTATTATTAGCAGGGCCGCTACAAATCACACAGAATTGTATATACAATGGATTCCAAGCCACTGTGGAGTATATGGCAACGAGCAGGCCGATCACGCAGCAAAAAGAGCAATAGAGAATAGCAGCCAAGTTCTTCATACAGCACCTAGACCCGATGTTGCCAATTATATAAAGTAAAACTCTGCAAATTCTTGACACAACGGTTTATTATCACTTTTTTTTTTGCAGATCACCCTTTTGTCTAGATCACTAAATTTATGAATACCTAATTATTATTATGAATTAGTATTAATTATTAATAATTTTATCAAGTAGTGAAAATTATTCTATAAAAGACCTACCAATAATTTTTCTATAAAAGACCTACCAACAAACATTCGAAATTACCTTCTTTCCGAAGCACGAACAATACAATTGGTCCGAACCCCATAAATAGCCATAAATTCCTAGAATGAAACGGCCTGACAAGTGACCTCATTTTAATGTTTGATTTACGTTGAACACGTACGTTGAACTGAATGTTGAGTCCAATGATTCATTGCATACAATGATAATATCATGCAAATAGTCCTACTTGTCGTAATGTCCCGAATTTTTCAATCACTACACAGTAGTATTCAATTGATATATTCGATGAACTTTCGATGAGTTCAAGCTGATGAATCATAGAGTTTAAAATGACCGAGAACCCATAGCCGCGTAACACTTTCAATCCTCGGACATAATTCTAACTCGTATTAGGAGTCGAAGCAGCAATACGATAGTGGAGCGGAAGACCTGATGTTTATCCCACGAAAGTTATTAAGTTTAGTCAGAACTAGCAGGATGGAACCAGAACTCCTTATACCCAGCTTCAATAGGAACCGAACGGGTTAGAACAAGGGAGGGGTCTGGATCCAATCTCCTGTGTGCACGGAATACCAATTGAATAAAAATTATTGAATCAATTTCGTCAAGTGACTCCGTTTTCTTCTATTGACTAGAAGGCTGTGAATAATAAGTGCGGCATTAGAGTGAAATCCCGACGATGCCCCTGTCTCAGAGGGCACAAATCACCGTTGAGTACCTACTATCGATGTAAAATAAAGAATATTACGTACCGGCTCTAAATGAGAAGGTTGGACAAGTACACCCGAAGTATACCATTTGGTAAAGTTCGATGTGGTGGCATACCACCACATATTGGGACATACCTCCTCATGGGGCATACTACCAAATGATGGGTATTACATGGCAGAACGATTTATTCAAGTTTCGACCCAATATCACATAAAACCACACCATTTCAGTAATTCATAATTATAACAAAAATATTTTGTTGACAGTCGTCAAAATTTGACAATTAGGCACGTCAACCCCACTAAAGATTGAATCAGGCGTTAGGCAAAGCAGCTTTAGCAATGACAATTTAATTTTGAAATTTTACGTTGGTACCTATTTCAAAAGTTTGATCATTGTCATTTAATGTTTCGTTTTGGCCTCACCTATGACTTCATGTGGTGCGATGAAGAGGAGCACTCTTGAGAGCATAGATAAGAGGAAGATGATGAGGTATCGACCAAGAAAAAAAAATTAAATGAAATTGTATATCAATTAATACAACTTAATTTGAAATAATTGATCATCAATATGTTTAATTTGTTATCCCTATGTATAAATAAATTATAAACCATCACTGAGCTAGCTACCGACCCTTACAACCCCTCACTCTCTCCCAAGTATATGGAAAAGAGAGACCCAGACCTGAAGTCGTTTTAACGATATTCAACATGAAATAATGTATAGATACTTCAAATTCAAACGTGAGGCACTCACCTGAATCAACAACATTCCGGCGAGTGGTGAACGATTTTTATGCGATATAATAATATTAATAATATATTATATATTATATTAATATTGGAACTGCAGATACAATCAAGAAACGATCTTACACGTGTAAACTATCAAACTTCAAATAACAGGGTTAACTCGAGAGTCGGGTAATAAACGCTACAACAGCAGCAGCAGATGAAATCAATCATGAATCCAGGTAGGAATGAATATTTACTTAATAATAACTCTACTTCGCCGCAACATTCGTCCGTTACCAACTACTCGAAATCCCATTTCAACTTCAGAACGTAGTCCGTATCACAAAGCGAACGTACTTTTTAATTAATATTTATCTGTGTTCTTGTCAGATCATTTTCACGTTGTTCTTCCTTCGTGGAAGCTATGACATTTCCGTTCAACTCATTTGATTTTCATGTTTCTAAATCCAGTTTGCAATAACGCAGAGAATTTAATGTAACTGACTGGCTGTCGATTCGCATGAACCACTATCGATCGGTGATATATGATCCCCCCAAAAACAACTCCGTTGTAAAAACTGGCCCGTCAAAAAACCTCCGGAGCCGCAAAAAGGAATGATATCCATTTTGCCCGCCAGCCACGTATATAGGATGCTCAGTGCTTCGCACCTCACTGTTGAGTGTGCATATAGAAACCTGATCCTCCTATCCCTAACCACCACCACCACCAATGTTTTCCTGTTCCTTGTCTTGTTCCCACGACCCCCCTTTCACCCTCCTCTGTTTGCTCTGTTGCACCTGCAGGGAGCTTTTCGCTTCTGTCAATGCAGTGGGCGGGAGCTTTTTGAAAGGTTTCTGAGAATTAGATGATACATGTAGTAGTGGTGGTAATGAGTACTTAGTGGTGGTTCAACAGTAAAGTAATATTATACCAGTTTTTTCGGGCTGACTGACATCACAAAAGCAAGGCGTAAAAGAATTATAAAAGTACTAGTGGTGGTACAACTATAATGCTCCAATTCAGGCTTCTTCTTCTGGCAAAAAGTTTCCGCCAACAGCATTGAAAGGAGAAAATTTCAGCTCGATCCGTTTTGTCTGCTGGGTTTTCAGGGGTTCGGTTTTCTTAGCGGGCGGGACGCTCCCGCGTCCGTAGATATTTGATATAATCATATTATGATCACCATTCAGCCATTTTTGGTATTCGTTGCCTGAACTGAGTAGCAGTACACTAGAACTTGATACTGAATGTGTTGTTGTTGACATTTTATGTCTTTACTCTGGCACATAACTCGAAAAACGTTACACAAAAGCGTTACACGAAATCGTCACGAAAATTTCTGATGATTTTCGCCTACAACCAATTCGTTGCTACGGAACTTTATCTTCGCCAGTTATCATCGTACAAAAATCGTTCACCAACCGTTGGATAGCTCTCGATTTACCTAACCATATTACGTTAACCACTGCGGAGTGCGTGGCCGACAAGCTGCGGTATGAGCGTGATTGTTTAAATAATTGTTTACACACAGGTGATCATTATCAATAATTTATATTGTCTATACGAATGCAAGCTTCATAATTTATGATGAACCCTACAATTTAGTACCTACTGGGGTAGGTGATGTAGCATTGTTCGAAGGTTCTTGAATCACTTCTTTAAAGACCTAAAATGTCCCAATGTGTTGCAGACTCGTATGCAAGCATTTAATTCTCGACTGTATCAACAACAGGATGGAGTTGACATTCTTTTGACATTTTCATGTCTTTGCTTTGGCACATAAACTGAAACGGGAAAAATCTGTTTCCTTGATTCACCCTTTCCCTCAGACCACGTCAGAACACAAGTGACAGGCGGGCCACTACGTCAGACGCACCTATGACGCACGAGCGTATGACGTCAGTCGGCTGACAGGAGGCCAACTAGTACGACAAAGCCTATGCCGTAAGAGCCTATGACGTCAGACGGCTGGCCGGTGGCCTACTAGTACGTCAGAGCCTATGACGCACAACTGTATGACGTCAGATGGCTGGCAGGAGGCCAACTAGTACGTCACAGCCTATGCCGTAAGAGCCTATGACGTAAGACGGCTGGCAGGAGGCCAACTAGTACGTCAGAGCCTATGACGCACGAGCGTATGACGTCAGACGGCCGGCAGGAGGCCAACTAGTACGTAACAGCCTATGCCGTAAGAGCCTATGACGTCAGAGGGCTGGCTGGCTAGGTGATCGGGTTTTAATAAGCCTCTGGAATTCCGCGCCTTCATTTTCATTTAGCCTTCTCCCTTCCACAGAATTGATTTTGGTGGGACCAACGGTCAAATAAAATTTGATAAGATAAATAAGATTTTGGTTAGAAATGGAGATTGAAGTTGAAAGGGATATTTCGATTTTGACGAGGAGTCTGCAAAAAGTATCAGTCTGTATTTGAAGAGAATATTGGCTCATACAGAGCTATTGGCAAAAATAAAAAATAATTATGGGTGTTGAGAACTCCGAAAATCTACCAAATCTTCGACCCTTTCAACGCAGTTTTCGAATATCTTACTTAAGACATTGTAATTACTTATTCTAATATTTAGGTTGTTCGAGTACATCAGAAAAAAAAGTTCCTCTCCTTATCGGCTATTTTACGCTTGCTAGCATTTTTTTAAAACATCTCTGCGAATTCATCATCTCCTTTGTGCATTTATAGAGGTTTATAGACCATTACTGAGCCAAGATAGTTGGCATTTACTGATTATTATTCCGGGCCGACACTACTGACAGACGGTTCAATACGATGTTGTATTGTTTATTGAATAAGAATACCTAAGAATAATTTCATTTGATTTATTTAACAAACGTTTTTCTTCTTCTTGTTCTTCATCTTTATTCTGATATTCAGGTTGTACGTGTACATCAGTAAGAAAAGTTCCTCTCCTTATCGGCTATTTTATGCTTGCTAGCATTTTTCTAAAAAATCTCGGCGAATTCTTGACACAACGGTTCATTATCTTCTTCGTGCATTTATAGTGGTTTATAGACCATTACTGAGCCCACCCCCTCCCCTGAGGACAACCACCTATACCAGAAATTACCATCTGATCACAATTTTGAACAATTATGTATCTGTGAACAAACCACTGTCCAACATCGTACAGAACGTGTGCACCAACTTGTTCTTGAATTATAAATTTGCGGAGGTAGTAGGTGAGGTGTGTTTGTGGAGGGTGAGAACTTTCGGTTAACCTCTTTTTTTCTCAACAGCTTCCTCACCCCTCAGCTCAGGTGTCAAGGGTATGAAATGCTTCTCCCATGCAGGGGACTTATATTGCTTGAATTACCATATATATGCCTACAATGTCGTACGAGAAGCATACCATCGTTCCTTCTCGCTCCTCTGTTGAAGGTCCACACACAAAAGGAATTTAATTCAAAAGACATTCAAATACGAGAGAGTTGAAAGTTGAGACGTGTCAGCCAAGAGAGAAAGGGCTATCTCGACAAAGGCTTGAGCGAGCGAAATCCAACGAAAACCCTCAGCCTAATTACAACGTAGTGTGTAATTGTAAAACGTCTGCACTCGCTACTTTCAGTTGTCTGGTCTCAGGTTACGTAACGACCCATTTCGGATTTGCAAATAGTCCATAGTCCCATCGAATTCATGGTATATTTTACATTTTGTTACGTACCTAGTAATTAGGCATGGCAATACAGTTATTTCTTGGTAATAGGTTATAGATTAACAGCGACCGACTGGTAATAGGTAGCGGTATTAGGTCATTTTGGTAATAGGTTACCGGCGATTCGAGAACCTTTGCAGCGCCCAACGCGGACTGGGTTTCCAGTTGGGCGCTGGAAAGGTTCCCGAATCGCCGGTAACCTATACCAAAATAACCTAATACCACAACCTATTACCCAGCGGTCACTGTTACTTGTAACTAACTCAATACTCACTCAAATAACTTTTCGACAGTTATCACCTTTCAAGCATTCGTTTTCTGTAACCTACTACCTGGCATTACGTGTAATACGTGTAATTACGTGTAATACGTGTAATTACGTGTAATAGTCCCAGCCAACATATGCGATGGTTTGTATATCCGTGGTTCCCAAGGTTTTTGTTCGAACACTCTGGAGATAAGCATGTCTGTGAATGCAGACCCGTTCTCCTCTGGGTGGGCTAACCCCCCGAGAACAGGGGTTAGCCCCATATTATAAATATGTAGGGCGTCTGGCCCGATTATTGACATTAAGGTTGCTACCTTTACTGATTCCGATTGAGCATCAAGTCGACTTGCAGTGGAGTAGAATGTGAATTGTTGTTTCCACAACGTCCATGCGCTTGGGTTGTCGGAAGGAATTTCGAGCGGTTTCGGAGGACGCAGATTAGACGGGACAAAACGACTGGTACTGGCGTCATTTTCTCCCATCTCGCGGAACTCCGGTTGTTTTTGTTTTTTCGGCGGCATTTTCGCGAATCGCGGGCACGACTTGACACCATGTAATATTAATACGTATAAAGAAATAAGGAACTGAGGACTAGTGAATGATCACGACAAGATGCATAACGAGAATGAATGTATTTTTAGAGAACAACAGGTGGTGAAATTAGATGCGGAACATATGATAGGTTGGATAAGCTTCGCAGTGTTGCCCGGTCAGCTGACTATGTTATTACACTCAGCAAACCATTTATTACACTTATTATCACGGGATCCCGACAAAGAGGCCCTCAAAGGCCCTTCCCCCCAGTTCTCAAACCAGTTATTCCAGTAATAGGGGTTTTCTGGTAATTGGTTATCTGGTATTAGGTTACAGGACAGTATTAGGTTATTTGAAGCACTTACGTTAGATATTTCCCACCCCTACTAGGAATAATCTACTAGTTATTACCTCATGTTTTCAACTCACCAACACTTTTTATCGACAAGAAATAGATTGTGGGCCATTACTCACATCAATAGCCTCAAAAACACCTCGAGAAAGAAATATGACCTCAAACTCTGAAATTTACAAAACTTCGTAGTATTATCTACATAACTTGGAAATTCACGATAAGGCGAGTGTCACTTCCCGATGTATTATTTCTACAATTTAATGCTATTTTAATTACATTTCCTTCCAGGGATATAAATGTTGAACCACCATTCTTAGACATGAAAATTAACTAATTGTGCACATCTCATGATGTATGCGGATGACAAAACTATGAATGTATTTTTGAATTTTACTGAAAATTGTGGTACCCATACTTGTCACTGAAAATACTGTATACAAAATGAAGGATATTGTGGTCAAGGGGTTTTAAAGCTATTTGAACTCGCGTATGTTAATTGTGTTTTCTTGGATCTACCCTTGAGCCTTCACGAACGAAAGTACGAACATGCGAATTTTACCTGCACAAAGATAATAAGAATACTGTTAGTTTAAAAACCAAAGCGTACTCTTTCATAATGAATCAGCAATGTTGGCCATGAAATTATGACCATGGATGCTACGTTAAAATAGAAAGAACACCCAAAGAAAAAAAGAACTGATAATTGAATATCGAAAGCTGAACGAGCTGATGGGTAGACATTCCCAGCTCACCTGCCATAATGAGGTGTTGCTGACCAAAACTGTGCTGATGCACACCTAGACATCATGTGACTGAGCCACAGCCCCGTACACAGCAAAAAGTAGCATGAAAATGATTCCAAAACAATAAACAAAGGAACTTGTTACGGTACTGGAACGGACTGTAAATTGGTGCTCCATGGCACACACAAAATGACGACCTCCACTTAATACAGAGAGCCACGAATCTGACAACTTGACCACTTTAAGGTAAAAAGGTGTTTTGAAGAACCCTTTGGACGTAGGATGACGACGCCGACGTGTAATTACAGTAGGGTACTTGTCAATGGAACTTCACTATGATTGACTGCATAAAAATGTCAATGTAATCGATTTTTTAAGAAAATTTTTTTTTAACCCCCCCCTCAAAATTTGTTGGTTTACGTTTCAACATACGTAGATTCAGGAAATCGAATACAAAAAAATCCGTCCGTCCGTTGTAAACCGTACGCGGCACTTTGCCCAGTTAGCGTTGAGCTAAAATTAGGACATCTTTGTTACGGGTTCGGACCAACCCCACAATGGTCCTCGAAACTTTTCATAACCCTAGGTCAAGGGGAAAGGGTTCAAAACGAAATTTAAAATTTCGACAATCTCATATCTCTAAAAATTCAACTGAACGGTGTAATTTTTAGTTCACTTTTGAATGACCTGAAAAATTACGAATCTTTTAAGACCAATTGGATTTTTGTTCGACCAGCCGTTAGTTCACAGTGAGCGCGCAAACGTTTAGGTGAAACACTTCGCGTCTAAAACGGCCGTTAGGTGGGTCAACCCCCAGCCGCCCAACATAAAACTACATTTTTTCCATCTTCCAGGTAAACTGCAGGACGGAAATTTTAACCGTGAGTCGGATATTGACCGCATTGCAATATTAATTCGGTTTCACATCTGTAAAATTGTTTAAATAATACAATTATAATAATAATACATTTGTAATAATAATAATAATTATAATAATTATAATAATAATAATTATTATTATTATTATAATTATAATTATAATAATAATTATTATTATTATAATAATTATAATTATAATAATAATAATTTGTAATAATACAATTTAAATTTTGATGATGAGCTAGACACTTGAAATTTTAAATATAGGTCAGAACTGGATGACATTTCAATATTCAATCGGTTTGTATGACACGGTATGAGTATGGTATATTATTGTATGTATGATTTGGTATAGTACAGTATGGTTTGATAGGAAAGAAATTCGTATGGTATGGTATGAGTACGGTGAGAATACGGAATGGTGCCGATTTGCAACACAGTGAGTTATAGACAGAAGGGTGATCTGCACTAGGAAGATAATAAACCGTTGTGTCAGGAATTTGCAGAGTTTTTATTTTTGATTAGCTAGATTCGTAATTTGTACCACTGTGCGCCGGATCGCGGAACTTTGTGGAACTAAACAGGGGATAATACAATTAACCGAAACGAAATATTTCATACCGGAGCTTACTACAAACCTCATGTCGACGTGGTGGTGATTACAAACAAGACTTCAAGAGTGACGGGTGCACCGAAGCCGGCTATCATCGGGGGAAAAAACCCTCTTGACGGATAACCCAGTTTGCGGGAACACGGGAGTATAATTTCGAGAGGGCGACGGGAGCTCGAGAGCGGAATGTGGCTTTGTCCCTCTGGTGATGTGTGGGTTAGCCCTCACTAAACCGCATCCCATTGCAGTATCGAGAGCGCTGAATGCAGTCCGCCGAGCCATCCGGTCTTTCCCATCCTCCTCTGACCCTCCGGCCACGCGATATTTGTCACCTAATAGCCGCCACTATGTCATTTGTCCGCAACAAAAAGCCGCCCCTTGTACCCCCCCCCCCTCATCGCCTCCTCTCGCTATTATACAAATGAAACTCGAAATATTTATCGTTCCACGGAGCGTTTGGGTCGTGGGATGAACAAAAATTTTGACATCAGTTGTCCGAACTCCCAAAGTATCCCTGACCTACTTCTAAACCCGCCAGTAAATTTTGAACGCCTAACTGCGAGTAAATCTCATTTAAAAAACCAAGATTGCGATCCCACGTATTCGAAGTAGGGAAGGGTATTGGATATACGCGAGTTTAAACATCGCGATGTTTAAAACATTCGAGGTTTTTCTTTAACCCTCAAGGACGCGCGCCTCTTTGCCTCCCGGGAGGGCGCGCGCCGCGGCTAATCTGCCGCACATCAGAATCTGTGAGATTTCCATAAAATATCCGATGCTCATCACGGAATGAGAGGTGAAATGAGTGTAAGACCTACTTGTATAAACATGGAGGTGAAAACCCATTTATTTTCTTTTTAAAAAAAGGGGAAAAAACAGCCAAAAATATTGATAACTATCAGGGATACCATACGTTTCCCTTTTCTCGGGAAAATAGAGCACAATAAAATATAATATGCTCAAAGCTCGGTGAAGCCTTCACAATGGAGCTCGAACATGACCGGAAATATTATTATTTCTCTTCCTGCAACACTCTCTGATTCATAATCGATATCCGATTCATGTTCGTTTTCATTACACTCCTCCTCCAATTGTGAATCAATGGGAATAGCCCTAGTGAGTCGACTGTACCTGAAGAAAAATACAAACAGAAAATAAATCAATTAAAAAAATAATAATAAGAACTCCAAGAACTCGTTCATCTACCCCATGAAAAGATGTTGACGAGTGCCAATGTAAATAGGGACCAGCATGAAATTAAAATATCTAACGCTTGAAGAAACACAAAATGAATGATATATCATTATATATGTTCATTATATATAATGAAAACTAAAGGAATGAATTATAAGTTACTTACATTTTGATAGAGAGCCATTTTTAAACGCAGGGGCGCGCGCCGCGGCTAATCAGACGCACTTTTAGACACAAAACGACGCGCACCGCGGCTAAACACCCGCAAAATGTACACTGAAGATTTTGAACGACTGGCATCGATCACGTGTAGGACTTCCGAGACTTACATACCACCTGACGGCTAATACGATGGAGGTGGAATACGTGGACCCTTTGACTTCAACCATCAACTTCTAAAAATGGAGCACGCGTTTGTGTACATTTGCGGCTAAATTGCCGTAGCCGCGCGTCCTTGAAGGTTTCTCGACATCGAAGTCCTTTCCTTTCTCCTTTCACCTATGTTATAGCATTATTTCTGTGCCTTATTAGGAACTTTACTCACCTACTTCATTATTTCTTATTTTATGGGGCCCTTTGGTCCTTTATTGTTTTATCAGCTGCAATTTTTAGGTTGCTTATTTTTCATGTCAGTCACGGTTGACTCGAGATAAAAAAACCACAGTCATGCAGCATGGCTATAAGATCTAATTTTCGAAGAAATAATTGGTTGTATGTGAAATGTCTCCATTAAAGAACATGATGTCCATGAAGAACATCCCAATTATCAATCACGTTTCTTCGTCTTCAATGTGCTCCAGTTTGAGAGCGTGTTAAGATATAACAATTCTGACTTAACCATCTTATTCAGCGTGTAAAAACCTGTAAAATGAGGCGTCACTTGGCAGACTGTTTCATTTTGATAGCGACCGAGTCTAATCTGCTTCTAAACTAATTCTGTGACATACGTTGTTACTATGAGAGAGCGCGATATACGTAAGTTCCCTTAGGGATGAGCGATGTTCTCATTTTTTGGGAAATTTACAACTCATTGAAATTAACATAATAAATTGTCACTGGTAGACTTTGGGAGCGATGCTCGCTTGTAGTCATCTTATGACGAGAGGATGGTGAATATAAGAAAATATTGGAATGGTATTCAGTAAAAGTCGCTCATAAAACGTGGCTGATGTCTTGAGACAACGGTGAAGGAGAAACGAAGGGTTCTGCGGATGAGAACAACAAAAACGGAGGCATGACTAAAAAATACGACTGCTTGAATAATTCCGTTGTCTATCCTTCTACAACCCCACAGTTTTAGCCACAGTTTCTGTGGTCTGGAGAAGGCAAAATGTTTATTAATAGAACAAAAAAGCGATGGAAAACAGTAGCTGAGGTATGTCGGGTACTAACTAGCAAGAGGAGCCTCGGGGAGAGGAACAAAACCATTTGGATTATGTTAATGTTCCGTTGTGTTGGTGTGAGTTGTCGACGTGGGAGCCGCCGTAGGAGGTGTTGAGCGATGAAGAAGACAACCCAGATGTCACCTAATGCTCGAATAATGCATATCATCCCGAGGCCCCTTTTCTCACCGCTTTCCGTCCTTTTACACGGGTCCTCTTATATGTAACGACACTAAAATACACCGGAGGTGTACAAGAGCTTTGTAGCACTTGGTTGGGAAACAAAAACTAAACATTCGACCCTGAAACTTTCTGAACCTATCGGGCAACTAAGTTCAAACACTAGAACCAACAGTCGTGGCAGACACAAAACAAACATACCTGTATATACCTGTATATACATACCTGTACATAAGGTTTGTAAGAGCAAATAACTTGACACTCGATCAAATGCCAAGGCACTCATTAAAAAATAAAAACCCAACTACACAACCAAAGTCCAAATCAGGGTAGAAAGAATGACAAAAATAGATGAATAAATAAAGTAGTAATTTACTATTGATAAAGAATGCGTGAAAAGAGGATCAAATTAAAGACGCTCCAGATTTTCCAAAACGGTTTATTGTTATTTGTACAGATCACCCTTCTGTATACACTGATCTGTACACATGTATACACTGATTTGTATTCAGATCTGTAAACAGTGATCTGTGTAAACCGATCTGCGCACACTGTATACTCCGATTTGTATACAGATCTGTATACAGTGATCTGTGTACACTGATCTGCAGGTATATGAATGTAGGAAATGAATATGAAAAGTCCAAGATACTCGTAGTAATGTAACCACTCAAAACTTTTTCTCAACTTATCCAACAAAATTATCCAGAATTTTTTCAAGTCACTGGTTGTTGATGACGAAGGTGGCTAGGCTTCCCTAGTAGTCATAAGCCGCTTCTCTAAAAAGTAATTTAGGGACATATTCAGCAACATTTGGGACCCAAAACTTCAATATTACTCATTACTGGTCATTACAGTGCTGTAATAACTATAATAATTAAATGGGGGAATAGGCTAAAATATGGTCCGTTTGATTTCATGTTGGCGATTTTTTATCAAGAACACTCCGCTTCTCGCAATTAACTTCTCGTATACACGATTTCCGGCACTGATCTCTGGACTAAATAAAAATTTAGTGATTCTCGTTTCCACTCTATCCCTCGCCTCACTGGATGTGGGTCAAGGGCTCGAGCAATAGGAAAGAAGCTTCCATCTGAACCGTACAACAATCCCGCACAATGGCTGAAGAAAAATGTACCACGTCGAGGGATGTGGGTGTATTCAAAAGAGACGATATGGGAGGAGGATCTCCCAGGAAAAAAATTTACTTGTCACGCTGGACCCAGACATTTGTCACTGATAAGAGTTGAGCTTTGTAACAGCATGCCACTGAACCATAAAGCCTCTCCCCGAGCCGTCCACTTTTTGCGGGCTTATCCCACAGCCTGATCTACCCAAAGGCATCGTATTGCTTCCTGTACGTGGACGCCGATAACCGTTTTCAATTTCGGGCGAGCGTAACTATAGAATGAACCTTGTAGATAATTTCTGCATCCGCCGTCCTCCATCATTTCAAGTTGAATGAAATCTTTAAAAAAAGAGAAAACCCAAAACAAAAAAGTGGATGAAATTTACGATGAGTTTTTCAAAACAGTCGTTCATTAGCTACGCGTAACGGGGACGACGTTTCTCGTGTTCACCACACGTCCGTGTCTCTCCTAGGACATGCAAATAGGCCGTTATAATTGCCTCGTGCATCAGCCTTCTGAGGAAGTTTTTGGGGCAGGCTTTTCGCCCAAATGCTGAGCGACCCTCATACACGCGTGTCGAGGACGGGCTCTAAAGAAAAACTATTCATCAACCAAAGAAAACGGGCAAACACGAAAAATAGACCCGAAAACGATTTCTATTACAGTAAACCAACCACCCCTCCATAACTGCCCTCCACAACCATCCCATGTATTTGGCTAATAATTTCATTACATTTTCTACCATTCATATTTTAAATGCCAGAAACAAAGACACTAACTATCGTTTGCCTGCATGTAGAACTACAGTTTTTCATAATTCTTTATGTCTTTGTCAATGTATTTTACACTATAATGGTTTGAGTTCCGAACTGAAGGAGACAAGGAACTATGTAACATTCAAAAGCAAGTTGAAGAAGGTTTTATTTTCAAAATATTAGAATTCCAATCTGTTCAGCACGGTACACGTCAAATTATATTACCATCATCATATTTATCATTCTTTGATAGCCTTTCACGCAATCTTTTTCACTTGTTTATTCCTACTTAACCATATTACGGTTAATATTATAAACGTAATACATAGACTTGTTCAAATTTTGTATTTAAGTGTAAGTCTGGTTAGGTGGAAGAATGGCCGCTTGCGCTTGCGATCTTGATATGAAATTCCTTTGATTCTCAACTTTTATTCTGATTAGGAAAAATGAAAACGTTAAAGGATGAATTTGAGGCTTTAAGCCGAATATTGGTCTTGTTCGAAGAACCTTGTCATTCCAAATGAATAGGTCTGTTTGAATTAAAATTAACAATTTTCGTATCAACTATGGGTTTTCGAGTCGAATATAATATTCGACTCGAAAACCCATCAATAATTGATGTTGATCGAAGAACCTATTCATACACCATGGAACGATCGGTTTCAATTAATGAAAGTTTATATCTTTGAATTGTTTTGTCTTTCTAAATTCGAAAGTCGGTTGTGTAGTGGAGCCTTTTCTCCATGATTAGGTCAGAGAATTAAATGATTAGGTCAGTTTGAGAAATGATTAGGTCAGTTTGAATTAAATAAACTTTTCTCGTATTTTTCAAGTCGAAGAGTCTTTCCATTTGGAATGAATAGACCTATTTGGTCTAGACAACAAAATGAGAACTGAAGTGTTGGTTTCGAAATCATCAACAAATGTTATGGCACATGAATCAATACCTAGTAAAATTCTGCACTCGAAAGCGAAAACATTTAATAACCCTAACCCTAAAACTTTCAACCTTCGTCTAGTTACATCATATTTGGGTCACAAAATAGTTGGTCTACTGACACGAACAGTGATGGGCACCTAATACGACAATTCTGTCTCCTCTCATAACAAGAGCGTGTGACCTCACGTTAAAAAGCAATTTCTTTTTTCCCTAGTGGTAGGAAGGATATTGCTGTTGGCGGAAGAAACACACGGTCTCTTCAGCTGAAAGGAAATAGCCCCTGGAGTTATCTAGATCCTTTTTTACCCTTTCCGGGTTTAACTGATACATATTGCCTCCTCCACTCACCGCCCGCCACATCTACATCCAGACCAGCTGTGCTTCATTGTAAAGTATAATGCATTGCCCCTTCTTCCCTTTGAAAGAACACATAGCCCTTTAGCACCACCCGCCTCCTTTCCCTTCACCTGCCAGTTTTTTTTTTTCGGACGTATGTTAATTTATTTTGGTTAATTCGCCCATCTGGTGTATTCTGAATAGAAAAAATTCTAAATCCACTGTAGGCCCGTTCTGAGTCTACGTGAATGGTTTCAGAACATTTCCAAGAGTATATCGAGGGTCTCACGGCAACTTCCCACATCGTCATTTTTGGCCAAAATGAGTTATGCATACCTTTCGAAGCGTCTTCTCCCGGCGACATACCAAAACCTTTATTATGCCATCATTCCATACGTCATCGCCAAAAAATGCCTTCATGTAGCTTAAGGCTCAAAACTGAATGATTCAACCTCATAAAGAACCATGATAGAAGGTAATTGAATTTGAACAGAAATGTTGTAAATTTGAGAAGATTAGTAAACATAGGATAGGTATTTATAACATTATCTTTTTAAGACACTAGGAATTTTGCCATCAATTTACATCTGCCACTTCTTCAGATTAAAATACGTAAAAGATAAATTACGGATGAAAATAACAAGTGGAAATTCTGCGGGGTTGGTACTATAAGAGTATAATTGGTACCACTAATTAAAGGTGCAAAATAACAGAGAGTAGAGAAGGAATTACATGAATCTTTTTGTGTTTAGTGGCCCTTCATACTCTGGATACCTTAGTGATACCTACCTAAGTATCGATCTAAATCTGAAAATGGATATTGATATGAAAATTGGCAAGAAACAAAATTCAAAAATCCAATTTTGGCCAGATCAGGACATTTGTAGTTGGCTGGGCAAGTCCCTTTCGTCTCGTGCATAATCTCCGTTTTCATTAACTGACCGAAAGTTTGATAGTTTTCAGAAGTGAGTCACGATATTGTACTGCGTATGTAAAGAAAAAGAGATGAGTACAGAATCATGCAGATGTTGAGCAACGGAGATGAAAAAATCTGGAGGGAGAAGATATTACACAGGCTGCTTGCACCCTGATTCACTTAATTTCACCGAGTAGTGTAATCCATGAGCCGGCAACGCTAAGTAAAATTTTAATAGATCCAATTATTAAGACAAATTGGTTAGGAGAGGTTGGGTTTATCTTATCTCATGATAACACAACGTTTTTCGCCGCTGTGCAGTCATAACGTATACGCGTCTCATAGCAAGTGTCTTGTGGCAGGAAATAATTGGTTTTGGTTCATTACAGAATTGCGTTGCGATGGTTTTCAGTGACATGAATCGAGCAGTGGTTGCATAACGGGCGCTAATGCGTAGAAGTGAACTGATCACACGACTAAACTGAAATGAGCATAATATTAGGTCAGTTAAGCGGACATTAATTTAACTATCTTTGTACGGTGCATGACGGAGGGCTGTGTTAATTGTCAAACTTGGAACTGTCAAAATGGAATTCGCACCACCGATTGAGGAACAGCGGAGAGCAATATTCGATGAAGTGAAGTTAACAGTTGAGAAAGTGAAAGCGGTTGAACTAGAATTATTGGAGTGGATGTTAGGGCAGCCCCATCTTCCTGATCACATAGGTGAGTTTGAATGCAATAATTTATATTATACGGATGATTATTGTTCATCATTGGACTATTCAGTGCTGAATGGAGTTGACTATTCCGTGAATATCTTTGACTGAAGTTATCAGGAAATATCACGTCATTATCATGAGCGATGTCCGAAACCGTTTTCATCCGCTGACTACAATGGAATATATTTACGGAAAACGTATAACCCAGTCATCATTATATTATAATATAATAAACAACCCAGATAGTTCCTCCCTATGTCTTGTTTCGTATTAATACTGTCAATTTTCCGTAATAATACCGTAATTACCATCAATTTACTATTATGAATTTAATGATCGTACAATAATGATTTAGGAGTATAACATTTACTGATCGTACAATCATGATAACGAGTATATGGAAATTAGTGATTACTCACACCATCATAATGATTGAATAGTGATTAACAAGAGCTATGTGATGGTGAATTGTTATTAATAAATAATGGTCTATGTTACTATATTTACGTTCATAATAATTGTGAACATAAATATAGTAACATGAAACATTGCTATTCAGAAAATGACTGTATACGGGGAGCGTATGAAATCAATAAAATGTATATCGAACTTGTGATCGTAGCTGTATACGATTTCAGACCTTCAACTTGAACATTCGATTATATTCAACTTATCAACTCCCTCTGGCACCCATCATGAGTGGACTATTCTGGAAATATCTGATACCGAAAACTTTATATCGATGTTTAATTACCTACGTCATGTTTGAAACCCAATCAACAACAAATTGCCATTGTTGCCATCAAGTTGGCATTGCTTGTTTCCTGGCGTCAACTTCCTAGCCATCGGAATTTTGACGAGTTTCTTAGTTGCCGAGATATTTAGACCGGTGTCGATTACGTCACTTTATAATTTAAACAGAAAGATTACGTCTAGCTAATAATAATCCGGAACTTGGTGATCATGTTAAGAGAAAGGTGCATCCAAATTGGTTCTGTTAGATTGTGATGATGGAGCCCACGAAATCTATAACACATACATTTAGTATTTGAAAAATCGTGAAAAGTGAATGAATAAAATTTATTAATTCACTTTTTCACGATTTTTTAAGGTAATGAATGGTATTCAGGTAATGAATGGTATTTAATACCATTCATTACCTGAATATAAATCATTATAACAGCTGATCTGTTTCTCTATTTTCTTTATATATGGGCAATAACCTGAGAATTAATTCTTAATTATTAAAATGGCAGTGTCTGCCATCATTAAATGATTAATTATTAAAAGTACACTATCTGGAAAGCGAATAAAATTAATAGAATGTCTTATCAAAACTATGATCGTATCTGTATAAATCCAATGAAAAAGACAAAAGCTTAAATCCACTGATTCAACTCCCTTTGGCACCTGCTATTCTGAAAATATCTTATATTAACATATGTTAATTGAAATAGACCATGAAGGAGTATTTTAATGGGTAATGGGGTGTAATATTTATCTGTGTCTTTTTTGTTGTTTCCATTATTGGCTTCTGATTTTATCTGATCTGCTACACTTTGAAACTTGATTCAAGTACTCCTCCGTAAACATTCTCCATTTCCTTGGGCAAATGAATTTGTTTACGCCAGGCTTGATTTATTTTTGTCTTCCTCCATGTCTCAAATCCATCTATGTTGTCTCTTATCAATTTCATATAATATCCCGGTTTTCTTTTCTTTTCCTTCTTTGGATTCTACATTTTTTTGTAACGAGTTCTCTTGTAATACTTGTCATGTTTTGTTACATCATAATTAACTATAAGTACCTAGCTCTATACAAGTGTCGTGTAGTGTTGGTGTCCCTGGTGGATTGGTGTGACGTGATTTCTCGGTTCTTTGTTCGAATATAACCGATTGCCTCGTGAAACGTTTCGCGTACCGGCTTTTCTATCATCGATCGACCATCAATTTTACCCCATTCGTACCTAAATCTCCAGCAATTTGGATACCTTGTCGGTGTGATACCGTGGATAACAGTGGAGACTTCGTACCACTGGATTCTCCGTCCTGCATCAACCTTCTGGAGCCGTCTGAGGCCGGTAAGCCTCTATACCGCATGGTGTCACCTTCCGAGGATAGTAATCCTCCATATCAGATTTGTATACCTATCCGGAGCCGTCAGAGGCTAGTAAGCCTCCATATCGTACTAGTACGCCTTCCGGAGCCATCCGAGGCCAGTCAGCCTCCGTCTTCTACCAATTCGATCATCCCAACCATCCGGAGCCATCCGAGGCCAGTCAGCCTCCGTCTTCTACCAATTCGATCATCCCAACCATCCGGAGCCTTCAGAGGCCAGTCAGCCTCCAAATCTCCTCATTATCCACGCACCAGAGCCGTCAGAGGCCAGTAAGTCTCTCCGGCGTTTTTCCGACCACCTCAACACACTTGGGCACTCACCAGAAGCCACAGAGGCGCGTAAGCCTTCAACACAGCCGTAAGCTATTGAGCATAGTATGTACAAATAATCTTTCATTTAATATATCTTTTTTTGTGTGTAAATACACTGGTCCTTCGAACTTTTTGGCGACTTCCAGTAATTGGTTATTTGATACCCCAAAGTTATACCCCTCTGGGTCGCAAACATTGGTCCTTTGAGCCGCGGATTAGAATTGAGCCCTTATAACTTCAGTACACTATACGAATTGGACTTACTTCTGGTGCAAAGTGGTCGTGCTGTGCAGACCCTGCCCCTCAAGGTATATTGAAGTGTGCTATTAGACTTACCTTGAACTTGACATTATCTACGAGTTATACAACTCTATTTTGTACTTATATTTTCATATCGATCTGTTGCCTGCCACTATCTATTTCTTGTTATCAATCTGGATTGACCGTACATCGATTAGTTATTATTTTATTAACATTTGTAATTTTCTTTTGACCTTGACATGTCTTTGGAGAGAGAAGATCCTGTTATTGCTGTTCGAGGATTTGCGAAGTTTAAAAGGCTTTATGAATCTAAGGGCCAGGAAATCAAGATTATTAGAAACAAAGGGGCCGCAGCAAGAACAACACCCAGCGAACGCTTGATATTCTCAGGTATGATACGAACCATTGCTAATCTTATGGATAAGTTCGAGGCTAGCTGGGAGGATGCAACGGAATATGCTGTCACTCATGACATTTCACCAACATTTCCCGGGGAAAACGATTTAACCTACTATAACAATATCAAGAGATACTATTATGAGGCTTTGGGTTGTCATGAGGAGATTTCAAAAGTTTCTAATCCTAGCACATCCACAACAGCTAGTTCTACTTGTATTCCTGATCCACAAACTACGAGGATGTCGGCGGAATTTTCCCCTAGTCGAACTATTTTACCAAAAATCAATATAAAACCATTCTCAGGAGATTTTGTAGCTTGGCCTACTTTTAAACAACTATTTTCTTCGCTGATTATCGAGGAGCCCTCACTTTCGGATGCAGAACGATTCCATTTTTTACTCTCATACCTACAAGGACCTGCGCTGGATACTATAAAATCTATTTCAGTTGTTGATGCTAACTTCAATCAAGCTTGGAATTCTTTGTTGTTAGTTTATGATAATAAGAGAAAACAAGCTAGTTCTTACATTGAGAAACTACTCACCTTCAAGCCTAGTGGGGGTAAACCTACTGCAGATTCACTTCAGTCCTATTTATCTATTGTATCAGAGAGTGTTGTATCTCTACAGTCATTAGATATTCCACAGTTTGGGGACTATCTCTTGTGTGAGTTAGCTCTGCGGGGATTAGACCCTGTGACACGGCAAGCATTTGAAATCTCTATCATCAAGGAAGATTATCCTTCATTCAAATTATTGAAAGAGTTTGTCCAGGGACGATTTAAGGTTCTGAGACTAACAGGTGCGGTTAGCACTTTATCTGATACTCCCTCTAAGCTTCCCACAGGTCCAAGAAAACCTAATTCCTTTGCTCCAAAACTGCAATCTAGTCAAGCACTTCTTTCCCATGAATCGAAACCTTCTTCTAAAGCCAGTGGAGATGTGAATCAACCTTCTCTCTCTTGTCCAGTCTGCAGAGGGCACCATATCATAATTAAATGCTCCAAATTCCAGTCTTCTACTCCTGCTCAACGTCTTGAATCTCTAAAGCGTTGGACTGGCTGTCGAAATTGCCTACACCCCTTCCACAAAACCCGAGAATGTACTTCTAAGTTTTCGTGTAGACACTGCCGTGCTAGACATCACAGTTACCTCCATCTAAATACAACTGATTCTCCGACTTCTCCACCACTTCCTGGGCCCTCGTCATCTGCACAATTATCCTCTAAAAATGACTTTGTTGGAACCAACACCTTATCCTCTAGTGGCGTCCTCCTAGGTACTGTTCGAGCAGCAATTATTGATGTAAATGGTCGTGCTCAGGTGTTCAGAGGACTTCTGGACCCTGGCAGTCATGTGTCTTTCATCACCAATAAGTGTGCCCGAAAATTGGGGAAATCAACCAGACCTTTCCAAGGTCATATATCTGGAGTGAATGGAGCTCCTCTACGGAACATAGCTGGTCGTACCAGCATTTCATTTCAATCATCATCTTTGCCTGCTCTTACCACTGAAGCGCTAGTTGTACCTACCATTACCTCATCTTTACCTCAATCAAATCTTGATTCAACAATGTGGGATGATTATTTATCTTATAATCTCAGTGATCCTGAGTTTACTATATCTGGACCTATATCTTTTCTAATAGGAGCTGACTTGTACCCCCAAATCATTACCAGCGCTCCTTTTACCATTCATGAACATGGCCCTCGTATCATTGACACTGTTTTTGGCTTTGTTGTTATGGGCCGATACCTCTCTGACACTGAATGTGATCACTCAGTTTCACTCTTATCTCTAACTGACCCATCATTCCAGTTTGAAAGGTTTTGGGAAGTTGAAGAACCCTTACCAATATCTACCTCTACCTTATCCAATGATGAACAACAGTGTGAAGATCATTTTCTTCGCACCCATGGTCGTACCACAGAGGGGAGATACATAGTTTCTCTTCCATTTAAAACCGATGCTGTTCAAATCAAACCTAATATCCAAGTGGCACTTAACCGTTTCTACACCCTGGAAGCCAAGTTGGCCAAGAATGAACGGCTTCGGCTCGACTACCATTCCTTCATGCTGGAGTATTTGAACCTGAACCACATGTCTCTCGCTACCTCTCCCCCATCATACCTAATACCTCATCATCCTATCTATAAGTTGGACGGAGAAGGCAAAGGGAAACTCCGGGTTGTTTTTGACGCGAGCTTCCGTACCTCTACAGGTTCACTCAACGACCATCTTTTCACCGGCCCTAAACTGCAAGCTGACATTGGTACAATTGTCTTGAATTTTCGCAGGTTTCCGTTCGTCTTCACATGTGACATCGTGAAAATGTTTCGACAGATTCTGGTGAACCCTGAGGAGAGACATTACCAACAAATTGCTTGGCGATTCAGCCCAGATGAGGCTGTTTCATATTATGCTTTATCTACCGTTACCTATGGACTTCGCAGTTCGCCGTATCAAGCTCAGCGAGTCCTCAAACAGCTAGTGACTGATGAAGGTAATAATTATCCAGATGCAGCGCGAGTAATCTCAGAATGTATTTACATTGATGACATAGCAACTGGCTGTCATACCCCTGCCGAATTATTCTCCCTTCAGAGTCAAGTTATCAAGCTATTAGCCAAGGGTGGATTCGAATTAGGAAAATGGAGTTCAAATTATCCACTACTACTCAAGAACTCACACGCCCAGTCTCCAGTGGAACTGTGTAACGATGATAGCATGCATACTATCAAAATCTTGGGCATGACATGGGAACCTAAGGCAGACGTTTTTAAATACAGTGTGCAACAGCCTGACACTGGCACTACCAAACGCCAAATCCTCTCTGTTATAGCTAGGCTATATGACCCTCTTGGCTATTTGGCCCCTGTGGTTTTCTTTGCAAAATGTGTCCTCCAGGAGACCTGGAAGACAGGAATCCATTGGGATGATGAGGTTCCCAATCATATAAAGGCTCCTTGGGGCCGTTTTCTCGAAGACTTCTGTAACCTTTCTCAGATCTCAATCCCTCGACTTCTTGTCTCTACCGACACAGAATACCGCCTGGTTGGCTTCTGTGATGCCTCAGAGAGGGGATACTGTGCGGTTGTTTACCTGCATGGATCACAGGGGGGAGTAGCCTCAATGTCACTACTCAAGTCCAAGACCCGTTTGGCCCCGCTCAAGGTGTTGACCATACCTCGGTTGGAGCTGTGCGGAGCCTTGTTATTATCACAACTGATTCAATCACTCAAGCCTCTCATCAACAACCTCACTATCTCATCTATTTTCTGTTTTACAGACTCCACCATCGTTTTATCCTGGCTAAAAACGCCAGCTCATCTCTTGAAAACCTTTGTGACAAACCGCACTCAACAAATTCTGAACACCCTGCCAGAACATCAGTGGTACCACATCAACGGAGTTGACAACCCGGCGGATGCTGGCTCGCGAGGGATGCTACCTTCATTGCTCCTTCACAACGACCTCTGGTGGTCAGGACCTCAGTGGTGCTCGCTTCCTCTTGGTCAGTGGCCTATCTCCCAGTCCGTAAATTGCATCGATCCATCGGAGATGAGGCCTGTGAAGACATTCTCACTGGCTACTGTTCAAGTTGGTAACCCCATCCTGACTCACTGTGAACGTTTTTCCAGGTTCGTTCGCCTCATCAGAGTGTTTGGGTTTGTCTGCCGCTTTATCTTCAACTGCCGTTTACCAAAACATCAGCGCAAGACTGGTGCACTTTCTTGTCAGGAGTTCCGTTCTTCACACATGGGCTTCATCAAACTCGTCCAACGCCAGTATTTCCCTGAAGCCTATAAGACTTCAGATGCTTGTGACCTGCCGCTTGAGCTACGTCGTCTCTCAATCTTCTTTGATAATGAGGGAGTCATAAGAGTTGGAGGACGACTAGCAAAATCAACTTTACCAATGGATCAACGTCATCCCATCTTACTACCCAGCCGTTCTCACTTCACTCAACTTGTGATAGATCACCTTCATCGAGAGAACCATCATCCAGGACCTACAGCACTACTTGCATTTGTCCGACAGCAATACTGGATCCCTAGAGCAAGAAATCTCTTGAGGCTGCACAAATTGAAGTGTGTGACCTGCACTAGGTATTGTAAGGCTTTTGTGCAACCATTGATGGGTGAATTACCCGTATCAAGAGTGACTGGAGGACGTGCCTTCTTGCATTGTGGCGTGGACTTTGCTGGGCCATTCATTTGCCGCGAATCTTCTCGTCGTAACGCCAAGACCCACAAATGCTATCTTTGCTTATTCATCTGCATGGCTTCACGCGCTGTCCATCTAGAACTTTGTAATGCCTTATCAGTTGAAGCATTTATTGATGTTTTTGACAGGTTTATTGCACGGCGCGGCATTCCAGTCAAAATACAATCCGACTGTGGCACTAATTTTGTGGGGGCGGACAGGTATCTCCAAGAAGCCAGCGAGTGGATTAACAATGTTCAAACCCAGTCATCTATCATTGACCGTACCTCTCACCTTTCAGTCAATTGGAGTTTTAATCCACCTGGGTCTCCTCATTTTGGGGGGAGCTGGGAATCCGCTGTCAAAGCCGCAAAAACCTTACTAAGAAAGGCACTTGGCGACCGTCCCTTCACAGAGAATGAGCTAAATACACTTTTTGTCAAAGTTGAAGGCATTTTGAATTCTCGTCCGCTTCTACCACTCTCCGACAGCCCAGATGATCCGGAGGTGCTAACTCCTGGACACTTCACCATTGGGCAAGCTATCAACATGTTACCTGAACCCGACTTATCAGATTTACCATCAAGTCACCTCAATCGCTGGCAGCTCCTTCGTGAGCGCGTGCAGTATTTCTGGCAACGTTGGAAGGACGAATACCTTTCTTCCTTGCAGATGCGCAATAAGTGGACCAAACGCCCCATCAACCTGAAGATCGGCGACGTCGTCCTAGTTCGAAATACGCAGACCTCGCCTGCCCTGTGGCCTATGGCCCGTGTTGTGGAGGTTCACCCTGGAACGGATGACACAGTCAGAGTTGTCACTCTGCGAACATCCAAAGGCCTTTTCAAGCGTTCAGTCGTAAATATAATTCCATTGCCAGTCAATTATGCCAGTATACCAAACTAACTTGTACGGTCAATTTCAGACAAAAATAGGGGGGAGTATGTTTACGCCAGGCTTGATTTATTTTTGTCTTCCTCCATGTCTCAAATCCATCTATGTTGTCTCTTATCAATTTCATATAATATCCCGGTTTTCTTTTCTTTTCCTTCTTTGGATTCTACATTTTTTTGTAACGAGTTCTCTTGTAATACTTGTCATGTTTTGTTACATCATAATTAACTATAAGTACCTAGCTCTATACAAGTGTCGTGTAGTGTTGGTGTCCCTGGTGGATTGGTGTGACGTGATTTCTCGGTTCTTTGTTCGAATATAACCGATTGCCTCGTGAAACGTTTCGCGTACCGGCTTTTCTATCATCGATCGACCATCAATTTTACCCCATTCGTACCTAAATCTCCAGCAATTTGGATACCTTGTCGGTGTGATACCGTGGATAACAGTGGAGACTTCGTACCACTGGATTCTCCGTCCTGCATCAACCTTCTGGAGCCGTCTGAGGCCGGTAAGCCTCTATACCGCATGGTGTCACCTTCCGAGGATAGTAATCCTCCATATCAGATTTGTATACCTATCCGGAGCCGTCAGAGGCTAGTAAGCCTCCATATCGTACTAGTACGCCTTCCGGAGCCATCCGAGGCCAGTCAGCCTCCGTCTTCTACCAATTCGATCATCCCAACCATCCGGAGCCATCCGAGGCCAGTCAGCCTCCGTCTTCTACCAATTCGATCATCCCAACCATCCGGAGCCTTCAGAGGCCAGTCAGCCTCCAAATCTCCTCATTATCCACGCACCAGAGCCGTCAGAGGCCAGTAAGTCTCTCCGGCGTTTTTCCGACCACCTCAACACACTTGGGCACTCACCAGAAGCCACAGAGGCGCGTAAGCCTTCAACACAGCCGTAAGCTATTGAGCATAGTATGTACAAATAATCTTTCATTTAATATATCTTTTTTTGTGTGTAAATACACTGGTCCTTCGAACTTTTTGGCGACTTCCAGTAATTGGTTATTTGATACCCCAAAGTTATACCCCTCTGGGTCGCAAACAGAATTAGTTAGAAACATGCTGATAAATATTGTCAAACTGATATAAGTTTTCGCTCAATATGATCGTACTTACATAAATATTTGTTCTACTATTTGTTCAACTGAGTAGGAACCCGTTGACTGCCAAATATATGGTTTTTGATATCAAAGCTCGCAATATTCATCGTTATTTACCAACCTTGAAAATATCCTGCAATCGTAACTCAGCAATAGGGTATTTCATTTGGCCGTGACGTTCTACGGGAAACACAACCCTTTTACATCGTGCTGTCTTTCTATTTTAAATATGATCGCATTTAAATGGCGTTTGTATCGTAGACCGCTCTGTCCTTAACTTTCATAGTCATATTTTACTGTATGACTTCCATAAAATTAATCGCTCTCAATTGAATAGTTAACCTGTAAAAGGTTCATCTCTAATACAATTTTCCCGATTTACAGACGAAAACGTCCTGACTGCATTCGCAATATACTGTAAGAAAGGAATCGAAGAAAGTAAGAAACGACTGGACGCTTATTTTTCCGTACGATCATTATTTCCTGTTCTATTCGAAGAGCGAGATCCACTATCGGAGGACTTGGTGCAGAGCAGCAATGCTATGTGAGTACGTTTCTGGTGAATTGAGTAAATGAGTGAAATGCCATCAAGTTTGTGTGAAAAAATACTCACTACAGTACGTTGGGTGATTTCCACATGTATCTGTGCGTTAACCCCGAGGAAGCAAAGAGGAAACGAAGGAAGTTCACAACTGTGTATGTTTTCTGTATATTGATCTAGTGAGTTCCATTTTGAACTAAAATTACTTTTTGGGGTTTTGAGTAGGATGTGACCTACCGCACGTCCTCGATCCAAGAAAAAATGCCAGAATAAAAAATAACTCCTATGTGGTCGTTGGTTTAGGACGTTTTTCTCGTCTCTGAAAAATGTGTGATGGTGACTGTTAATATTCACTGTCAATATTATAACTGTTATGATTATATCAACTCATCTAAAGAGAAAGTGTATCTCCAACCGTATCTTTCTTAAAAAATCGACCAGCACTCTGTTCTCAATTATCGTGCTGGGAACTAGCATGATGGTTTCATACATTACTAAAATAAATACTGGCCTGATGACAACCTTAGTTGTCTTCTTCCTGTTCAGTTTCCTACATAGTTCAGAAAAAAAAAAAATGAAAACTGGCCTTGAGCCACACGTCATTCATTCGCTCGTAACTAAACATCAAGCACCAACTTACGTAGTAAATTTTTATCGCAACCTTCAAACAAAATTAGCTGCATTTTTGCTGTTCAGCCACCTACATCATTCACACAACAACAAAAATCAATGGGGAAGACTAAAATAATTATGTGAAACTTTTACTTTCCAATCACGCAGTATCGTCGCCTATTTTGTTGGCTGGGGATCATGAAAATGTATAGGTACTTTTCTATCTTTAGTACCTAATTGAAGATACGCTGTTTCAATTGGATCACCCTATGTGAGCCACTGAGTTGAGAATTTGTCCTTTTTGACAGAGCTCACGGCATGTGCCCAGGCTACACCCCGGAGCACTGCCGCGTGATGGTTGCAAAGCTGCTCAATACGGATGTTGACGCTTTCAATTTCAACGCTCTTCTCCGTCGGATGCTCCTCCTTCACGACCTGACGATGATGAGAGATCTCAAAAGCGGGATTTACCTCGTGGCTGACTTTGCCGGAGTGTCTGTCCATCACTTCCTCAAGCTTTCCATTTCCCAGGCGAGGGACTTGATGTTTTGCATCCAGGTGACAAACTCTTGCCTCTGAATATTCCTTCGACTTGACGGCGAAATGCAGGGGAATGGTCCATTATCATTGTAAAACACCCGTTCGGAATGTGCATGTCTGAATAACCAACGCGTATTGAGAAAGAACTTCTTTTTCCGACTATTTGCAAATAAGCATCCGAACATGATAAGAACACCCCAGAATATATTATAATTACATTATAATTCATATAGTTGTAGAAACGACGGAGCCAATCAAGTACTCTGCTTTTAGTATCTGTACTTGGTACGCTCTACGACTGCGGGAAAAATTTGATCATTGCTCAACATGCATAGCCCAACATTATACATTTCATCGTATTTTACAAAACAAATCAGTCCAAGTAGGTAGCATGTGTTCTGCTGACCGCCCTACGGCCTAGTAATGAATGGCAAATAATAATTATAGAGAGTAGCAATATGTGGTGAATATCACTCATTACAACTGTTGTAACCAGTAACTAATTACCATCTGTCGAAAACATAGGTGTTGTCTTTTTTCAGAATGTCTATCCATTGCGAGTCAAAAAGCTGATATTCATCAACGTAAAGCCGTTTTGTAAAACGTTACTGGAAACGATGGTCATGCCACTACTCAGAAGGAAAATTGCTAATAGGGTAAGTATATCACAGAGCGAATGAATATCATACGGTCCAATGACCACCGAAAGAAGGCAATAAAATTAGTTCCGGTATTTTAGAAATAGGTAAGAACCTAACAATATAAAATTAAAAAAAAAATTAATCTTTATATTTTCTTATATAACTTTTATATTTGAGTTTTAATTATTGAATTTTTCATGATAGACCTAAAATTTTGGTATTGGCATACATTTTTTGGTGTATTATTTGAATCTGGAGGAAACTCTTCTCGATGTTGTTTGTCCCCAACTATTTCATTAAACCGTCGCTAGATAGAGTAGCCCTTCACCTTCGCGCTGATCGCCCATATCGCGATTATTGATAGCGATCAAAAGTAAGTCGCCATTAGTAGTTAGATGTTCGTAGTTGCCCAGAATCGCTCGCTCCCGCACTTTCCACAAGAAAAATCGTTTACCGCGAAATTGAACAGAATAAGTCCCGCATTTCGTGATTAGTACATCCCGCCCCGACTCCCATACCTATACATTGGCTCAGACTTCCGCGAAGTGTCGCGAGCAAAACCTCAGCCTGAAGAAAATCACCACGGACGCCGCCACGGGGGCCCCCAGATCGAGGCATCACAACCAACCAGGTACGACACAATAATTAAATCTGAGCCAATTGCAATTAATTTCGCCAGCCCTCACCCCCTTTTGTCTCTCATTTGCGCTATCACACAGAATCACTAGATTTTCTGTTTCAATTTTTATTTGGCATAGTCATAATATTATTACATACAGCCTATTCACTAGAATGGAAAATTTATTTTTAGTTGGCTCATATCACAAGGATGACTCATTTGTGGTTATGTAGTTTGATTAGTGTATTAGCGATGCAGTAGGTTAATACTTATCAATATTCGCATATAATTATATAATATTATAATAATATAGTCCCCATAGTTAGAATGTTTTTAGGGAGTCGACTCGGTTTGGACCCAGCTCGTAACTATGTTCTTTGGTGTGGGGTGGTCCCAGTTATCAAGTGGACACTGTAGTTAATGCTGTATTTCTTATTACTGTGTATTTCTGTACCTTGGGTTTTAGAGAAATATGTTTCATTTCAATTTCATTTCATCAGAAATCTCAATTTGCCTGCGTATAGTTTGGGAGTTGAAACACAAACGCAGCCGCTATAAGGAGCGTCGTTCTCTTCTTACGCCTCTCATCAGGCCATTCTCCACAACTCCCCTCTCCGGCAGGCTATTAGTTCCTTTGGGGTGAAATTAAAATGTGATACTAAGCTATAGTATTAATTTATCGTTGATATTGTCATACTCATTTTCAGGCACACTTTCTCTCAGACACAACGAAAATCGAAAAATTGGTGCCGCTGGAAATACTGCCATCCGATATGGGCGGTACGGGGCCATCAACTGAGGAAGTAAATGGTACGAAATTGTTTTCATAATTCATGGATTGAAAGAAAATAATATTTTGATAATTAAATGGGCATGTAACCTACAAACGTGTCCATCATGTGTGATAGGATTAACAAATTGCAAGTGTAGGATTAGGAAGGTGATATACAAATCTGATGTTATCAAAGGACGGTTGAGGCCAATAACAGAGAACTTACTGACCATAAAACAATCACTGATGTGGAATACGAATATGAAAATATCCGATATTCTTACGTGTGTATGATAACTACTCCAACAAAATGATAATTCATTGAAAAATATTCTTTTTCATTCAATCAATAACGTTATCTGTGGATAACCGAGGTCGAGACCTTCCTGAGCGGTTAAACTGAACTGTGACTTTAATTCCAATTTCCATTGGTCCTTCACTGGATTTGAACGCTACAAGACTGTCCTTTGTTCAAGTACGTAAACAGGTACCCGTACTTATTTCTTGCCTGGCGAGCCTCACTATAAAATTTATACTATTTATTCTATTTAATAGAAGTATCATGATCGAGCGATGGTTTGTCTCGTTTTTATCCTGAAAAACAAATGCTTTTTTTCAACTAATGCTGGAAAAGTTATTCATTTTCTTTCTCAGATTTCTGGAACAAGGAACTGATCCTGTACAGAGACTGGGTATTAAACGAAGGCTCATCCAGATCCGATGAATCGAAACGAGAAGGGGCGAGTAAGTTGTCCCTAACTGAATTCCCACGTAATATTCGTAAGTTTACTCCTACAGTTCGATAAATTATAGGGATTGTAACAGTAGTATTACGAATGGATTCATAAATAACGTAAATGGTGATAAACTAAGCAAGTCAACCACAATGAAGGGATGGACCAATTCATCATAGCATTGCATGGATTATTTCAGCTTTTTTTGGTATTTCTCAACAACTTAAGGCCATCCATCCCGCATCAATGTTCTGGCCAATGCAAACATTATTGTGTTATATCTAAGAAATCCTATATTAATATTACCGTTGCAATGATTAATTGAGTAAATATTGACATACATATGAAATCCTATAAATATCACTAAGAAGATGTTTGTAATTTTAATTTTACAGATAGCTTGAAACGTCCTGGGTGTGCAGTTATGTAATAGCCCGGCTAACCCAACCAAAGGAAGGGAATCTAACGGCAATAGACTTGTAAGGATGCATCATCGGGTTGCCGAAATAATCTGCCTTATGACGGAATTTCTTATTTTAGCTTTGAAGATTTAGACCCATATAAAGTCTCAAATATTTCACGAACCCACAGTATTTCTACTCAGACATCTTATTGGGCAGATTATATTTCCAAGATTGTGAAAGTGGTAGATACGCAGCCGACGAGTGGTACTGCAGCGTGTTCGTTATGTGGCTATGATATTATTTACTCAGATGTTATTTCGAGTCTCGACTTGGAATTATATGGTTATTTGATAACTGTTGAGGTAAAACTCGCCAACTGTTCAACATACACTCGACCCATCACCCTGCAGCCGTAAAGGCCGTAAAGGTACGAATTGAGGGCGCCTTGTACGCGTAGATATCGTTGACCCAACGAAAATTTCACGTCATCTCCAGAATCCGCTTAGATTGCTGGGGTGCCTATTCTGTGGCCAGTATACTAATTTTAAAAAAATATATGAAGTAATGGAACTTGCCGACGCTTGCATTTCATTATCGGTCGATGTGAAATATGGGATCGAAATACTTTACAACAAACTACAAACTTGTTATTAAAATTCAGAGTGAGTTGGTAATTTTTTGACAAAACAATTCAAAATACATTTGATACTTGCATTGCGTAAAGTTACGCATGTATGAGCAGTCACCACGGGAAATGTTAAGGTAATTTGATCAGATTATTCCACAATTACAAAACCGGGCTTTCGAGGCAATGTAAATAGTACGTAGGTTTCTGTGCAAGACAAAATTTATTCGGCCTATAAATACTCTTTGTTCGAAGAATTAACATCAATACGCCATTCTAACGACAAAGGATTGAAAGGATCCAAATCGCAAATTGAAATTGAAATTTTCTAACGTAACGAAGAATGAGATCGAATAAATACATTGAAGTTTTAAATTACCCATTGAATTTGCATAATAACGATAGATTTGGCAACTAAAATAAAACCGAGTTGAGCAGCCATATTCCACGTTTGATCAGATTATTCCACAATTAAAAAAATATTTTTCGAGGAACTACTCAGAGGCAATGTAAATAATACAATGAACGTGGAGGATGAGAAAAAATTAAGGCATTGGAACTATTTTCAATGGCTTTCAAATCCTCGCTGCAGTCATGCCAAGAGACTGGCCGAGACGATTTGTTCAGTGGCCTCATTTAAGGAAGGGAGCCTCACCCAATGCCCAAAGGCAATCATGCCTTCTAGGTATTCAGAGGAGACAAGACCATTACTATGAATCATGGTATTCAGGGACATGACCGCACCGGCTTCCCTTTAAGGTAAGTACGTGGGGATAACATTTTTTAAACGCCTTAGGGCGTATAAGTATACTCGTACATCCATATACATTCTTCAAAATATGAGAAATGTGCCTATTTCATAGGAGTTAAGAAAACTCTCCAGGCCATGAACAACCGAAAGGTTGTTCTGAGAGGTTTTGTTTGGGATGTTAATGATATGAGATTGTAAGGGCCAAATCAACCACTCCCTCCATATCATCATTTAACAGACCGCTCTCCCTACCCTATCCGGGAGAAGGGAGAGCAGAGGAAGGGATAATAAAAACCCCGATTCCTGTCGATCAGCTCTCAGACAGCTCAGAACCAAACCACACAGTGCTATAATAATAATTATTACTTCTGCCTTCTAATTCTTTGAGAGGAAACTGGAAGGGCTTAGGGTTTCTTGTGAAAGGAACCTACCAGTGGTAGGTATGTCCTTTTCAAGAATATAAACATCAGGAAGATTAGGACAGAAAGTGCCTGTCAGGTTGCCCTTACCCAGCGACTGGCTCTGCATAGCGAATTTACAAAATTGACGCACGTCGAATCGATGCCTTAGGTAGTAAGCGTGTTGTAACTGATACCTTAGAAAATCCATTGCAATTTAACCTAGGACGAGATCACCTGAGGGGCTATTCTCGAATAGCGGACCATAAAACTTGGTAGCGAATCGAACAAAGATGCCCAACTTTCCCGAAACATGTAGGAGTCAGAACAGTATTCATAAAACTACAGAACGTTTTTGCACTCATAATCATCAGATCTAGTTTCATGGTTCATCGTAGTATCATCTACATTGAAGTTGTAAATGAGAGTACGTAGAGAGAATTCTTCCCGTAGCACGAATTTCCACATCTACTAGTATCTCTTCAACGTATATCTTCTGTATGGATCACCCTTCTGTCTATATCACTGTTCTGTGTACAGTATTCTTGTAGATACAATAGCTTTACGAAATTAAAGTTATTGCGTCAAGTGCGAATGCTCTTACTTGGCTGCTAAACACGGAGCTCACAGTTCCCAAAAGCCCGTTGAAACGCGAATTCTAGTTCTAAGTCCGTAATTGTGATAATCCCGACAACGAGCATGCGCAGTGAGCTCATTGAGCGGCCATCTACAACAAACCGGATTCATAACTGTTGAATATTTCCTCACGGTTGAGAGGAACACTGTGACTCGGAGAGATCGAGATGAGACTAAAATAAAGAGAGGATTAGCCGTTTTGAAAGAGGAGTAGGGAGGAATATGGGTGTCAATACCCTCGGCATCTCTTCTGGATGCCGAGCTCTTCACTCGAAAACCTTCTCTAGGGCCCTCTGCCAGTTCTTTCCATCTCCGCCTGAACCCTCGTCATCTCTTCCAGCTCACGCCAATGCTCTAAGAGGCTTTACCCCTTTCTTCGCCTCCGCCGTCACGTCTCCATCTCTCCCGCTCCCTCGCGGCTCTCCTCACACGCAATTTCTGCTGAGGGAACTTGATTTGACGTGAGGGGTCTTCCTATTTGGCCCGACTGGTTTCGTCAAGCTTGAATTGAGCTGTTCCAACCAGAGGATGCTATATCAGTGTTGACGTATCATTTATCGCGTCCCAAAAACTGTTAGAATATCCACTGAGCCCTAAAGCTACTTGAGAAGTTGGTTGTTGTATGATATAATTAAAGGCGGTAAGCTGACTTGGTTTGCATTGCAATTACAACCAACTGTGCCAAATAGCCAACTCAAAAGAAGGATGTTTCAACAGTATATTTTATATATTATAGGATGCGTTCAATAGAATGGTACCGTTTCATTCTGTTAGTACTTCTCTATTTTGCTATTTAAGTTTTATCCTGATAATACTTTTATCCTGTTAGTACTCACTCAGGGAGCTTCAAGTTACATAATATATATTATATATAATCTGGAATAGGTTATATATATATATTATATAACCTGGAATAGGTTATATATATTATAACCTGGAGCATCTAAGGAGCATAATAATATTATGCCCTCTGGATAAATATAATACCATACTAAAGAAAGCAAATGGTGTTTAATTTTTTAGATGCACGTAGGTATATCTACGTATCTATATTTACGTGGAGATACCATCAAAAAGAGCTCCACAACCAATTAGGCCCCAAACTTAACTTCAAAAAATTAACTTTTTGTATTGTTGCTACGACACAACAGGCGAACGAAGTTTGTTTGGAATACTCAGGGGGAAAAATGAACCAAAAAGACTCGAAGGTAGAACCAAAAGGCATCATCAGGGCGTCAAATTCGGAGCGTATGTAAATGGATACTCTGCAGTCAATCGTAAAGCTGACTATGTATCGTATTTTCAGGGCAAATCTCTTGTCATCCATCCGTGTGCCAAACATCGTAGGATTGCCAGCCCGAACAAGGCCCTTGACTCATGACACGAGTTCCTTCAAAACTTACAAATATTCCGTGGGCTGCCAAAGATACATACGCCAAAGATACATACAACGATACAATTTTTTCCCTTCAAAGTCTATAACAAATAACAGCTGCATACTGTGGATGCCATAGAAATTAGGTTTAAGAGCCACTCAGCTGATCCCAGCCCTATGCTGCTTCAACTGTAAGTCCTAAGGAGGCCACAATGTAGCATATCATGCCAAATTACAGCTTCACAGTGTGAATAGCAGGGAAATTAGCGTAGAAATAGATTAGCGTAACGGACGGACGGTTTCAGCCCGTTATGTGAAGGCTAAAACATGTTCTATGTTAAATAAAATCTAATGACGCCAGCCAGTTTGTCCGGACCACCTACCTACAGAGTCCTTACGTACAGAGAACATTCACGTTTACCCCGACAATGACGATGTGTTCTCTTCCAGTCCTCGGCCAGGAGGCCAAACTTCTTGTTCAGGAGTTGTGTGATTTTCCACCATGTCCCGAAGGAAAAATACACTCCCTGAATAACAGCAGTTTCAGAAGAGACTGTTGATGATGTTAATCCGTTTGAAGCAGAAATGAGCAGAAATCATTATAAACTGGGATGATTGCGCAGAAAGAGCACACAAATACCTTCTTCTTCAAGACATCCTGTGAAGTTGTACTCAGAAGATTGTCGTCAGAGGAACCCGAAAATCTCAGCCGACAAAAACCAAAGCCAGCTTGTACATGCTTTTTTTCGGGAAACATTCCCTTAGCATAAAATAAAAGGAAGGATTTACCTAGGTAAGTATATGATTTATTTCAGAAAAAAAATTATTCCTCAATTATTGACTCTTTTTCAAAAATATTTTGGAGCTGTAAGTTTCACTCCTGAAAACTAATGCTTTTAGATAATTTATTCTTGTCAAAGTGCAATGGAATATCTATTGAATACCAAGAACCTATCAAGAATGGATCTACAATAGGGTACAATAGTGGTATCTCCAAATATTTTCAGCGAAACCGTCACAACTCAATATATTACAGCGTTCAATGCTTGGGTGAATTATGAAACGTCTGAACTTGAAAAAACTTCTCGCATACTTATATGATTAAAAAATATCAAATAGGGAGGGATACAACAAGAGTTCTGAAATCTTATTTTGAAGGACTGTTTCATATCGTGGCGTGAGTTCCAAGCCCAGAATAATGATATCAGCGGCAAAAACAGTTTTTTGAGTTGTGACGCTATTGAAGCAAGGGTGCGACACGATATTATCAGATAGAAAGTATAAATTCCTAGAATATTTCAACAACATTGGAAATATCGAGTGGTATACATAAAAAGAGTATCGGTACCTGTTGATATTTATGTAAAAACTACTAACTACATACATGCATTACATGTATTAATTTTTCCTTCATTTCTATAATGACGTAGCAACATTGTCCACACCTTTCTTGCTCCGGCACACAAATGAAACTTCAATTTATTGCAGTAATTCAGACAACGTTTTCCACCTTCGGAGATAACTTGATTATAATTAATTATGGGGCCGGATTGTCATCACAAACATTTAATGTAAACATCTTATTTTCAGAATCCACCAACATAAGATCTACCTTCGTAATATTAATCATTCGCTCCGCAGAATTGTGAATTCCCGACCATTCTGCAAAATGACTTGCAGAATACAGATGCCTGGAATCCAGAAGCCCGGGGAAACCCTCTCAACTTGATTGTGCCCAATGCAAACTTGTAATATAATATGATGATCCAGCTGGATGACATCGAATTTCATTAGTCTAAAATTGTTATTAAATACAAACAGTTTCAAAGCTTATACTTTTCAAACCTCACTCCTCAGCGTCACAATAACGATGGACGTTTCAGTTTCATTTATATAATCCCAATGACTGATTCCGTTTCATCATGAGGAGCACAGCTCGGGAAATGAAGAACTTTCCCACAAGAAATGAAGAACTTAAGTAGCTTATTTAGGTAGAATGGTGAGAAAAATTGTTTGGAATACCCAACAAAACATTTAATCAACAGTAGAACATTCAATTGAAAATATGAATCGCTGGCACATTATGCCACATTTACCTTCGATGAATACGCACTACGCGTTTTTTTATTAATATTTTAATAATTACGCTTGTTAAAAAACAATAAAATTAAAATGCGAATATTTTCTATTTTACAAAATGAGTGACACAGCTCTAAAACAATACATTGAAAAAAGTGATTTGAAAAATCAACAAGAAAATGCACATTTACAAAATTCCAACCCCAAAATGTTTTTCAAAAATTTCAATTTCTCCCACTCTGCTTTTCACAATTAAAACACTTGACAATGGTTCGTTTGCTTCTATGGTTAGTACAGATAGGTTTGTGGCAAAAATTGCACCGTACCGCCACAGGCAGAGTTGACCACAGGCTGCTCCGTGTCGGTGCTGCTCTGTCTGACATTCCAGTGAAGCCCCTGCAGAAAGCTCGATTTGTGTGAAGGTTTTGTGTCGTACGCATCTTCATGTTGGGGAGAGCAAGTTGTTTTGCGAGTTCGATCAGGAAAATTAATAGAACTTTGGATTCTGTTGGTAAACCACTGATGAACGCAAAGAGCTGGAAAACCAACCAACATTGCCTCGCTGTTTTTTTTTTTTTTTTCACACTTTTTGCAATGTGACGCTTTTTGAGTTATGTGCCATAGTAAAGACATGAAATGTCAAAAAGCTTATGCCCATCCTGACGTGCATTGTTATCAAACTCAGAGAATTTGGTACCCGACGGGTTAGGTGCGGTTCAAAAGTGAAAGTTGCCTTCTGATTGGCTAAGAGCAAATAGAAAGGTAACTCGCCAGAAGCTTGAAAAGTGCCTTCTATATTTGCTAAGGAGGAAAGGATCAGTAACAGGAATAGGTCCATCAAGGCTGCGTTTTTCCGTAGGTGACGGAATGTGATGAGGGCTACCAGTGACGACCTAGTCATATACTCAACCGAACGCCCAATATTTTACCGATTACCCCAACTAAGTACCTACTTGTTATCATTGGAGATACTGGTGTGTACCTGCAGTATAGACGAGTACTTCATATCAGTTGTGGCCCAGGAGTCAAGTTGGCGAATTGACGAGACCATCACAGAGCTAGTTACTGACATGAATTTGGAATGGGTTTCCATAATTTCATCTTGGGTTTTATAATTCACATGCCCAACAGCTTCTTTGTTACGAAAATTGAAAAGTTACAGAACTACGTGGGAGGGTTTGGGGGTCCTCTTCGATTGTCGGCACTTAAACTTCATTACCAGGTCCTCTCTCTCTCTCTCTCTCTCTCTCTCTCTCTCTCTCTAAAGGTTAATAATTAATATTGACCATCAAAAGTTGTTTTGGGTCGACTGAGAGGACGCGGCCGATGGGAAGTTGGAAAAGGACGAGAGGACGGTTGTGTATGTTGGAGTCCAGAAACAATTAGAGTGGCGATGGTTGGGGGCGGTAGGATGAGTTGAATGAAGAGGATGGTCCACTGAGGGGTGGGGATCGTAGGTAGCACGTGCTACACATCAGATTTATGAGGTTGAAGCTCCGGTCTCATTAGAGGTAGGCACCCCCAACTACCCCTTCCAAACACCAACTACCTTCCAATCGAGAGTCTAATATCCGCTAACGAGTGCTACTCCACTATTCCATTATTATGCTATGTTTGCCATCCTCCCGTATCAGCGTTTGAACATAATTTCGAACTTCGGTTCCCACTGTTTCGTCCGCACATAACTGCAAGCCTTCCCCGAATAACAATATAGTTGTGTGTAAATGCGGCTTTGCTACAGATAAATCAACATCGGAGAGCGAATATGAATATGGCCTTTATGACCTCAAAGTTCTACGTTCATCCCATCGCCTCAAAACATCAGGAGCGAGGAATCACAACACTCAGACCAACTTTTCCGGACTGTATCCAGTCGATATGGACGCTCAATCCTCGAAAGGCACAGTCTTCCATTATAAAAAGCGATTTTCATAATTGGTAAGAGAAAATCACCAAAACACTTTGTAAAAAATGATTAAAATAAGGATCACTAGGGAGGGTTTTCTTATTCTCAAACCATCAATTAAGTATCAATGAATAAGCTCAATGATGAAGAAAAAAATAGAAAACCCCTAAGTTTTCAGTGTTGTGGGTGACTTGTCTTGCGAGGATTTTTTTTCCTGAAAATTATATTGCACCATGATTTTTTTTTGAAATTTATTTATTTGGCTTTGCACAAGCATACAGCCGTTACAATTTAAGTTTACATGGTTATAAAAATAAAAATGAATATATCTGTTACATCAGCACTTAGATTTTGAGATAGTAAAATAAATTATGATTTTGAGTTGATGAAAATAAATGGTTATAATATAATATAATATTATTATTATTATATAACATATAATATATATAATATAATATATTATATATATTATAATATTATTTTAATGTTCGTTACTCTTAAAAAATTATTTACACTCTTATACACTGTAGGATGGTTACTCCCAATGATTGTATCCAGATTCATTGGGAGTGTGAGATGTGGTTTGACCTCTTTGATCAAATCCTCTCTAGGACCATCATACTCGGGGCAGTCTAATAACAAATGTTCCATTGTTTCTGCAGGGTGGCCGCATGATCTGCATTGTGGAGTTTCCGTCTTCAAGACCCTCGAAATTCGTCGGTTCGGATTGCGAGAAATACATTATCCAAATAATATCCAATTAAATGAAAATTCGGCTGTGGGCCAGCACATTTCCCTAGTTAAATTAACAGAGAGATATGTCACATGGGCACTATTCCATGGAATAGTGCCCATGGACCTTCTGCAGAGAAGTTTCCTAGAAGATTTTCCTAACGTAGTAATTCATGTTTACATAACCTAACATGTATCGTGTGTAGCCAGAAGTTCATCGCCGTTTGTTTGCTTGTTTCACTTTGTATTTGTTCAACACAAAATGCGTGTTATTTCTTTCGTCGTTGCCTTCAAGCTGTGATGGAGGTCGTCAACTATTACGTCGCCACATCAGGGTGTCCGTAGCTGCGGATAATATTATCTTGATCCCCTAAATTAACCAAATGGGAGTGCTTTCCAGAGTTAGAACAACATTGTCCCTCTCTTGCCTAATTGTCGACTATCGCAATCCTTCATTTACATACATATTACAAACCTAAACAACCAATCTGACCCCTCGCTGGCATCGTCCGGAGGGCCCCGTCGTTCCCCGAAATCCTGCAAGTTCATCCGGCCCATAGCGAGGGACGCCCTTCAGTTTATGAACCGCGTTCCAATCAACGGTTCTCGTAAACCCTCACTCGTGATGGAAAGGGCCTCTAAGGGGTTCGGTGATTGTAGTGTCGCATACCCTTGTCGTTGTCTCTACCATCCCCTGTCGTCCATTTCTCAACTCGACACAACGCATAGACGCGGTTTTGCCGGATTCCCGCATCTCGTTTGCCGAAGGATGCGGTACCCGACAAGAATCCCTCGCTCCGGATGAAATTATGAAGAGACTTCACCACAACCAGGAAAATTGATATCTTCGAGCATTTTTCATTATTCAAAACTGATTCTCCATCAGCTGTTCTTTGTGAGGACGATGTTTCTAAACAGGAAACATTTTCTCAACGGTTTATTGTCTTCCCCTTCTGTCTAGACCAGTGTTTTGTATATATACACTGTATATAAAACACTGGTCTTGACTCTCAAGGATATTGTATACAATATCCTTAAAAATTCTGTAGGTATGAATACTTATAGTAATGAGCTACCCCCAAAAACAACTCCGTTGTAAAAACTGGCCCGCCAAAAAACCTCAGCCGCAAAAAGGAATGATATCCATTTTGCCCGCCAGCCACATATATAGGATGCTCAGTGCTTCGCACCTCGCTGTTGAGTGTGCATATAGAAACCTGATCCTCCTACCCCTAACCTCCACCGTCAATGTTTTCCTGTTCCCTGTCACCTTCCCACAACCCCCTCTCACCCTTAGTCACCCTCGGTTTCACCTAATATGTTTCCTCTGTTACACCAGCAGGGAGCTTTACGCTTCTTTCAATGCTGTTGGCGGGAGCTTTTTGCCAGATGAACAAGCCTGAATTGAAGCATTACTTCATTACAGTTGTACCACCGCTGATTACTCGTGACCACCAGTAATAGCTTGTTCATCTATACGTGACCACCAGTAATAGCTTGTTCATCTATACGGAAAATAATAAACCGTTCTGGAAAAATTTGCAGCGTTTTTAATACTATAGTTTTTCCCCCTTTATTGGCTTACATTACACTAACATAGTTGAAAACCAAATGGTTACATGAATAAACAAATAAAATTAAATGAGGATAGAACAGATAAATAGATAAAATAAAATAAAGTGCACTTTTTCTAGTTCACAAGTTCATCCCACTGTCGCGAACAAACTTCACCACCGCATCATACGAGAATCAGCTCCGAATTGAACGGGCGAGGTCGACACTCTCCAACCTTCTTGGAAATAATAACGTTACATTATTCAAATGGAAAAATCAACAATGATTGGATTTCTTCTTAATAATATAATATAATTCATTGAATTGCTATTTTTGGTGAGCTTCAGTTCTCGGAACCGTTCTCACATGGGCAATCCTGGTATGTACTTTTATGCGATTGCTGAGAGCCGCCTGGTTAATAATTTAAAATCCGAAATTAATTTCAATCTCCGCGATTGTTCTGAGAATTTCATATGAAACGGTTTTTTGAATGTTATCTTCAATATCGATTCGGGGTTTAATGAATTCATTTATTTTGAATTTTCAATTGCCTACCGTAACAAAATGTATACATTTTATGTATAGGTAAATATAACAATCATCGGTGGCACAGTAAAACCAAAACCTCATTTGAAGGATCAGAAAATGTAATTGCTTATCCATTTCGCGTGTCACATTGACTTTCTTCATAAGATGATTAAACTATAGTTTTGTACGATTTCTGAGATCTGAGAAGTGAGTTTGGAAGGGGGTAACTAAAATTGCATTACATATGTCTTGTTCAACCAGAATACAATACGGAAGATTGACTGGTGTCGAAGAGGGGAGGGGGCATTACATACCGTGCCCATCTAGAAGTGACATATGTCCTTCTGAGATCTGTAATTAAAGTAATTCTAACTGTTATGTTGGTAGCCTTGATCTATAAAGAGGAACCGGGTATAGAGTTTCAATTTGTCTTACGTCTTGTAACACCAATCAACTATAAAATCCACTAAGATGTTCTCAATCAGTGCCCTACAGTTCAGTGGCGGCGGAAATAATCTCATTCTGTGCGTTGCTCTCGGTTATTTGTGAGCCTGAGAATAGTGTTAGGGTTGATATGGAAGGTTCCAAAACGACGTCAGGACCCAAGTTGACGACGACGACACCCAGTACGTAAGGAAGTGAAGCGATCCTCGGTTATGTCGACCCGTTCGTATCTACTTTGGAGCCATTTCAAAATTACCTCGACCGTTCAGAAGCGTTCTTGGAATTAAATGAAACGCCGGAATCGAAAAACGTTAGGTCGTTGGGCCAGAAATGTATGGAGTCCTGAAAATTCTGGTATAGCCGAGTAAGCCGAAAGATCAACCTTTTGAAGAATTTTGTTCCGTTCTCCGAGATCATTACGCTCCTGCATGTCTAAAAGTGGAAGATAGGTACAAATTCCATTGTCGACACCAAGAGGAAGACGAATCGGCTCTTGATTAGATTTCTTGACTTGTCACTATCAACAAGCTGGTGGGAACCTACAACTTGGCTACCTCCTTGCCACAAGCGTTAAGACCGACTAGTCAGTTTCCGGTATCCAGCCGCAAACAAACGTCTGCTGTCAAAAAAACTCTCAATTTTGGAGATGCCGTCGAAGTCGTGAACGATATTGAACTCGTACGTTCTCAGACCTACTGAACTCAGTTCCTCTTTATATATCAAGCTCAACGTTACCACCACAACACTAAGGAAGCACCATCTGGGGTCAAGCAGTCAACTTTTGGATGATTTCTAAGTCTTTACTCACTTCTGATGGTATATTCAGCCATAATCTATAAACGTGAAATTTGGTGTGGATAATAGAAAGCCCTGAAAGTTGAGCCGTGATTTTTGTCATAGTATTTATTGTATTTTAGTCTACGTTGCCCAGCCCTCCTTACACATTCCTTGTTTTTTTTCTTCCACTGAAGAGCTGGGTGTGTTGGGACTGTTCACGCAGTTCAGTTGGACTGCGTTTGAGATCGGGTAAAGGCGTGTTCCTGTAGATGTTTTTCTGTAGGATATTCTTTGCTATCTTTACAGCTGCCTCTGCTGTCCGGTTTGACTGATGGAAGTAAGGGCTACTGGTAGTGTGTTAGAATCCGTAGGTATCGGCAAACTGTCACTTCATGAAGCTGTAATTTGGCATGGAGCCTCCTTGAACTCAACTTTAAGCAGCATATGCCCAGGATCAGCTGAGTGGCTCATAACGCCACTTTCTATGCTAAACGTGGCTAAAACGTGTTCCCAGCTTATAGAAATTTAGCCGTAAGGCTTAAAACGAAAGAAGAAGGGGTCGCCCAGAGGGGGGGGGGGGGGCAGCCGAGTTTATGAATGGTGATTGCGATAGGATGAGGTAAATGTGAAGCAGTGATTGATACTCGTAATACTACGGGTTTTTATTATATTATTGTTTTAACTGATATCCTTGAAGCTTGAGTGTGTGGCGAGGTGACAGGGGCTATTCCTCTATTCAAGCACGTCTACTTCATCTCATGATTTCCAGGATTTCATGAATATTGTATTGAAATGAATGCTTTCACTTCTGAACTGCCTACATAATTATACATTTTAGCTGCCCTTGTGTTCAGTTGATCAAGTTTAGCGTACGTCTTCCACCGATCTATAAACCTTAGTGACATCCACCGTTCGATTGCGATCAGTCCTTCAGGGCGGAACATAATAATTATTATGCCAGTAGCGTGGGGCTTACGGCCCTCCGGCTTGAGCCGCCCGGGGGCCCATTGCGGTGGATTATGGGAACCATATCGGCCCCAGCTGCAGCGCCCGCATCGCATCCATCACCTGATAAACGGGGAACATTATTCCTCGAGATCGTCCTTCACTTTGGTTCTACATAAGTGAGTTATGTGTGCGACCGCTTGGGATTAGATGAAATTTACGGAGAACTCATTGTAAAACGGAGTTTAATATATAAATTCAGAATCCGGTGGTCGGTTCCGTCTGAAAGGGCGGTTTACTCCAACAGCGTTGGCCATTTTCGAAGGTTAGGCGCACTGGTCGATATAAAACGAAGAATCCCTCACCGTTACCGTGAAAGGTCAGGACAAGAGTTTTCGAAACAAGTACGACAAACAAATCAGGTGTAACCTGTCTTGTAATCGTACATGACTCCGCTCGACACCATTTTCAGATCAGTACCCCAGACCCCACGATCATCATCCAAAATCTATAAGCAGTTATGATCTGGGTACCTCAAACGCAGAGGTCCCCCCCACCCCCTTTTTTCACCACCTTTGCTCTGAATGCAGCGTCCTGGATTACCTACTGAAACGGGTAATTACCACCTATTTGACTATAATTTTTATATTCAAAATTAATTGTTGTTAGCTAATGGTTATATTTAACTACGTATACTAAGTACGTATACTAAAAACATAAATGGGATGTAAATACTCAAATATAAGGGGTTTCTACTATACCATGAATAACACAAAAGAAGTGCGGTTTCTTCCTTCAAACATACGATGTTGAATAAGAGGGTGTTTCTCAAGACAACGACCAAGCAGAAAATTGGGATCGATGTACTAAAAGGCTGGTTTTCTCGATAATACAAAAAGTACAATAGGAGGCCTGTTTCTCCTGTAACGCCAACAATAAACTGAAAGACTAGTTTTCTTCTGTAATACCAAAAACACAGCAAGTGGCTGTTTTTTCCGATAACACCAAAGGCTGGATTTCCCCTATAACACCAACAATAACCTAAAAGGCTGGTTTTTTCATTTAACGCCAAAAATACACTAAAAGGGTGGATTTCCCCTACAATACAACTTACTTACTGGGCAGGTTTCCTCTTGGAACAGTGGTTCTCAACATTTTCACTACTGTAGACCACTTCGTACCCTTCAGAATCCGAGGCAAGCCACATACGATAGAATTAATATTTCCAAAACAGTTATATAGGCAGGACATTTAAATATATTTGATGATTAATGTAGGTCGATTTTAAATGATTCATGAAAATATTGTTTTTTACAACCATTCACAGTACAAATATGAACTGCAACAGAATATGGATATCGATATAAAAACAATTGGCCAACCCTCCAAAAGTAAGAAAATTAGATTTTATTTTATTGTACTTTTAGAATTAATGTAAAAGAAAAAGACTGATGGAGGATTAATAAATGTTCTAACCCTTTTGAGGGTTACGGTGAAAGAGGGCTTTAAGGCCCTATGTAACCCTGATTACGTAAATAAAAACTTCAATCAATCAATCAATCAATCTCTCTCTCTCTCGTTAGATGCTCGCTTCGCGGACCACATGAAAATTGCCCGGGGACCACATGAAAATTGCCCACGGACCACAAGAAATCACTGTCCTAGAACACCAACTATGTACTAAGAAACCCGTCGCTCTGAAAAACGCTCCGAGTTAAATGGTCACCAACGATTATTTGACATCCTTTCAAATAACGTTGGAGTTATACAAGGAAGCACTTTGGGTCCCACATTATTTCTGATTTATATAAACAAATTGCCTGCTGTAACGAATCTCTGCTCGTATTTTTTATTCGCTGACGATACGGCGATTTTGGTAGAGGGAAAGACGTGGTCAGAGGTCTTTGACAAAGCAAAGAGGAGCCTACATCATATTTCGGACTGGTTAAATGACCGCTTGCTAACCATAAATCTAGGGACGCGGGAGCGTCCCGCCCGCCAAGAAAACCGAAGCCCTGAAAACCGAAGCGACTGAGACACTGATTACGCGACGGAACAAGTTCGGGTTTTCACCATCCCGTAGCTCGGTCCCCTGAGTGTCTCGAGAGTTGATTTTTTGTACACCAACTCTCCAGGGGCACGTGAGGACGTAAAACGAATTTCAGCTCTTGGGAACATCAGGTGTCGGGGGTATAACAATTTTAAAACCACTATTTTTCACGTTTTTCGTGTTCTTCTTCTTCTTCTTCTTCTCGTTGTTGTTGTTGTTGTTGTTGTTGTTCATTGACGGGGCTACAGCCCAGCAGACAAATCGGATCGAGCTGAAATTTTGCACACACGTTTGTTATGCTCCAAGGGAGTGCCTTTTGACCATTTTTTCTCCCTCCCCCCATTTCCCCCCCAATTAGGGGGGAAATAGTGTTTTTTAGGAATTTCAAATGGTCATAACTCCTTCAAAATTGAAGCTTTTTCAGATTTTCTTTTTTAGTTGTGTTCAGCTTTTCAAACTGCTTAATTTGAGATCAAAAAATGCTTCCTAAGGGGAAAAATAAAGGAGTTATGGTGATTTTTCTATTTTCAACAACAACTGCCGCAAATATTGATGAAAATTGGTGCGGTTGGTCTTAAAATGTCCGCTAGGTTGTCTAGAATATGCTCGATAATTTTGAACTAAATCTCAATCGATTTGACTAATCCACAGCCAAAAATACGTGAATAAATTCCACATCTACTGATTTGGCTAATTTCCGAAAACATCAAAGTTGAACGGTGGTCAGAAAAATTGTCGTAAAGTGGCGCCTGATTAAGGATCGATAGGAAATTTTATGGGCTTTCGAATGAGGGTAGCGCACTTTGGCACTTTTCCCAACGGTTCTCGAGTTATTCGCGATTTTTGGTATAAAAACGTGCGTTTTACCAGTTGCAAACTTTCTCTTTCCTCTTTCTCTTCGACACCAATAATTACAATTATTGTAATGATTCTCAACAACAAAAATTTGCACAATCCCCAAGAAAAAATGCAACCAATTTTCAAAAAATTTCTAATTCAAATTTATTCAAATTTCTAATTCTTTCTATTTTATTAAATTTAATAATAAGAATAATTGTATTAAATTTTAATAATTGTTTTTAAATTGTTGATTGTTTTAATTAATCGAAAATTTTAAAACTAATATTCAACCAATTCGCAAAAATTTTAAAACTACTTATTTTTCAAACACATTTCAGATAACAAACAATAATTTCCAAATTATAATTATTCTTGTCACAAAAACAAGAAACAAAAAGGCAAATTAGTAGGCGTACTAATTTTAACATGAATAATGTTTTTGCGGTGGCCTACCAGAGTTGAAAAGCGTAACGAAGTTTAAGTCACGAAATTATGTCACGAAGATTTTTAATGATTTTCACGTACAACCGAGCCGTTTCTAGGGAAATGAAACTTCTTTAGTTTTCAACGGACAAAAATCGTTCTCCATTCGTTGGAAAGCCTTTAATTTATGCATAAATTATATACTGCCAAAACCACTGTAAATATCGAAGAAGCTGAGATACAGCCCTGAGTAAATAAAAAAACTAATAAATTTTCCGCACATTTCTTAATATTTTCCATACAGACAAAGAAAAGGGATAAGGAAAAGGGGAAACGGGACGCAAAAACATTATTCATGTTTTGCATAGCAAATACCTCGTTCTATACAAAGTATAGAAGAGAAAAGATCCGGGGGGTCCAGGGGGGCTTGCCCCCCTGGCGAGGCGCGAAGCGCCGAGTTTTACTAAATTTTGACTAGGATAAAACTTCATTTAGGAAAACATTTACTAGTTACCTCGTAGGTACTTTTGTATTGTATAAGTTGTTGAACCGTATTGTATAAGTACCACTCGAAAACTAGCCATGCAAAAAGATGTGATATCCCCCCAAAAACAACTCCGTTGTAAAAACTGGCCCGCCAAAAAACCTCAGCCGCAAAAAGGAATGATATCCATTTTGCCCGCCAGCCACATATATAGGATGCTCAGTGCTTCGCACCTCGCTGTTGAGTGTGCATATAGAAACCTGATCCTCCTACCCCTAACCTCCACCGTCAATGTTTTCCTGTTCCCTGTCACCTTCCCACAACCCCCTCTCACCCTTAGTCACCCTCGGTTTCACCTAATATGTTTCCTCTGTTACACCAGCAGGGAGCTTTACGCTTCTTTCAATGCTGTTGGCGGGAGCTTTTTGCCAGATGAACAAGCCTGAATTGAAGCATTACTTCATTACAGTTGTACCACCGCTGATTACTCGTGACCACCAGTAATACTTATGTTAGCTTGTTCATCTGGCAAAAAGCTCCCGCCAACAGCATTGAAAGAAGCGTAAAGCTCCCTGCTGGTGTAACAGAGGAAACATATTAGGTGAAACCGAGGGTGACTAAGGGTGAGAGGGGGTTGTGGGAAGGTGACAGGGAACAGGAAAACATTGACGGTGGAGGTTAGGGGTAGGAGGATCAGGTTTCTATATGCACACTCAACAGCGAGGTGCGAAGCACTGAGCATCCTATATATGTGGCTGGCGGGCAAAATGGATATCATTCCTTTTTGCGGCTGAGGTTTTTTGGCGGGCCAGTTTTTACAACGGAGTTGTTTTTGGGGGGATATAAATAACACAAAGTACTTAAAGTTTGGTCCGAATTTGGAATCTACAGCCCAGAAGAATTTGTACATCCATCAACACTCCATGGATGTGCTATGTTCATGTCTTCCGTTGGAATCAGTAACACATCATATGTACCTAGGGATAGTACTTGACAATAAAATGAACTGGAAGAAACAAGTAGAATACTTGGATAATCGTCTGAAGAAATTCATTTACGTACTTTACAATTTGAAATTTACAATCCCAGGAGAAATAACTAAATTAATTTATATTGGAATGTTTCAATCAGCCTTGCAACATGGTCTGGGGAGGGTCCTATGCTACAAATTTAACTAAGCTGAACAATCTCCAGAGAGTGGTATCAAAAATTAGGCTCTCCAAACCTCGAAGACTCCCTTCTAAAGAAATATTAGATCTTTCAAAAGTCTTTACAGTACGGCAATTGTTTATAAAAAATTTACTGCTACATTTTTATAAATATCCTAACATAATTAATTACATACATTTGCATAATTATCCTACCAGATATAAAATGGAGGGAAATGTTGTAAATCCTAAACCAAACTCAGTGATGATGACCAACAGTCCAAATTATATATTATATGTAATCCACAGAGCTCTACCTGTAAAGCTGAAGTTTCCCGAGACATTCACCAGATTGACACATAAAAAAGAAATTTTCACCTGGCTCATAATTAGGTTACGAAAGAGCTGGAACGATAATAAAGAGTGTATATGTTAAATAAAGAAAAAACGATATTAATAGTAAATATAAAATAAAATAAATAACTTGTAAATAAGAAAAGAAAAATATATTTGCTACTCTGGTGTAATCCTGACGGGGAGATGCCTATTATTACACCATAATTGGTATTATCTATCCTAGTTATCCTAGTTTTATGGGTTCTTCAGTAATCGCTGAACGTTACAGTCGTCCTGAGCAAAACGTACCTTCAAGGTGAAGAATAAGAAAATGTCAATGAAAGATCGGGACTGAGCGGTATGTGAAAGGTACAAATTGGGGGTTCTGATGAATCACTTGCGAGTGGTTTACTGGAGGACGACGTAGTGACAGATCACGTGCCGCGACGGATTTGACGTGCGTGAATGGATTAACGCCGCCGCATTGTAATCCAACGCCGCCTTTCGCAGCAAGTGAGCAATTTCCGCGACGCCCTCCTAATTTTGCTCCGGAGGATTACGGAGTTTGATGAGGCGGAAAAGAGGAGGTTCCGTCTCCCCGATCTCAAGGAGCTGCGGAGGAACGGGAGACGCTCCGAATGAGATCGAGGTGCTTGAGACCGAACGAGGAGGAGGCGCGAAAACCCGCCGTTTCCTGTTGGGAGGCGTCAGATTACGATTCATTGGCTCGAAGGGCAGCGATGCGAGTTGATCTCCGGATCCGGGAGTCTCCGTCATCGGATATCAACACGACACCGCTTTCATTCGCGTTCTTCAAGCGCTGAGTATCCGCGAAAACGGAGCTACGACCAATTGACTGGACTTTGTTTCGGGGGAATATTATATTATTATTATTATTTTTTTATTATTCAGAACAACTTTTAGTAAACATAATTACTTTCTAGTTTTGACAATTTGCAGATATAGAATTTTATGATTAGTTAACAACAACAACGATAATTAGTTAGTAATAATAATAAGCAGCAACAACAAAATGATAAGTTCAGTAAATAGGGTTTTCAAAGGACCATTTTAGTTCACATCAAGTAGGTTCTTCTTTTGAGTCGTCTTCCAGTTCGTTGGTTCAACAGTTGCTCCGTGAATCCGTCGAATGTTGTATTGGGGTGAGACAAGTACGTGTTGTACAGACGTTCGAATGCTGATCCCAATACTGTTCTCACTTCTGGAAAGTCTAAATCGCGATGATTTACGGAGTTTCGAACGTACCAATCAGCATTGGTTATTAGTCGCAGTGCTCGGTTTTGGTGGACTTGAATCTTACGGATGTGGCATGCACTTGCTGCACCCCATATTGAACATCCGTACTGCCATAATATGCCGATCTCACCTCTTTCATTAAACCATAAAAGGCTACTCTATAATATAGGGCGTATCATAGATAGAGTAGCCTTTTATGGTTTAATGAAAGAGGTCAGATCGGCCCTAATATTGGTTTTAAAAGATGGATACGTTGCCTTAATCGTATAGTAAGGTTGGAAGTATGGGCGTTGAACGTCAACTGTTTGTCTAGTATGACGCCGAGATTACGGATTCGTTTTGCGGTACAACGACTTTGTTCAGTGTGACAGGATCAAACCGGTAATCTCGTTTGTAAGTAAATGTAACCACACTAGATTTTTGTGGGTTCATGGTAGTACGCCATTTGCGGTTCAAGCATTCTATTTCCGATACATGCTGCTGAAGTCTCGGCGTGACGTTACCACTACTACCTCGCGATAGTATAGCCTGACCGTCGGCAAACATTGCTAGCATGTTTTCAGGTGTGGTTGGTACATCACTCACATAGATGAGGTAGAGGATTGGCCCCAGACACTGCCCTGAGGAACTGAGGATACTATGCACTTACTTTGGGAGCTTGCGTGTTCGCTTTTAACATGAATTATTATGTATTTTAATTATTATGTATTTCTAAACACGGGACAAGCCAAATACCAGAGTTAGATCCCCCGCAAATATTACCATTAAATTATTTTAAAAACCAGTCATTCAATATGGGTATAAGAGCAACTTTTTAAAGAAATAACTGGTTTTATGTAAAACTAGCTGTCGGGCCCGTCGATCCATCGATGGTGAGTTCTTCGATAGGATCGAAACATCGATGTACATTTTTTTTTTTCATGAACCTTGCAGCTTTAGTTGGTGGTATGTTGGTACATTTATTTTTTATTCCTCATGTCCCTTGTAGGTATTTGTTTGTATCCTGGATCGACAGGACAGGAGCATCACCAAAATGGAAAACACTGTGCGCTGGAAATTTTTTTCAACGAAGATATGCGATCAAATGTAAGCTGTGGGGTCAGAATCGATCCCACAATGCACTCCTAGGGTTAATTTGGCTCTTGTAGCAGTCGATGTAGTTTGGTAAGTGCGAGGTCATCTGACTCTATTTATGTCGTATTGTGTTATCTGATTGAGACAAAACTCATTAATGAGTGTTGAGGGTGCTTCACAATGCCACAATACAACTGACTAAACTTCAGCTCGAAGATCACCTGAGATGTATTCAAGCGTACAGATGTGAATGCTTTCGTATTTGCCCCTTAAAAAGAGCACACAGTTCTCGCAATAATAACCGCCCTTCCCCTCCCTCGCACTCTCTCACTCTCTCTCTCTCTCTCTATACTTTAACTCAGTTAGGCCCTTCTTCACGCCACCGTCTCGCAATTTAGCTCAAGACGCCAAACTCTGCGCTCTACGCCGCTGCAGCACACACTCGAGAGAAAATTAACGAACCTTTAATCAAGGGGAAGTTCTCACTAAATAGTGGCAGGTGCTTCCAGCCCTGGATACGTCTTTAATGGTATTAGCCCTGAAGAGTATCCGCCGGGGGGTGCCTGTGAGTATCTACCGAAAGCTTATCCCCGCTCTTGCTTGCCCAAACACTGTTTGTCTCTGGTTGGGGAAACGCACGTTCTAACGTGAGTAAAGGAAACGTTAATTATATTGAACAACCACTCATGAAATTTCGAGGCTTCGGCTTTTAATATGGTACGCTCCGTTTGTCATGCAATGGTGGAAATTAAATTGACTCTTTGTTGCGGTTTATGACCGTAACGGGTGCAAACCTAAAAGCGAATCAGAAACAAGGCTCGTCTGTCTTGATGAAATTGACATAAAGCCATTCATCCCGTTGAAAGTAGAGTAAACACCACACATAAATTCAGGTCGTAGATGTATCACAGCTATCAATGTACTCGTAGTAACAAAATTTAATGGAATATAAGAGGAACGATGAAGTCCTTTCAGAACGTTGTTGATTGTTACTACACCACAATTGCTACGGAGAAGGGTGTTCGAAACACGAAAAATCAATTTCTACCGTAGTTAAATATGATTATAGAACGTGTAAAATGGACTGTATAAAAATGAAAATTAATAAGGAGCTCCTGACCAATAGATTTGATCTTATAATGAAGTAAAAGAAATAATAGTGCCTTCGCGCATACAAATAAAATAAATGGCTATCTCTGACCGATTTTGTGATGAATTAAAAGCTGGATGAAGAAAATGAAGGGGTTCCCGTGCTGGTTGGTGGACGTACTGCAAAATAAAGGTTAAACTAATATAGTACTACCCATATGACGGTAGAGGGGGGGAAACTGTGCGAACTTTAACTCACATCGTTCGTTCTCGATCGGAGGATAGGATTCCAGGATTCCGTCTTCTTGAGGAGATCCACCAGTCGGAGGGAAGGGATGAAGTATTCGTACTTATATATCGCTCTTCCGATTTTCCGTAGTGCATGTGGTACGGGATTTAATGGAGGATGAATGGGCGGCAGATTCAAATGACATTCACCACTAGACTGACCAGCACGGGGCGATGAAAAAGGAAGGGACATGAAAACCTCCTCGGGGAGGGAGATTGGAAGACTTCGGTCAGAGATGTCCAATATAAACAAGGTGTATCACTTGTGGAGCGTATACAACAATAATATTTTCATATATTATAATATAGTAATACCTATATTATATTAATCGTATATTGTATGAGAAAAAGTCGACACTACTCTTCGGATGTCCGTTATTGGTTTATTATCTTCGATCGCCAAGAAAAAAATTACCCCCTCTCCTACTCACAATAAGTTGGTTTACGTTTCAAGATTCAGAAAATTGAATTTAAAAAAAAACTCTGCAAATTCTTGACACAACGGTTCATTATCTTCTTTGTACAGATCACCCTTCTGTCTAGATCACTAGGTCTAAATGTCTAGATCCTAAATGTTAGATTAATTATTATTATCAATTATCACTAATTATTAACAATTTTATCAAGTACCTAGTGAAAATTATTATAATTTATTGTTAGGTATTAATAATTTGTATTTATTATTAATAATAATTATTATTAATTATGATTAATTAATACGATATAATTCTGGGGTTTTTAATACTACGTCGGTAATAAAGTTTCTATAAAACAATTACCTACCAACAAACATTCGAAATTACCTTCATTTCCGTAGCACGAAACGCACCTCAGAACAACAAACTCGACATCACTTAATCATATTATGATGTTCCAAAGAGCTTGTTAGTATGAAAATGGACCTGTATTTCAATCGTTTGATTCACGTGTTGACAGGCTCAACCTTTGAGCCGTCATTGTGAACGAACGGCTGGTCGTACAAAGCTTCGGGTGGTCTTAAAATTTTCAAAATTTCAAAATTTGTTTTGAACCCCTTCCCGTTGACCTAGGGTTATGAAAAGTTTCGAGGACCATTGTGGGGTTGGCCGGAACCCATAACAAAAATTTCGTAATTTTAACTCAACGCTAACTGGGCAAAGTGGCGCGGACGGACGGATTTTTTTTTATTCGATTTTCTGAATCTACGTATCTTGAAACGTAAACCAACAAATTTTGAGGGGGGGTTAAAATTTTTTTTTCTTTGGGCGATTCCAATGGTTCATTATCGAAGATAATAAACCAAAATGAAGTACGAGGTACGCAGTGTGGGTGTGGGAGGGGGACAGAGACATAAAAGGTCTCGTCGTATGACGCACCAGTTGGCCGCCTGCCAGCCGTATTACGTCATACGCTCGTGCGTCATAGGCTCTGACGTACTTGTTGGCCTCCTGCCAGCCGTCTTACGTCATACGCTCGTGCGGCATAGGCTCTGACTCACTTGTTGGTCTCCTGCCAGCCGTCTTACGTCATACGCTCGTGCGTCATAGGCTCTGACGTACTTGTTGGCCACCTGCCAGCCATCTTACGTCATACGCTCGTGCGTCATAGGCTTTGACGCACTAGATAGCCTCCTGCCAGCCGTCTTACGTCATACGCACGTGCGTCATAGGCTATGACGCACTATTTGGCCTCCTGCCAGCCGTCTTACGTCATACGCTCGTGCGTCATAGGCTCTGACGTACTTGTTGGCCTTCTGCCAGCCGTCTTACGTCATATGATCGTGCGTCATAGGCTCTGACGTACTTGTTGGCCTCCTACCAGCCGTCTTACGTCATACGCTCGTGTGTCATAGGCTCTGACGTACTTGTTGGCCTCCTGCCAGCCGTCTTACGTCATACGCTCGTGCGTCATAGGCTCTGACGTACTTGTTGCCTCCTGCCAGCCGTCTTACGTCATACGCTCGTGCGTCATAGGCTCTGACGTAATGGCCCGCCGGTCGCTTGTGTTCTGACGTGATCTGAGGGAAAGGTTGAATCAAGGGAACAATTTTTTCCCGTTTCAGTTTATGTGCCAAAGCAAAGACATGAAAATGTGGAAAAAATGTGTAAATAGGTACCTAAGCCCAACTGTAATGTCAATTTTCTGACAATGAGTTTTCGACTATAGTTTTCATACCTTTTTACTTAAGTACTTATTGCAATTTGAGACTGATAATGAGCTGTTTGCAAATAAAAAGTCTGATAACTACTTTATTACATCTCATTAATCTATTTTCAAGTTCCGATTCACAGTTGAATGTATTTTATTTAGATGTCGTAAAATTCGAAAACGATGGAATGACGAAACCTGTCGACTACTGACTCAAGTGATACTGTCGACTTCTAACACATGTAGGTCGACTACTAGTGCAAAACCATGTCGACTACTGAAGAAAATGTTGGTCACTGGTATCGACTACTACCTAGAGCATTGGGATTTTATACAAAACTTGTTTTTCCCTTTTCAAACCATGTTGAATAATATTTCCCGCTGCCAGGTCTTTTAGGGAAGGATCTTGGGTACACAAGGAACAGGTTTGCAATGAGAAAAAAACCGAGTGAATATTGAAATGTCATCCATTTCTGACCTATATTTAAAATTTCAAGTATCTAGCTCATCATCAAAATTTAATTTGTTTAAACAAATAGGTATTATTTAAACAATTTTACAGACAAGAAACCGAGTGAATATTGCATTGTGATCCAGTTCTGACCTATTTTTAAAATTTCAAGTCAATAGCTCAGCATCAAAATTTAATTTGTATTATTACAAAAAGGTATTATTTAAACAATTTTACAGATGAGAAACCGAGTGAATATTGCAATGTGGTCTATCCCCGACTGACGGTTAAAATTTCTAGACTGTAGTTTACCTGGAAGATGAAACACTAGGTCTAAATGTCTAGATCCTAAATGTTAGATTAATTATTATTATCAATTTTATCAAGTACCTAGTGAAAATTATTATAATTTATTGTTAGGTATTAATAATTTGTATTTATTATTAATAATTATTATTATTAATTATGATTAATTAATACGATATAATTCTGGGGTTTTAATTACTACGTCGGTAATAAAGTTTCTATAAAAGAATTACCTACCAACAAACATTCGAAATTACTTTCATTTCTGTAGCACGAAACGCACCTCAGAACAACAAACTCGACATCAATTAAGCCATATGATGTTCCAAACAGCTCGTTAGTATGAAAATTGACCTGTATTTCAATCGTTTGATTCACGATCGTGTTGATAGGCTCAACCTTTGAGCCGTCATTGTGAACGAACGGCTGGTCGTACAAAGCTTCGGGTGGTCTTAAAAAATTCTTAGGAATAAACTCCATCTAAATATGAAATAAAAAACATACCGGTTGATGGGAATTTTCCGAGTTTTGGAATTTTCAAAATTTCAAAATTTGTTTTGAACCCCTTCCCGTTGACCTAGGGTTATGAAAAGTTTCGAGGACTATTGTGGGGTTGGCCGGAACCCATAACAAAAATTTCGTAATTTTAACTCAACGCTAACTGGGCAAAGTGGCGCGGACGGCGTACCTTCATTTAGGAAGGGTGGGCCCGGGACCGGTGGGACTCCTCCAATCCCTCGGTCTATTGTGTGAATGTTACCAACTGTGAATGAGATTTTATTGGCGAGAATGTAAATTATTAATGAGTGAATGTATTACATAAAAGAAACCCGACTGTGATAACCGCGTTCCTGTATAAACTTTATTGTGATAACCTAGGCTAGTGTAGAATAAGGACGGGAGGAATTTTATAGGAGTACTCACCCGTCACACCCCTGTACAGTATGAGCCTGCCAGTGATTGAAGAGCCGCAAGCCATAAGAAGAGGCGGCGAGTAATGAGGCCGAGCAACATATATTTATATATAAGAGAAAAGCCTGCCAATGATGGAAGAACCACAAAATATAAGAAGAGGTGGGGAGTACTGAGGCCTAGCTGATAAGAAAATAGATCTCAGAAAGGGATCTACCCCTCTGCCCCTAAAACATCCCGTACAAAACCCGGCACCTCCACGTGGTCCGTCTGGACATGCCTATGCATGACTAAGACCGGAGGGGGCAGAAAAAGGGGGACCTGCTGCTGTGCTTGGCATTGAAAATGCCAAAAACAAGTCTGTCAAAGCCTAAGAGCCTGAAAAACATTGTCATGGGCCCCATGGCCTAGATACAATGTACCATAGAAGCGCACAGCAGTACCTTCGTAACGGCCATTGGAATCGACCTTGGAAAATCGATTTAGAAAATCGAACACACTCCTATTCCGAGTTTTGGTGATTCAAGCTTACTTTGAGGTGATGGGTATACCAGTGATTAAGACTCTGGTAATTAGGACAGAGTGCTCTCTATCTCTACCACGACGTACTTGGGTTTGCACGTAATAAGCTGAGTGAAAAATCGCACTAAAAATCAACCTTTGATAGATAAATTTCAGTATTTTTACACACAGCGCCCTCGAAGCTGCACCGCACTCCTTCTTCTTTTTACTACCCCGGAGAACGCTGTTAAAAGCGACAATTGGCTAAACTAAAGCAGTCTCTACCCCGTAAGTGCCGCTGAGAACAACGAGTGCCGCCCCAATAACAAGGAACGTTGGGGGTAGCGCCTTCGAGTTGAAATCCGTGAAATTTAATCACGGTTCCCATCAAGAGAGCAGTTCCTGTAGGACGAGTAATGAGTCTACCCCACGTTAATTGGTTCCTTCTCTCTAATAAGAAAAGGATAGCGTTTTCTTCATCGAAATAAATCCACTCGGTTGAAACGGCGGAAAGGGAGAAGACCGAGAAGAAAGCTACTGTGTGATTCAGGGGGCATTTAATTACATATCACGTCTAGCGTCCTCCTTTGGTAGATAGTTAAAGAGTTTAAATGTAAATGACCTCCCTTGGGGCGTCTAGTGGCACTTGTTTTTTGGTTCAAAAGAGACCAGGAGTAAGCAGGAGAGGTCGTATTGGACTGGGGATATCTCACTACTGAGATGCTCCTATGTACGAGAGAAACACACATCTGATGTTTAGGTACATACATACACCGATCATCAAGGCGTAGCTTAGAGTTAAACTGTACTTGTGAAACGACATCTTCTAAAAACTTTAATTGAAGAGTATACTTCAACAACCAAAATAACCAAATTGGGTGATTAAAAAAGTCGAGGGTAGAACTCGACAAGCCTCAATAAGATCGAGTGACTTGTTTTGAGATATTTATCGTGCCTCATTTCGGATATACGCGAGTAAATTCCATGATATAAATTGTTAGTAGAGAATTACCGGATCATAATATACCTACTCGATCATCAGTCACAAATTTTTTGCTACTTCCTAAATACCACACCACAAAAGCCCAAAAATACTACATAATAATATTATGGTACGAGTATAATATAATACTACATATTATGTAGTATTATATTATACTCGTACCAATCCATCGTAATTATTCCGCAGATCTCAGGACTAAGTTACTAGCAGCGGTACAAAGCGAGGCCAAGAGTAAAACACTCAAAGATTTTTATGGCAGCCTACAGAATAATATTATGATTTATAATGATGAATGGATAGTAACTAGAATATATTGTACATACCAGCCTGCTTATACAATACTTTTAATTAGTAAGTAAATCCTACTAGAAGCTAAAATTTGTTCGTTAACTCTTTGTTGTTCCTTTTTCTGGATTCATTTAATTTTCATTTTGAACCTATGGCATGGTGGTCTTTCCCCCCTACCACGGGCTGTAGCCCATATTGGGGAATCATTTCCGCCATATATTCTACGATGTATTTTCTTTCTGTTTGTCCTTTCGTTTGGAAATAAATTTAATTTGAAAAAAATTACATGGGTTGGCCTGGAATTTAGTTAAAATGCGGAAGCTGATCAGACGGACACATCCACTATTCATAGTCTGTATTTCTTATATCAATGAGTTTGTAATCGATGTCTTCCTCTCTATTGAACTGTTGCCTCTCTCTGCGATTCGAAGTGTTCAACGACCTTCCAACCAGTCCGGAACGCGAAACCAGTGCAGATATTCATGAAACCTTTGCAGCAGTTTTTAGTATCGAAGACTATTCATGAAGTAGGTCAATTAAGTGATCGATTTGATACAAGAAAGTATCAAACCAACGCTCATTCATATCCAATGCACAAAATGGCAAAATTGACTTTCAAGAAAATAATGTGGGCTACCAGGTTTATAAGGTTATAACCCATAAACGGAGCTCAGAGCCTCTGAGGGTTCAATAATTATTTCCGTGGTTAATTAGAACGCTGAAGGTTATTATGAGCAGCGACTGGTTCCCTGCAGATGAGATTGTTTGTTCTCGAAATGAAATCCTGAGCAATCGTCAAGGGATTTTGAATCCGGCTGTGGAAAACCACCAACGCATATTCCCGGCAGGCGACGGCAGTTCTCATATGCCTTCATTAGGAAGAGTACTTATTGGGATAATGCGAGGCTACAATTTGCGGCGGAGCCTCGAAATTGAGATCCGCGGAAATATTAGGTTGAAGCCGCTTGTTTTGAGAGATATTTCTGTTTATGGATCGTAATGACATTCCACTTTGCTAGAATCGATTAATAACGAAGACTTGTATTGTTGTTGAATTCGCAAACTCCTCTCTGTATTGTTGATAGGTCCCAAGTGGTCATTAGGTGGTTTTGGTTCACGAAGTACCAAATATGTGATAAACACGAAATGTGAGTGGGAATCGTTGTGCAACCGTAAACTGTCAGTATTAATGTTTGCATTGCGGTTTGAATCGTCGAATTAAGTAAATAACAGTAGTAATATTAATCATGACAAACAGCCAACTAGGGAGTTATTGTTAACAGTTAAAAAGTAGATTCATGTCAGCGTCGACCCACCAACCTAATATAAAGTGTTATACAATAATATGTCAAGGGAGTTTAATGAGTCAACGCTTACAAGTAAGTTTCGCCTTCCAACGAAATTATAAATCTGCAACGGTGAGATTGGACTGCCGAGAATCATCGTTCACACCCCAGTTAAAAGCAAAAGAGAAAAAAGTGGGAGAAAATTACGTGAAGAGTGAAAAATCCTTTGACGAAGTTATAAGTAGATAACAAATTAAAGAGCCTCATTTTTTCACCACCATAAAACATTTCCGGAGTTTACAACGCGTTTTTAATGTAAGCATTCGGGTTTGAAGAAAATTAGTTTATTAAGGGTTAAAAAGTTGAGAATACCCTGTTTCCATCTAGTTTTATGTCAGTGCTGTGTTTCAAGAGGACTTTTCTAAAAGATGTGTTTTTCGCATTTTGAACTTGTCAACTTTTCACATCAAAGAGTTGTGAAGTGGGGTCTGCTGGAAAGAACTTGACAGCCAAAACGGAATTGTTTACAGACCGTATTTATTGACCGAATCGTCAAAAATCTATAATACTTTTGGGAGATCGATTTGATTCCATGTTTCCCCAGCATCGACTTGTTGTAATATTTAGATTCTTGTGTAGTCATAATTGTTACATCATCTGCTGTTGTATGACCTTGAACGGCAACAAAAGCAAGAAGTTGGAAATATCCATGTAATAATTGGCCCAAAAAACAATCCTTAGAATAATGGAACGAAAATCGTACTGAGAACATACTTTGCCATTATAGAAAAAATTAAAAATATGCGATCCCCCTTAGTTATATATTATGTCCTCAATAACTCAGCTCATTAAGTCCAAAATCATTGTCATTAATTACACATGACATATCCACATACCAACGCGTTCCTGGGGATATGATTGTGCCTATACCCCACTATACATTTTCTACGTCTTAGCGTCACAAGGTTTTTGTTGGTGTTAAATGCTTTAAACCTCTACTGGAACTTAGCACCCTTCATTTTGATGCCTCTCGCTTCGAACACTTTGCAGGGACCTCAAGCAGCCAAGTACCACACTAGCAGATCCCACTGTATGTGCCGAGGTAACCGGAGGTACATGGTGAGTTATCATTTTCTTATAACATCCTTCTTTCTGAGAGCCCTTCGGTTTTGGGGTCGCATCTGACCCGACCGTATCAATAACGCAACAGATTCAACTTCAGTACGCTTACATTCATTACGCTTACATTCATTTTCCAGTACAGTCCCTAAGTATTAGATGCCTCAACTACCATTATTCAGGAAACCTGTGGAGTTGTTGGAGGAATTACTCCGTCCACAGGACAAGGAATCTGATGATGAAGAGGGGATCCGACTTTTGATGAAGATGTTTCTGAATCGGAGGATCATACTCTTGAAAATCGTGATATTGAATGTGGTATGTTTGACTGTGATGAAATGGCTGAAATTCCGATTGTGATAGTGGTAGATAATATAAATTCGACTTGGGGAAGGATAGTGAGACAATGTTGGCTACTTAGTCATTGCGCTCGAAGTTTTCAAGAACGTCTTCTTCGAATGTGATTATTTACCTGCCTGAGGGGTAGTATTCTAATCTAAGTAATTTCACCTTTTGCGGCATGTTGCAATTTCATAGTTGTTCTTATATGGATATAAAAGTTCTATTGAGTTCCTGAAAATTTTCCCCTTGTCGTTTAACAAGGTAGTAAAGTTACAATACTTTTAGTAATTTATTCAAAGGGACAATAAGTTAAAATCATATTTTTTAATACCTACATTTATATAACAAAAATAAAATGCATTTTTTCCCGAAACCTCGTCTAAAGAAGTCGGATCTGACCCGACCGCACCTACTATGTCACCAAAATCGACCGTACCAGTAGAGGGTTAATAAACTGCCAGAAACCAGAAATAAGTTCAACACAATTTATTATTCCTGGGTTCTTGATTGGAAATCAATTTTTGCAGGTTTTTTCGATTTGTAGTGGTAAAAAAATAAAAATATTTAAGCTAGGAAATTCGCTTATCTGTTTGTTTTGTACTAAGTTTACTTTTTGGAATATTACCTAAATACTCCGGAATTAAATTGAATTTTATAGTTTTCTTCGTGGATTTAGATAGAAATCTGGCCAGAATAACCCATGTATTAGATGCAGGCCAATTAAATACCAATCTACCCAACTATCTAAATTGACGCCCAAGCCATGACGACAGAGGCCCGAAGTTTAGGCTGGCTCTGACAAAAGAACTATGGATACATAGTTTATTTTGATTAGGTTTTGATTTTCATGATACCGAACGAGTTCATGTGCACTCATAATTTAGGAACGCGGTAAAGTTCCTCCCCGCCAAGACAACGAACTGAGAAGAACGAACGGTACCAACTGTATGGTTATCTCCCTTCAATCTGAAACAGTGGCACCCCACTATTGGATTTTTAATCGAACTTTGACTTTTTTTAAATTATCATCATTATTTTTTGAACCTACTCTGTTATAGAGAGCCAACGGTTGTCATTCGGTGACCTACGTATTAAAATTAATTTGAAACAAAAACTGAATATACACTCATATTAGAAACAAATTGGAGCAAGAAATGTTTCATCTTCTATATTCCATCACTGTTGATTAGTTAGTTAGTTCAAAATTGATGGAAAGTTATTAGGATCATCTCTGATTGAAATACATAGCGAAACGTCCAACTTCTGTAAGTATTTGTAAAAGCTAGAGTTTAGTGGGAGACCGGAGTGTGGACTAGAGAGATAACTACTCGTAATTGGCCGACAGGGAAAGTAAACTTTATCAAAAGGGTGAATATACTTCTGCCGTTGCATACGAAAGCTTAATATTGATGATAGATTCAGTCGAGTATTGAAAACAAGGCTTCAACATGATTTTCAAGTTCTATTCACTTGTTTCCCTTCATCCTTCGTTTTCAGTGTTCAGCTCGAGAATCCGACTCCCCTCTGTTCTAGAGGCTTTGAAAGTAGGTTTTCTAATTAGGTTATTAGAAGTGACGTCAAGGCGAGAAAGGACTGAGTCCCCCACCTCCACATCGTCCTGATTTATTGACTCACTTTCCGAGGACTCTACCCCCAGTCCTTCGCACTTTACAGTCTCTTACCACCACCATCGCTTCAAACCCCTCTTTCCTTACTGTTAATAGCACATCAACTTCCCGGGCATGTACACCTAACCCAATCAGAGGCACTGGGTCGAAGGGCTGCTCACAAGGCTTTCATGAGAGTTGGAAATATCGTCTTATGCATACAAGAGCCTCCTGCTCCCACGGACGTCAACACCACCGCTCCATATCGGTAATTAAAGTGTAAAATGGCACGAGGGGCTTCCTATTTGAGCGAAACAAACTGATGTCGTCTATCATCGTAAAATTTCCGAGCTTAGTTCGTAATAATTATAAACGAAACTGTTTATATTCTAAAAGTAAAACCAGAATAGTGGATGGGGAAAAGACAACCACTCAGCAATAGGATACTGCGACTTGCAGGTATGCAGGAATCAGCAAGCCTAACCATTCAGTCTTTCTCAACTTAGTGATAGTACAGGTCTTTTGTGGTATTTCTCACGGATTTGACATTTAAGTCCTCTTGCAAAAGCACTAGTACAATGTACAAAATATCCGCCGAAGATGTATACGTTTACAATTTCTATAACCTGGTTATTGGGATCTACCTTCAATACCAGAAATGATACTACGGTCGTCCTGATGGTCAATCCAGTTTGAAGCTATAGGACATCCCTTCGAAGCGGTTAGAATGGTTAGTATTCCCATCTAAAGCATCGTGCATAATTCTCTGGCCAACTGGACGACAAAAAAACCCTGAGGTGGTACGAGTCTAAACAGTTTGGGCAACCACTCAGCCAAACACGCAACTGTCGTTGAGAAACATGAGTGAATCTAGAAGGTATGAGTTACCGAGCAAATGATCAAAAGTCGACGAATCGATTATATGGAACATTGGCACTCTTATACGATCAGTGGAGCAGAAAGATTATCACAATAACGACGGTGCTTACAGCTCAGTAGAGACGAAGAGTTTGAAAAGGTCTGAAGGGTGTGGTTTGTGGAAAGTAAGTAAATTTAGGTTAGTTGCCCTCTCCACATATTCTGATGTGTGGGTCCAATGCTCCACACTCTGCAACATCTTGGCAACTACTAATTCTGGTGTCATATTGGGAGACGTTATGCCCAGTACTTCTTTCAGCCAGCTCCTTTCCTCTGCCCATTTAGCGCATCCAAAGAACGTGTGGTGAGCATCATCTTCGGCATCCCGGCAGCCGCGGCATTCCCATAGAAACGTCCATTTCCTGAAGAGAACTGAGTGAGAAAATAGTTCACTACTCCATGCTCCCTTGGCAGCCACACCTGGATGTCAGGAACCAATCAGGCAGTCCCTCTCAACTCACCCGTCCACATTCCTGCCATCTCGTCATAGTGCGGGGAATGCGGGATCTCCCTCCTTCGTTTCTCTGCTCGTATATTCGCTTCCTTTCTAGAGCCAGCAGCTGTACAGGTATCTCACTAGCCAGGACGGGTATTGCTGATTCTGACACTGTCCTGTAGGCGCATGGACTCCGCAGTGCTATCAGTCCACAGCTATCATGCGCTTCCTGTAGTTCAGAGAATCTACCCCATACAGCAAAATCGACTGTACCACCGACATCATCAGGCGCAATTGTTTAGGCGTAAGGCTTGTTCGTAATTCTCATTAGGCGACTCAGAGCGGAGGTCCTCTCTGCAGTCCTATCTGCGGCTTACCATATCTGGCTCCAGGAAGTGATCTTGGTGACCAGCAACACTCCCAAATTTCTCCCGGCCGGCTTGCTCCCAATCTCTGCATCTTTAATTCTTAATGGTAGGATGGTGTTAGGCTATGATCGTTCATCTAACTCATGATCTGTGCTTTTTGTGGTTGAAATGTAATGTATTGTGAGTAGTTTAGTTGGTGTATCAAAAATAGATAATTAATAAGTAACTATTCAAGGCATGTTGCTAACGTTTAGATTTCATCACAACATATCTCGACAGTTGTTTTTTTTTCCACGAATCAAGTTCATCTGTCCGATTCACTGGGAATCACGTAGACTCAAAATATTTTGTTAGTATATATGGATGTCAATAATTCAATTAAGCCAAACATGAGAACAACAATAATTTAAACTGGGTTTTCCGTTCGCTGAAAAGTTGGGGAAAGTGAGTTGCGTAAAGTCCCTGTTCAAACGACGATATCAATGTTTGTAATCATTTCAGTTTATATTGGCACACATTTCGTTTTCGATTTGGTGGCTTGATTAAAAGAGAAAGTTATGTTCACGAATTAATGCCTCGAATCCGCTCTAAAGCCTGTGATTGATTTCAGTTTTGTATCTGACGAAGGAATCTTAACATGACACGCAATACAAAACGAATCACGTCTTGGATACAAAGCTCAGCACATCTTTCCCTGCTGTGAGCTCACCGTGAATAATCTAGGAACGCGGTACCGTTCCGCCCTGCCAAGCAAACAAGTTGAGAAGAACGAAGGGTAGGTCATACCAAGTGTATGGTCATCCTTGAATAATGTTTACTGGAAAAAACAATGTAACCTCCTCCAAACACCTCGTCGAGCCTTTCCAGGTGTTTTCATGATTGGAAAGACCTTGAGAGAGAGAATCCGAAAAAGTGTGTAAGGGAGGAACTTGATCGGAAAATGAGATGAATACTCTGAAAAGGAAGCACAAAGATCTCCATTGGGGAAAATGTACCTACCTTGGACCCAGTTCCTTAGCGACTGAAGGCGTTGGAAGTTGAACCAAAGGCTCCCTTTTGATGTGTGGACGGACGACGGTCACATAGAAATTGCCTAAAAAAATAAGTATTTTCCCAACATGAATTTGCCACTAGGCTTTTCAGTTTTCACTCACTTCCATCTGGTTCTCGACTCGAAAATATTAATTTCATAAAAATCGGTCAAATAAAACCGAAGATACGTGAAAGAGACACTGACAGACTGACCAAGTTTGTACGACTTGGAGTTTAGTTCATAAGAAGATGGGTCCAACGAAATGTAATAATGTTGAGTTATTTAGCAGTACGTACCTAGGTGTTCTGCCATAAATAATAATGTAAAGTTACTTTACCTAGATTGGTATATTATTTGAATTGATGATAACCACAATCTGTAGTCCATCTGGTAAGATACTTTTAATTTCATCAGGAAACCTTAAATGTTGCAATTTGCAAATGTAGCAAGGGGCTTTTGAGGTTTTCGCTTATCTACGTTGAAGTGGTGAAATCTTTAAAGGAGGAGATTCGAGAATTCACCACTTCACCGTCGATATAAAACCCAAATTAGGTAACTAACATTTTTCCAACTCATTTCAACATGCTTAATAGGTAAGTTGTCCTATGACTAATCACTTTGAAATGCGAATATACCTTTTTATTTTTCGATTATTGTATGGACATACCCCTTTCCACCAAATGTGTTGCTGTATTTTTTTTCTTTTAATTTTTACCTTTCCCATTTATTCTAAATTTATGTGATTCTTAAAGGCCATGATTTTATTTATTTTGTAATTTGTTTTGTATTTACAACCTTAAGGGCCCTTAGAGGCCTATTGTAAATGTATATGCCAATAAAGGTCTTCTAATAATACTCGTATGTTGAAATATTTTTTCAACGTTTTAAGTTCCGACAAAATACCTAACTCAACGAAATTTCCACGAATGGAACCGGGATTATACAAAACAACAATCATAATTGACGAGATTTATCATCAAACAAAGGAAAAATCTCCTCTGTACCGTTTGTAGCGAATTAGGAAAAGGTAAATACGGTGAACAAAGGTAAAGTTCTATCCGATTCCAAGTATTATTTGTGAATAATTAATTCATTGAATAGAATGAATAGGGACGAACAATGATGGAAAGAAATCACTGAGATCATTTACACCACTAGCTCAAGGGCTAATTAACTTTTACAAAAATACCGGTGAAAAAGATATGACGGCATAGTCATCTCCTTCCTAGAATTTTAACCATATGTCCCTTGAATGTTTTCAATTCAGTTGATGACAATGGCGAAGAATGAATGAAAACACATTTCATATAATTTATAAATTATACAACACCATACATTACAAATAATGATAATATTATTGTGTTGTATAATTGTATTGTCCTGCTGTTGAAACCATGGTTTCAGGTTGGTAACACGGACTTGAAAATGGGTGTGCGGCATTGACAGTGGAGTTTTCATTATTCACCAGGAACACTATTTTCTATTGGTTAAGTCATTCGGAAAATCTGCATAGCAATGGAACTGTGTAGAAAATGCGGTTGATTAAAAAAGGCAGGTCAATAGTGCCAAAATAGTGAAAATACTGCGAGCTGATAAGGTGATAATATAATATATATTATATTATAATATATTATATCCAATTGCCAAGAACCATTTTCACCGCTTTCCCTGGTAGACGCCGGTCTGTGAGCTGTCCCTTTAGTAAATTTGCTGAGTGCGCTGGAGGGAGGCGGCCGCCGCCTTCACACAGGCGCGGCAAGATGTTGAGAGAATATTCTGTCCAAGGGCATAAAGGGAGCAAAGGGCTCAAGTGGAAGGGAAGTCAAAACACCTAGCGAATACGAATCGGTTCATCCTCCCTTTCATCCTACGTATTATAGCCCACCCGCCCCTTCATGCCTTAGGTATTTGCTCGGCTTCAAAGGGCTAATTCCTGAGTACGAATAGCATTTTCCTTTAAGCCCACTTTGTCGCTTGGCATAAATAACACTACTATTCCAGCATAAATTAAATGGCAACTATTAAGCAACCAATGGTTGAGATTGGTGTTGGTGTCCCAAAGGCCTCTCGAATGTTCGCTCTAACCAGAAACTAAAATTTACCCAATCATCACATATTATTCAAATTATTCGAGGACAGTAACCATACTGCTTACAATAAATTGGACATGTTGCTAGAAAAAAGGACTACGTGATTAATTTCAATACATGACAGTTTAATTGATGTTTCTTTACGTGACTCAGTACGACGATACTTGAAGATACCAGTACTTACAATTCCTTATAACTATTAGAGGCAGTAAACAATACATGTGTAACATAATGTAAATTTCACTACATCCATTTTCATAGCATGACCCTCAGGAGGTTTATCGTATATTGACTAAATCGAATTTCCTCCCTTCAATTGCTGTTGGGCCCTCCGAAAGAGGATGATGGTTTCTTAGTTTTTGCCATTGTAGCGTAATAAACGATAGGGAACTCGACTGAAGTACATTAAGACCAAACATTTTGTTGTTTTTTGGTTTATTATCTTCGATAATGAACCATTGGAATCGCCCAAAGAAAAAAAAATTTTAACCCCCCCTCAAAATTTGTTGGTTTACGTTTCAAGATACGTAGATTCAGAAAATCGAATTAAAAAAAATCCGTCCGTCCGCCGTACGCCGTACGCCGTCCGCCGTCCGCCGTCCGAGGCACTTTGCCCAGTTAGCGTTGAGTTAAAATTACGAAATTTGGTTTCTGGGTTTGGACCAGCCCCACAATGATCCACGAAACTTTTCATAACCCTAGGTCAAGGGGAAGGGGTTCAAAACGAATTTTGAAATTTTGAAAATTCCATATCTCGAAAAATTCCCATCAAACGGTATGTTTTTTATTTCATATTTAGATAGAGTTTGTTCCGTAGAATTTTTTAAGTCCATCCGCAGCTGTGTACGACCAGCCGTTCGTTCACAATTACGGCTCAAAGATTGTGCCTCACAACCCGATCGTGAATCAAACTGTTGAAATACAGGTCCATTTTCATACTAACAAGCTCTTTGGAACATCATAATATGATATATATTATGGCTTAAGTGATGTCGAGTTTGTTGTTCTGAGGTGCGTTTCGTGCTACGGAAATGAAGGTAATTTCGAATGTTTGTTGGTAGGTAATTATTTTATAGAAAAATAATTTTTCTATAAAATAATTATTATTACCGACGTAGTATTTAAAACCCCAGAATTATATCGTATTAATTAATCATAATTAATAATAATTATTATTAATAATAAATACGAATTATTAATACCTAACAATAAATTACAATAATTTTCACTAGGTACTTGATAAAATTGTTAATAAAATTAATTTTATAAAACTAATTTTAGTGATAATTGATAATAATAATTAATCTAACATTTAGGATTTAGACATTTAGACCTAGTGATCTAGACAGAAGGGTGATCTGTACAAAGAAGATAATGAACCGTTGTGTCAAGAATTTGCAGAGTTTTGGTCTACTAGATTATAATATAATCTAGTAGACCAAAACTATAACCATGGAAGAATACCGATAACCATGGAAGAATATTATTCTTCCATGGTTATCGTGTTTCGATTTTGAACCATCAAAATTTATTTAATAATCAATTTAATAATCATGCGGCCCCAGTTCGTCCACTTCACGCTTGCGAGTTCTCACGGGTTGAGTAAATACAACAAGCTTCCAAATCTTCTCACGAGATCACTCTGAGCTCTCGTATAGACAGCTGCTCCACACATTTCACCACATATTTCAACGCTAACACAATAATATTATAAATCGCGAAATAAAATATATTGAGGAGCGTGGTAGGGTAGTACTTTAAACTAGAATGTCTTCTATTAAACGACATCATTAGGCTAATTTAATTTCAAAGCGCCGCGAATATTATCGCACACACATTAAATAAAACTGAACACGTTCAGAACATACTATTTTATTATAATTATCAATTATAATCCAGCCTTTGAGAGTTCATTCAGGGAATAGCTTATAGAAAACCGGAAAAATTATTACGATTCCATTTGATGCTGCCTACCTGGTAAGATGAAACAGGACAGTTGTATTAATACAATTAAAAATTGGTAGGTAGTTCATGAGTGAAAATGTACTTCTTCGTCCTGCTCATGTTCGTTCGCATAGTCTTCGTTCACTCGATCGAGCGGTGATAGATCAGATGTGTGGATGTCATCAATCGCTTTCTCTATTGTAGATTTAAGTGCTCTGGGCACGGATATCCCAATTGTCATTCACCAACCGGTTTATAGCTCTAACGGAAATGCGTTTCTGAACCGCCTGCAACGTTCAATACCTAATTGAATGAAATTAATTCAAAACCACTCCCTTTAATTTCATGCGCTACTCGCAACGGTGACTAGATTCACTCAACCAATTGAGCAAACCGTAGAGCAGACAGGTGTATATTTAAGCCTCCATACAGGGCATAATAGACTGGACTGGACCACGACTTTGTATTTCTATTTGTATTTGCCCTGAATTCAACACACGGTAAGCAACATAATAAATTTAGTTCAAGAGACGAGGCAATTCATAATCCTACCTTGAAAACCTTGAATTAGTTTGTTGAATCAACCAAGTTGTTCATTTCCATTTTTGAAAATACGAATAGGATATTACAGGTTGAACCGATTCTTCCGCTTCTTCGTCCTGCTCGTTTTCGTTCTCATAGTCTTCGTTCACTCGATCGGCGTATTCTGGGAAAAAATCGTAAATCGTGTACTTCGACGTGAGCGGTGATAAAGCAGATGTGTAGATGTCATGAATCGCTTTCTCCATTGAGGATGTAAGTGCTCTGGACACGATTTTCCAATTGTCATTCACCAACCGGTTTATAGCTCGATCTGAAATGCGGAAATACGTTGGGTCATAAATGTGTACAATTATAATACATCAGTTAGGCGTATAGAGTCAAGAAGAATCATAAAATTGCGTTATATTTTATTAAGGAGAGATAAGGAAGAATATACCATTTACATACCACATTCAAAAAGACTGTGAGGTCCTATCTAGGTACATGAGATGAGTCCTTCTCAATAGGCATGTATATTTTAATTAGAACGACCCATGTAATAGGTGCACTGTTTTGTTACCTACCTACGCACTATTCGTGAGGTAGAACCAAATTGACGATCCTCTTGAAAATTATTGACTAAAAATTAGAAATAACAGAGAAAGTACAATTTTCTGCCAGGAAATAAAATCATTCATTGAAATTATTAGGACCAACAGAGAAACGAGAATCGAACCAGGGCTACAAGACTGCGCAATTTCGGAGCAATGTCAAACTCCCACAACCCTCAACATTTTAGCTCGTTTGGTTTTCCTCTCAAACTTTTTTATCGAGATATAACTAACTAACTCAGCTGTTTTTCAACCATAAAACCTCCATATTTATATAACACCGTTATGAATATAAACATAACAGAGAATAGAGCTAGAGTGAGAATAGAGATTTTTTGCGGTAATTTCGACGGTTTTAATACACCGATTTATTATTAATGGATAAAGGCGATCAAAATTATATTCTGTTGATGGCAGTCCCGGTTTTTCTATGGATCAATTGTAAAAAGCTGCACTTCACCAATGCCCAACCTAGAGAACAATATGTTCCCTGTCAGATCAATAGGATCTTCATACACATCCCGCATTCACGCTTGAAAACCCCGAGTTGTCATGACATTGAAGTTGTCATTAAGGATTTTGTCTCAACCTGTGACGCAGTGTATTTAAGAAGCATGTCTTCACATGGTTAATATCCAAATGGTATACAGAATTTGAAAAATAATTGTCCACCTTATATGCTACATAGGTTGGGGGTTGAAATCAATTGAATTCTAGAGTAAATGCTGGGACAGATCAGGCAATCTTGGTTAGAATCAGGTACATGAAAAGGTGAATCAGTTAACAACATAGCTTTTGGGTAGGTATAAGCGGTGCTCTACCGAATCTGAGTTGTGGTGGATAGTTTCTCGTCTCTATTGGGCGATTGGTGGGTACGCCCCCTAGGTTAACTGAATATTCATTTACATTAACGTATTTTAATGAACAACATCCAAAAGTCTGCAAACCAGATAAATGAAGTCTATAAGGGGATTTTTCCATTTCGGGAAAATCCATCGAAAAATTCCTATTGTTAGTGAATCGTCATGCTTTAAACTAATACTAATATTCTAACATTCTCCAAATTAATACTAAGGTCACTTCGGAACAAAGTTACCTTTCCTTTACCTTTCCCGTGTGGACACATTTTAGAAGTTTGGCAAAAGCCCTTTCGTATTAAGATCATTACTGACGCCCCATATTGTCCATAACGGACAACGGATAACGGTCTTTGGAACCATTCTCTCATAACCTTTACTCCCCATATCGTGACAGTGCACTATTGTAGTGATGGTGACGTTAAACTATTAAACTTATTTTCATTTCAACGCTATCAGTATCAGGGAGCTAACGAGTTTTTTTAATCTCAGACTTTCCTACCAAGGATTGGACAATTGGTGACCTCATCTTCGACCCCGAAAGAGAAACCAAATATTCGACCTGTTTGCCACCATTTACTCAATTTACCATTACCAGTTTACCAGTTACTTCGAAACATTCTTTTTAAAAAGACAAAAGTTGCAATGTTGAAAATATTAGGACTTCTCAATAATTCAAACTTACTAGCAGGCGTCCCCAATGATGGATCTCTCAGTGAAACTATGACGTTATTTAGTGAAAGCAATTTCAGGCCAACTTGCCCATGTGTCGCATCTCTGACGTTTCCAGTGAGTTTCAACGTGTGATTGGCCAAGGTACCCACTGCAACGAACAAGAGAAGGCATAGAAAACATTTCCAATGTTTTGCGCGATGATTCATCATCGTGTAATTGGTCGTTGTTTGCGTTACAGGCAGCTGTGGTATCAGGTTACAATCATTATTATGGAGTTCCAAGAATTATTAAAAGGCCCTTATCTACACAGAAAAACTCCGATTGTTGGTTTGTATAGTTGGATTCGTTTATATAAGTATCAATGATACTTGATATCTACTTACACAATTCCATATCGAAGGTTCCGGCGCTATTGAGGGGAAAGAGAAGGATGGATCCTCTCATACGGTAATTGCCAACCATTCTCAACGATCGGTGGAACCCTTGCATCGTGTATATTGACGTTCGTTCATCAAACCTACAAAACAATCCTCGAATTAAAAGACGCTGGATGATCAAAACAAATTTTTTCTACATCACACACCACAAAGTTCACATCTTGGTCGTACGACGTTAATATAATTCAACCCACGAAACACTCCGGATATGCACATTTGAAGGCCCAATTATCGATATGTGATCGGCTTCCAAAGTCAACGCTACCGGCCACCGGTCATTGGAAAGGGTCAGCTTGGCATTGCGCAGAGGATCCAGTGAATTCAGTCCGATCATCGAAAACCCTACAAGCAACCATTACTCAGTGGATTTGATCGATATAACCAACATCACAGAAAGTGTCCAGTTTTTAAATAATGACCCAATTTAAATAAGTAACTCACCTTTTGATAGTTTCATTACTGCGAATTCAGTGGCTTTGAGCAAACACTTGTCAAGCTCTGGATCCCTCAAAGTACATCTTTTTAGGGTTGGTGCTAAAACCACAACAAATAATTCACAGGGGACTTGATTTCTACATACAATTTTAAATTCGAAACCTGTTTCAATGCATTTGCATAATTCACGAGTATATCAGCCATTAGGTAAATAGGGAGCATATTTTAACTATTCTCAATTATTGATTCTTTATTCACTATCAATCAGCAATACTTCGAATGTGTCATACTTTCTTGTACAATTATTGTACTTGTTATACTTCTTGTACGAAGTATTATACTTCGATACCAATAGTTCAATGGATATTTGAAAACTATAATCCAGAAAAAACCTTTGTTGTTATCGAACGAAATGGGACAGCGCTGCGTACTAACTACATGTGAGTATGAACCGGACGAGTTTCAACGGAGAAAGTAAAATAATGAATGACATCCATCTCCATCAGCTTCCGAGAGCCATGTCAGGGCAGTTTGAACTTGTTCTTGCTTATTAAGCGGTCGAAGAAGTGATATTAGAACTACTCGGATTACGTGAAATCCTCAAGAAAGTAGCATGATGCACGCAACAGTTTCACCAAGTGGGATCGGCTATTCCTTCCTCAAGCCCCAGGATTGCGGATTTGGACTATTGCGTTACGTGTTTTCTTTCACCGAAAACCACGTTCACGCGTTGGTATGATTTGGCGCGCCAGATTTAACGACTATCTTTTCTGTCTCTTGGTCAGTGGTTCTCAGGGGCATAAATTCAAGAGAATGAGCTGCTATGAGGGACAGAAAAGAACGAGTGTGAAGTTTGAAATTCATCTCTGAGAAAAGAACAAGGAGGATCTTGAGGTGAGAGATCCTACGAAAATATTAAGGACTTCATTCTATCGTGCGTTCAAATAAATCATTGGAATCAACATTGTTCAAATAGGTACACATTATTTTGTCAATACCCATTTCCTCAAAATTCAACCAACAGGCATATCCTAGTGAAATCACCCAATTTATGGTTTATGTTGGTATAATTATTGTAAGTGCCTGGTTCATAATTAGGTACCTATTGATAACTGTGAAAATCGAAAAGAGAGGAATGTAACCAATGTTAAGCATGCATTCATATCGTTCAAATACACCAGCATATAAATACGTTCATGGTACAACAAATGCTCTGTCAGACGTAATACACAGAATATTTTAAACAAGTATAAAATATAATATGATTACACTGCAACTTAGCGAGAATTTAAGGTACTTATGCATTATACAGCGGCCGCTAGTGTACACAGCGTTGCGGCGGTGTAATTAGGATTGAGGTTTGTGAACACCATACTAATACTTTCCCTGTTAGTGTTCACTCAAAGTACGAGTATATGAAGAGTTCTCTGTGCTCAACTAACATGTACAGGTATGTATATGATCTATTGTTACGGGGTGGAAACTAGTGGAGTACGTATGATGCATAATTAGTACCGAATTTCAATTTGTCCACTAGATTTTGAAGGCCTGTCAAAACTGAATAATAATTTTTCTCCTTAGAGAAAGCAAGAAAACGTAGACCTACCTGTACGTTTTATCAGCTGTAAAATTGTAGTCACTTACGCCATAGGAAGTACTGTAACGTATAGGTACCGGTATTTGTGTGATCTATCGTTACGCCGTGGAAACTAGTGGAGTCCGTATAATGCATAATTAGTACCGAATTTTAATTTACCCACTAATTTTGAAGGCCTGTAAAAACAGATTATTAATTCTTCTCCTTAGATAAAGCAAGAGAATGTACGTTTTTTCAGCTGTAAAATAATTGTTGTAGTCACTTACGCCATAGGAAGTACTGTGGAGTCACGGCAATTATTGTTACAATCGTCGACGTAAGTCCCAAAAGAATCTTGTACGACGTTTTCATTGCCTGATTTCTCTGAGGATTCAACCGTTGACACGCAAAATAGATAGCGCCGGAGCTGCGACAATAATCGAACTGCGGTTCATCTTCGTCTTCCGAAGTTTTATATCCGAGTTCCTGCTTTCTTGTTCCCCTTAAGGACCATAAGAAACTATTAGAGTATCGAAAATTAAGTTGGGAGAAGATGATAAGGAGTACGTTCTGGGACTACGATGATCGATTGGTCCTACGATTAACAATGGGCTTAGATTTTATCTGAGCCCTAGTCGATGAGCATAAACAATGGCTACATTAATTTGTGGGTGATGTAAAGCGAGAATATCACAGTCATGATGCTTTCCGGAGAAGAAAGAAGATTAAACACCTTTCGATTATGTTGAAATCTACGGTGAGCGTCGACCTCAAACCGTTTCCATCCGTCAAGTTCATCGGAGTTTGTTTCATTTCAGCGCTCTCGCTTTTTTTCTCTTCAGAAATTGCGACTAAACTTTTAATAATTGAAGTTTTAATGAGGAAGAAGTTTTATTACAGGTTTGAAACTACTAGTCGAGTTTACCTTTGAAGCAAAATAGGTCTCCACTGGGCGCAAGACATTGAAAATGCATATCAGCAAATCTGCTTAATATGTTAATGTTTAGCTAAGTACCTACCTAATGAAATTACAGACGACTATGACTTGGATTAAAATTCTTACAAGTGGGAATTGTAATGTATTGTCGTGTCTGATTTATTACCACCCAAGGGGTACCACGATAGTGTACCATTATCTATATAATACCATCTTTAACCACATAAGTGTAACCAAAATAACAATTCTCACTGGAAAGTGTGACCCGATTGGGACGTTGAGTTATTTTTGATAACGATGACCTCCCATTTTGCCGCGAGAACGACGACCGCACTTGTTGCGTCCGAAAAATAACGAAATTCAACATTCGTTATTGATTTTATCATCCTTCCATTACAAACGTGTAACCCAGAGAGGGTCCTTCCACTACCTCCCATGCGAACTGACGAAGAGGTCAGCAGCCCAGAACGCAATTTCGTTCCTTGGAAGCAGCAACTTTTCAGGACATCTCACCTGATAGCTGGTCTGATGTTGATCAATGAGAAAAAACAAAACAGGACCGTCTAAAATCAATCCCTAAAAAGATCTTTGCACTCGATTACATCGAGCGATTACTGCGGTATTCACTAGTGTGGTTTTTCAATGGGTTGTTTTGAGAGACGATTAATAGGTGTTCAGTTTTCACACAAATCGTAACTTGCTAATAACAAAAAAATAAATACCTTGCCGTCCTCTCTTTCACGTCACAATTCTAGCTTTCGATTGACCTTCCCATTCACTCAAACTTCATAAACAGTGCAACAGGTGACCAGGTGTTTCCAGTGACCTGGGTTGAAAGTTACTCAGTTATTCGACTTGCTCACGTTTTTTCCCCTTAGACTTAAGAGATTATTAATAATAATATTATAGTTCAAAGATAAAGCTAGAACACTCCCACTCCAACAATTAGAGGAAAGAAACGGAACAGCAGGATGAATGAACCTAAACGCAGTTTGGAGCAACTCAAAAGAAGAGGTAAGAGAAATACACATAAAACAATATTAAATGGTATACTTTATGAACAATAAATTAAGAATAAATAGTTTTTCAAATCACAGGTGGGCGTAGTTGTAACTACAACTAATATCAGGAATCGACTCACTCGAATATGATAATTTCATCTCAAACAATATCATTAATTTAACAAGAACGTTTATAAGATTTGTTTTCGTTCCTTTATCTTAGGCAGGTGGCTGTCGCATCACAGCATTTACAAATTTTGAATTTCAAGGACGAAGGTTATTGTTTAGCCACTCCAAGTTAATAATTTACACTGTAAGAATAAGACACGGGCTCTTCATTTATCGATGGCATCGCTTGTGCCCCCGCGCTTCGCCCTGTAAGTGTTGGAGGGAAGAAATCTTTGACGGTGAATTTATTCGTGAGGGGTTTCAGTGCTGCGCTGTACAAATCGTGCACCACTCGCTCCATGGGATCCCACAGCACATGGGAAATTTCCGCCCAATTTTCATTCACCAGTTGGTTCACTGCGTTGCCTGGAAAATGAAAAATTGGGAGATTATGAATTAGGAACTCGATCGTAAGTGCAGTGATGAAACCATAGTTAGACACGTATGGTTGAATACAGGGACAGTCTCGAGTTTTGAGCCAAGATAACGTAATGAGGGTAGTGCAAGTATGAAGGTGTTCATTAACGAATTCGCTGCGGCAATGAATCGTAACAGTGCAATACATCGAAAATGCTGGGATTCAAACTGACGACCATCGCCAACATCCCAAAACCCAACCACCAGTGACCAGCCACTAACTACCACCCAAAATGTGAGCATTTTAAATTCTACCGAGTCAACAATTTGATTCGGTGATCCCTTTGAAAACCATCCCAGATTGAATCTTGATAGATTTGAGTTCGTGTTTCAGTTATTTTACATTTCAGTAAACTAATTAGATTATAATATACCTAATAATAATTATATAATTATATTATATAATTATATAATAATTATATAATAATTATATAATAATTATATAATATAATTATTATATGACTATTTTGTGAAATGATGGTTTCGAGTTTTGCAGCGGGTTGTCAGTGGATGTTAAAAATTACTGTTGGATCAACTTTGAAAATGACCGACCAAGTTCAACCATCTCGATCTTGGGTTGAATTATCTTGACCCCGTGATGAAAGTTCCCCAAGTATATAAAAAGGTTCCAACCCCCAAATGTTCTCAATCGAAACCCCTGTCCGGAAAATTTGGACTAGTTGGTCTAAATTAACTTCCCAACAAGCTAAATTATCGAAACTTTTTAATAAAGAGAATATTCAACTCACTCCCTTCAACGCCCAACTTGGTGTCCCTCAGAGTGATTTTCTGAAATTTAAGATTCTTCATCGTGAAAACGACCTCTCCATGACCTGCGTCTCTGGTGTTGCTCCCGAACTTGAGTGAATGATTGGCGTATCCCCCTCCTGTAAAAATAAGGCCATGAAACATGATGAATAATTAGTTGAACCTACGGAATACAATTTACGATTGACCTCGATTAGAGACAATTGGTTGTAATTTCTATGGTATTGCAGTGATTTTAAGATCAACATGGTAACAAGAAATCAAAAAGTAAAATTTTAAACGTCCTTTCATCACCTTTCGTCGGAATTTAACGCATATTTAGGCAGTTTTTTTCTTCTTCTTCACATTTCATGTTTATACTTTGTAAAGCAATATCTTTCATTCAAGGGATTCAACAGTGTTATTCAGTTCTACGTGGAGGTTTTGATGAAATTGTTTAGTTCGTTACGGAATACAGTCAATACCAAAGGCATGTTGATAATTAAAAAACGGTCTTCTAAAAAACTCCAGAAGCATTCCCTCATGGGCCTATGGAGAATTGGCACTTACTGACTTCATACTCGAAAGTTCCAGCACTATCTATGGGGAAAACTAAGATGTCCCCTGTCACACGGTAGTTTCCCACCATTTTCAAGTGATTGTGCATCCCTTCAAGCCAGTAAGTCGACGTCCTTTTATCGAAGCTGAAACCATCCACAAGGAACTTTGATAAATAAGTGTTATGAATGCAAAGTAAGTGGTACAGACAGGAGTAAGGCGATGAACTCACACTACTTTTTTCAGCTGCACTTTAGAAGGCCCTGTGATCATCACGTTATTTGTATGAAGTGTCACAGAAATTGGACCTCTGCCGGTTGCCATACTGAAACTGACGTTACGCAGTGGGTCTAACGGCTTTATTCCGATCATCGGCATCCCTATTGGTGACGGAAGACAATTACAAAATTAATTAAGGCAATACAAATCAATAGTATTTCTTGATCTAAACTATGAATTTTGTGTGAGGCAAATATCAAGCTGAATGATTTTCGCCTCCGACATAATATGTATGTTTCGGTATTGTGACAAGGTGGTGGTTAACTAGCCGCTCTTACAACTTAGTTCAACTGACTCCTCACATGAATGTAGAGAGTGAGATGGTATACTTTGAGAGTCCTCCTTCCAAGAAGAAACTTGATCAGCTTGGGAGGGATATCGGATATGTTTCACCAGAGCCACCCCAATCTCAAGTGGTTCTATCAAAAACGTGGAAACCATCACAGTTCCAAGAATCTACTACAGTATGATTTGAGCGTTTTCCAGTTGTACCAATATTGTTGAGACTTCACCTCGTGGATTTCCCGTGAGCCAATACCGTGAATTTCAACAATATAGTATAATATAATATTATTATTCTCCTACTTGAATGCATCTTCCAATAAATCAGTCTACATAAAAGGTCTTTAAAGTTATGTTTGATACCTACATATCACACCTACCTTTAGCCATTCGTTGTAGAGCCTGACCTGTTATCTTTTTCAAGCACTTATCGAATTGTGGATCATCCATTGAACACCTCCCGAGGACAGAGGCTGCGAAAAGAATGAAATTGATTTTACATAGAGAAAACCCAGTGACTCAACCAATAATGAGCGGTTGGAATGTTAAAGAACCAGAGAACCAAACTCGAAGTACCAATCGAGTTTACCTCTGTAGTTTTCAAATACATCATAAGAGGAAGAGACAGATTTTGATATAAGTCAAACAAGAATATTCCAAAATCCAGGTTGTTGAAAATAGAATCTTGTTATTAACCTACAAAATCCATATTACTCCAATATTTTCACGGCCAACCATGATGGACTATCAGCCACATCAGTATCATTTCCTCAACAAACCGTGGAGTCCCAATAATACCAACAATATTCAAAGTTATGATGGAGAGACGCTGACCAGATGCATGATTATTCAACTCCACACCAAAACATCCAGTGGATGTGATTAAATAGATCCCTGCAGGTAAAGGGGACCATGAGTAAACCGATTTGCCCCTGAAACAGGCAAAGTTATAAGTATCATGAACATGAAAGTTGAATGATTTATAAACTGATCTCCTGCTCATTTCTCTTCTCTTGATCATAAATTCGATGAAACATTTTACTTGAATCATCACTTTTTGCTTGAAAAAAATCCACCTTATGGGGATAAAATCGTTCAAGGGATTTATTTTTAAAATTTAGGGAAATTAAAAATACAAATGGAAGGGGAAAAAATCGAATGCAACATTTTAGAAGGTGGCTTGGGGGAGGTTATGTGGGTATCTATTTTTGGGGATCATTTTCGAGCAAGGAAACGAGACCATAACCTAAATACCAGTGGTGAAATATATTGTAACAATGCATCAAATTGCATGTATGCTACAGCGTAAAAATCCAATGATACTTATAGACATTGTGTTGGTTCTAAACGGTTCTTCAATTACGCCTGTACTGAAACAGTTACAGTAAAAAATCCCTCATGAATATGTGAATTCATAAGGAAGTTTACCGTAGATATACCTGAACCACATTTGAATCCCGAGGGGCCCAAAAACGTTACATCCACCCGTTGACTTAATCGTATATCTGATATCAGAAACTTACGCCATTGAGGGGGTCCTTTCGCTGCTATGATGGCTGCTACCAACGCCGTTAAACTTACAATCACTTTGTACGAAGTTTTCATTTCCGAGCGTTGGCGTACAACTGGACCATTCAAGATTCGCAACACCAATTGAACTGCTCCGCCAACTCGAGCCCGGTTTTATAACTCGTCTACTTCCCAGCTCCCTCTCTAAACCCGCAAAAATACTTACGAACCGGCTTATCAACAGTTTAGCATCTTATTCGAGTGCTGTTGTGTTATTTAGAAAACATAAAAACTAATTCGCATTGGGAAGAGGTCGAAAAAATGGTAAAATGGCTTCAAATGTAAGGAGGAAAAAAACGAACAATGTAAATTTACGAATGGTTTTGTTTGAGATTACTTTGAACTTCGAAACAGGAGTAAGCATTTCGTTTTGGTTTATTATCTTCGATTATGAACCATTAGAACCGCCCAAGAACCCCCCCCCCCCCCACCCCACGCCCCTCAAAATTTGAGGATTTACGTTTCAAGATACGTAGAGATTCAAAAATCGAATAAAAAACCTGCAAATTCTTGACACTCCGGTTTATTACCTTCTTTGGGTAGATCACTCTTCTGTCTAGACACTTAATGATAGATTAATTATTATTATGAACGATCATTAATTATTAATAATTACAACCAAGTACTGTAACGTATTATTAATGATTAATAATGCTATTGTTAAGAATTATTGTTAGTTAATAATAACTATTAGTAGTAATAATTCATATAAATTATTATTAATTAACCTAATACATGAAATCGAATCAGCTAGACCAGTATTTGTAGACTACCGAATGATTCTCCCATAATATATTATGTTGACGACTTGCGATCTGCTCTGCGCCACCTTTCAGCCCTCATTCTGAACGAACGAAAGTCCGAATGGTCTTAATAAATTCTAAAACTTCAACTTTATTTAGATGTTTACAAAACACGACACCGTTAATATGAATTTTTCGAGATATGACGATTTCAACGTTTCAAAATTCATTTCGAACCCCTTCCCCTTGACCTAGGATCATGAAAAGTCCGCCATCCGTGGCTTTTTGCCTTGTTAGCGTTGTGCTAAAATTACGAAATTAGGTTTACGGGTCACAACTAACCCCACAATGATTCTTGAAACTTTTCATAACCCTAGGTAGGTAACCCTAAATCATTTAAATGAATCAACTCGAATTTTGAAATTTTGAAAAGTTCATAGGTAGGTAGGTACCTCGAGAAATTCAGATTGAACTCTGTAGCTTTTCGTGGACATTCAAACAGAGTTCAAGTTTTAGAATTTTTTGAAACCATCCGGACCTTTGTCCAGCCGTTCGTTGTTCACAATGAGGGCTCAAATTTGGAGGAGATCTAAAGTCTATCAACATGCGGGTGAATCATGCGGCACCAGTTTATCAATACAATTACGTCATATCAAAATCAATATAATTGTGGCAAGTACCATTTCAGCTAATTGGTAGTAAGTGCTTATCAACTGGATCTACTCCACGGGCGTAATGGTGGTCACGGACATGAATCTCAACCACTGCCGTGTCTGCCTAGTTTACATACAAAAGCAATAGCTAGTAAATGAAAACCATATGGTAAAAAAAATTATTGCCTGCCATTGTTTAGGAAAACAAGGTTCAGAAGCTTAAAAAGCCACACAAAATAAAATTTTAGAAAATACTTAATTTGCTGTAATTGGCCAGTTTGGACTAAAATGCCAACGTCAATAAATGAACTTATTGGGTTCATCTGGTGCTAATACTAGTTAACAATAGCAGTGCAATATGTAGGTCTATGAAAACAAGGGCGTTTTTAAATCTCCTTTTCGTAGGAAGAATTTTGTGTTATATTTCCATAGCTTTTGTGTTATATTGCCAATCTTCAATTATAACCATCTAAATGAATCTGGACATTCGAATCCTCTACCTCTTGTATGCGATACGAAAATATGCTTAACCCTGGGTCAATAGGAAAGGGGTGCAAATAGAGTATGACATTTTCTAAACGTCATTTCCTCTTAAATATCGAATGAAAAGGTATAGACTGCGGTTGTCCCTCTATTGAAACATGACACCACGTGATTGAAGGTAAACATCTAGGTGAGAAAGTATAAAAAATTACTTATGCCATAAGAAACGTAGGCAATTTCACAAGCTCAAGTTACCAGTAAACGGCAGCTAATTGGATTGAGTGTTGACGACGCCCGAAATACTGAACTCAAGTAAAAGCAGAAAGAAAGCGTTAATAGAAAGTAAAATGTGAGGCTTGACAGTATAAGTGATTTTAGAACAGGTTCCAGGGCAGCAGTAATTTTCAATATGATTAAGTCGCTTGGTCGAGCTCAGTAATTTGAAATTATGTTAATCTTGCGACCAAAAAAGGATCTGGGCCCCTGGACGGTTTAGTATCATAGAAGGTCTGTGTTGGAGGTGACCACTGAAGATACTGAACCAAAGGTCAGTATTGGTTTATATACTCTCCGAATAATGATTTACGTAATAGAGCTGCAATAGTTAGACACCTATTTTGAAAACGGGTCAGCATCCATCAGTGGGTCAACGGCAATCAACGAGTAGGCGCAGGTTCCTACGTTCAAATTGATCCTTGAAAAAAATGAGAACAGGTGTAACTAAGAATAAGCTGATCGTTTGTGTCGTACGTGTAGTTTACGTATTTTCATTCATCCAAAATTTTGACATCTAGGATGAGTAACAGTGAAACAGTTTATGGTACCTACGTACCTACCCCTCGGTAAGCCATGGGGGCGGTTTATGAAAAAGCTCGAGGATGCATCCATCAAACTTGAACTGTGAAATAATAAGAAACTAAAATAAATAAATAAAAGTTATGTTTGAATAAGTAAATACAAGTAATTGTATTTGTAAGCTCCGACACATTAATGTTACCCACAAGGAACATAACTGCGACATAAAAAATAGGAGTTTCACAACTCGACGCCCCAATAAAATGCCGTGAGTGAAAATTTTCGACAACTTTATGTTTTACTTTCAAATGAAAATAGATTCAATCCCAAGAACGTTGTCAATGGCCACAGTCTCCAACAATTATTAGTTTAATCTCGATCGGTTCCTGTTACAGTAAAGAACAATCACACCTTCACAATATCACATTTCTACGTTTAATGGGTTTAACAAGTTGTTTCGTGTCGACCGGTCCGTGCACTAGAATACACTTGAATTATTTAGCACACTCAAATGAGTAATTACTATTAAAATAATCAGAAATGCTGATCAATCTTAAAAACTCCCATAATAATAATATTAATAATGTAGAAAACAATGGAAAAATCGTCGTTCCTAGAGATCCTACCCCTCCCGCAATTCCTTATCTCCAAGATAATGTTTAGACTAGATCAACTGTGATTTATCATAATATACTAAATATAACTTTTTACACCATATTAAAACATATTATATTTTAATATGGTGTGAAAAGTGTTACAATGATTGTAATTATTAACATTAATTTAATCATTAACATCAGATTGAATATTCATATGATATCACCCCCGGGCGAAAGGACTTGGCTAGAACATCTCGAGGAAAGTTCGCAGACTCAGTATCAAGGCCTCAAGCTGCATAGTCATCGGTCATAGTGATCTCGCTTCGATCAGTTCGAAATGAATATCAATAAAGAACATTTGAAAGAAAGCCTTGTCACTTGTCAATATTGATACGTCATTCAACCATAATATTATGATAGACCGCGTTCGCTCCTCTCGAACCCGTTAAAATCCCGTTTAGAAAGTTCAAGGTCTGGCCTCCTCATCTCCAGCTTCAACATTTAAAAAGTATTGGGAGTTCAAACGTTCATATTTTCATATTCATATTCAAATTTTTTCTTGGAGGTAAATGCGGCCTTGTGATCACAGTCTATCACAGCAGACTCTCGATGACTGATTGCACTTCTTTTACTGTTCTTGTTCCAAGCTATTATCCAATGTGCGCGACCAGTTGGCAAAATCAAGTTTTTTCAGTTATGCAATCTGTACTCAACGCAGCCGATGATTTTAATTATTGTACATAATCAATCGTCAAATTTGTTTCATAGTTGGTTTTTAGATTTTAGTAGCAACAACTGAATGCGAATTTAAATGCGTTTTGTAGACAGTTTAATATGTTAAATAACATATATATTACCATTTGGATGGAATAAACCTGGTCGTTTTTGCTACTGCAAAAAGGTTTTGTTTTTATTCTTTATTTCTCCGACGAAGGAAATTATCGTTTCATTTACTGGCATTCCGAGAAGCACACTCATGAAGAGCAATAATGCAATGTAAACATAGTTTAAAAATCACCGGAAGCTTCTAAAACACTGATAAATATTTTCATTTGACCAACGTTTTTCTTAATGACAAGCTGAAGAGGGTGACACCAGTCATTATTTCATGACGTGTGAAAAAAGAAATCAATGCGAGTTACACAAGAGGTAATGGGTTTGTTTAATGAACAAACTTGAACTATTGAACAATTTGGGTCACGCGGCCGATGTGGATTTATTCTTGACATTCATGTCCGCTGTAATATTTATAATATTAAACCAGAGTCCACAAGTCCTACAGAGTCCACAATCGATTTGGCAGACAAATTATTACCTGAGAGATTACTTATAAATACCTAAGAGTACTAACTGCCTACAAGCTGTGAAGTTCACAGTGTGAACAGGTTGACCGAGACTCCTGCAATGTACTGGTTGTAAACCCGCTACACTCACCAGTATTGCTCAGAAGAGTTTTGTAAGTTGGAGGCACTTTCAGTGGGTTCGGCGCAGACTTCGGTAGGTTATTTGTATGTATTTAATATTTGAGCCGTATATTGCAATGTTTTATTGCGAAATTATGAATATCCAGCAGATTAAAATGAGTTGGGTCCTTCTTCAGATCTAGGAATTAATCCTTTACCTAGTTAGAAACTCATCTGGTACCTACTATAATATAGTATAATAATACCTGGTACCTAATATAATATTATTTTCAATTTTTTCCCCACGTTCTGACCCTCCAAACGCTCATCCTGAAAATCTTAGGAAAGAAAGTTGTGGCCCTGTTGCATTGATAGTGCGATATATACAATTTCGAATGTCCCTGCTGATACAATGTATATTATTCTACATAGATATATCTTTTTCCTCTAGATATCTGTTCTGACTCCATCCCTCCATGTCAGGGCTGTTTCTCAGGCAATGAAGTAATCACGTTGTATAACCTGAAGGGCTGAGTTTCAATGCAAAGTTTCATTGCAAAGTTTCAGCTATGCCAGAACAGTTGGTAGAAATACTAAACCTGATTTTCAAGTTGTGTCGATTTGTTGCAACTTTTCGAGAGAACGAAATCATTGTTAGTTTTTATGCATGAACTAGGTTGCGTTGTTGAAATAGTTACTGTGAAAAATCAATCTTGTATATCATCGGGTTTTCTCATTGCAGAGGTGCAGAATCTTCTCATCAACTTTCGACTACTTGAAAAACCACCTTCGATTATAATCGATATAATTATCTCGTAGATCTGCAAGGATTTGTTGTTGAACAGGTGGAGATCATTCCCGGAGTAATTTTCTGCGTAGAATCTGAATCCAAGCTCAGAACTGTCCAATCACTTCTGAGATATTTGAGGTTATGTACACGAAACATGGCTATTTAGGCTATTTTTGAAGTTAGATATAGGCTGCATAACATTTTTCTTTTTTTCTACACATTACATCATCTAGTACTACTCTTTCCCTTTAAAGTGAGAATTTGAATGACACTGTAAGATGTTCAGAAGATTTTATTGGCGTTTTTCAAGTTAAAATAGGTATATCGGTTCATGTTAGAACACAACGTCAATGTGTTATTTCGCCCTACGTATTCCTCAAAAAGCATTTAAACACTAAACCCAGGCAGAAAATTCCCTTAGTCTAGAAATAAAACTTCTTATTAGAAAACTGGCTTTTGTAGCCTATTCGAGCCATGATTTTTCTAAAAAAAACACCTTCGCACCATATTGCAGCCACTATCTTAAATTTTTGTAAAGACCTCAAATTCGTACGTAGCATCTTCGGAAACCCCATACCTAGTTATACTTTGATATGGTTTAAATTGTATGACAAAAAAGGGTTTGTTTAGCCCAGTAAAATTTTTTCAGGTCATCCCTCACCTAAAAATCGCCATAACATTCGAAAGAAGCATCTTACAGTATCATTCAATGTCTCATTTTAAAATGGAAGAGTAGTACTAGATGATGTAACGTATAGAAAAAATTAGAAAATTTTGGTCCAGTCTGTACATTACCTAAAATATCTCAAAATTCAGACGTGATGGGACGATTCAGATTCTTCGCAGAAAATTATTTCTGAAATGACCTCCAGCTGCTCAACAACAACCAGAAACCAGTTACTTGTAGATCTCTGTAATTATGAGTAGGTAATTATTAAAACATGTGCACTCGACGCCTTGACTCTCGAACATGAAACTTTCAACTCGTTATTCACTGGGCAGCGTGTACGCAATCGTTACAATATGCAATGATTAAGTTAAACAGGTTCAACTGACCTAAAATTTTTGCAAATCTAAGTTTTCGGCTCTGGCATTGTAAATTAGTGCACAAACTTCGTTAGCCGAGTTCCTGACTCAACAAACAACTCAAACAACGTCCAGCGGTGGTTATCTGCGAGGAAACATCGTTACACGCGCACTTGGTAGTCGGGTTTCCTAAATACTCCATTATTTGAATATGAATCACGACCTCCTTCGATATCTTAAATCTTGAAGGCTAAGGGAGTGGGTTCGCTCTATTATCTTCAGATCTAACCAGACATCCGCTCCCCCCTTTTTTCCATTACCCTCTTTCCTCGTTGACACTAGACCCCTCCATCGAGGTTCCTTAACAGGCTTTTAACAGTTCAGACCTCATCAATTTGTAGATTGGGGTAACCCTCCGCCACTCTCCTCAACCCTCGTCCGCACTAACTCAGTTAATAAAGGGCCATATTTAAACTATATCCTTCCGGAACCTCGTTCAATTAGGTCGGTAAATTTTATCTCGTAATCATCAGAAGTGCCATCATGACCGTCAGAGTTTTAATATTATTACGAAAACTACAATGTTTCAATACCTACCTTAACATGGTTAGTTGCGTTCATGACAATCTACATAACGAAATCATAAACCAATGAATTATACAAATACAAATAATCTATAAATATTTCATCATCTAGATCATCCTTTCACATAAATAACTCTTGAGCCACAATCAGTTGACGTAACAAATAAATAACATTAATAATAAAAATAATAAAAACATTATTAATCACTTTCGGATAAGAACTTTTAATATTATATGACATAATATAATATATGACATAATTATATTATAATTTCAAATTGGCGGCAATCTGCCGCCAGCGCGAGCGGACGAAGGTTAATGTTACCCAAGAGCCAGTAGTAATTGTAAACATGACTCCAGGTAGCATGAACGACTTTATCGAGTTTGATAGGAAACCAGAAGGGACGATGTTGGAAACTAATCAGCGATGTTGACCCAGTGATGAAAGGGAATGTATATATATGTACCAAGTCCCAGCTTGTCGGAAGTACTTCAAGTCACAAGTTCCGACCACAGAAATGCCATTACAAAATTAGAGCAATGATTTACAGAGGCATTAATGCGCATTGAATGGCGGTGATGTGACTGTACTGTTGATAATAATACTCTTAACACAGATCACTATGGAGAATGACTTTGTGATTGAGGGTGAAACTCAAAGCAAAAATAATAATATTATTATTCAGCAATTAATAATAATTTTGAAAAAATTGTGCACATTTGTCACTAGATCTAGAACTAGAACTCAGCAGATCTACAGTTTTATGGCAAGAAGACGTTTTGAGCAAAGAAAGTACGTTATTCCAGTTCTAAAAACAGAAGTGATTCGAACCTAAAGCTTCTGCATTGGGGAGGTTGTTTGTAATGATGTACCTATCAAAACTCAAGTCAATAATATTGATGCCTTCAAATATGACCCAGGTCTTGGGAAAGTAACGTAAGATAGTATATATCGGTAAAGAGAGGAAATGGAGGTGGAGAGGGTTAAAAGGAAAAGCGGAAGCTGCAGCGAGGTTGAAAGGGCCGGCGACAGGCGTGCAGGTGACAAATGAAGGGGGCACAACCGAGGGAAATACGATTTTCCAAGACGAAAACTGAGCGAAAAGACGGAAGGGAGAGGTTTCGGGGAGCACAGCACAGAGGAGGAATGAGGGTGCGGTTTATCCGAGGCGATGGTGGCTCCACCATCGGGAAGAGATTTGAGATCAAAAGGGAAACTTCAGCAATTTTATATATGGGCCCCAAAAAGGGGTGAGCAGACAGGAAACGACATCCAAAAGGGTTTTAGTGTTTCTGACTGACATCGAAACAAAGACTGTTCCAGCCAAGCGATCCTTCCACTCGTCTAGGAACCTTTGATCAAATTGCTTTGTCCGCGCATAAGGATATGTACAGGACAACTAAAAAAGGAACTAAAAAAACAGAAACCGTATGCAAGGCGTTGTAGAGGAACTACGATCGATCGGACGGCATTATGCGAAAAGGGGGTAACCGACAAATTTTCCGAAATTGAGTTACTGGTACCGTTGGATTCGTCTCTTCAATCTCTACCGAGTTATACAACTTTTAGTGCCATCTGTGGTAGGGTGGAGCTAATAAGAACAAAAAAGGTAAAGGTAAGCGACCACCCCCCAAAAAGAAGGACTGAATTTTGCATTCAGGTTGTATATGACAGTAATTCTGTAAATCTGTCCAAGCTTCAATCTGAGATACGCAAATGGAGGGTAAGCGACACACATTATTGGCGGTAACCCCATGTAACCATTCGACAGCTTTCTTATACCGATGACGTGTCCTTCGGCGTTCTGTCAACCAAATACCTCTTGTTTGACCATATAAAAATACAAAATAATAGTTTGATATCACCGTAATTCTATAAATTTTTTTTCTACCATTTTTTTTTTATACATGATTCATATGGTTTAAATATATAAAACCATATGAATCATGTAAAAAAAAGTGGTAGAAAAAAAATATATAGAATTACGGTGAGTTCAAACTATTGTTGACAGAATATCGAACTAAGCAGAACACCAGTTCATATACTGTCCACGTTCAGTGGACAAAGGGGACGATAGTAACAATTTCCTAATGGTAATTACAATATATTTTATATGACTACTTAGCGTTTTTCTTCGAAGGGATTTTCACCGCCGAAAATTGGAATCATATGCATTTCCAGGCCTCTGCGACTGTAGGTGACGCTATCCCCTGCTCTTACGCCCCTCGGCTGTCCAATACATTCACGTAGGTAAGCATCCGACGGACCGCAATTGTCTATAAATCCAATCACCCTAAAGTGCTCCACAGTTCAATCACGAGATCCGCCACGTTCACATCTAAGCTTTGGAGTCGCCGTAATGTAATGTTAATCGGTCAGTCGCATTGATATGCATGATTCAGCCTTAGCAACAATGTCGACTGCGCCGTATGTTTCGGTTATTACGACGATCCTCTGAATTGGCACACAATCATTCGCCGAGTGTGACGGTGTGACCTTTCGATTGACTCCTACTTATTAGAAGTTATATCTCGCTCCCTACATCGAAATTCACTCGATTACTAAGCATTTCCATAATATCTCTCACCATTCTGATTGAGGGACAGGCGGCAGGAATGCAACGAAGAGTACGAACAGACAGATTGCTCAGTTTTGCCCTTTATAAACGGCGCTTTAGGCTTGAGTAACCACCAAGCAAAGTGATATTTTGCCGCCAAGTGGGGCTGGAGTTGTCCATTAGACTCTAACCGTGTTTACAGTCACCGCTCAAAGGACTAACCCAGAATTCAACCTTCGCGACTCGTCGAGTTGAATGAAAGACGTATCAATAACTGGTGGCAGGTTTTGCGGGCAATCGACCCAGGACTGGTGACTAATACTCGTACAACATTTTAGCAGTAGATTCACGTTATTGAGGACTTGTTTCCTTAAATTCTCATATGGACTATCGATTTGGCTTGTTGTGCCAACTAAAGAATCACATTTTTTTTTTTTTTTTTTTTCAAGGGCCGAGCGTAAACCCTCCCAGATGCAAGACAGGAAGAAGAAAAACGGGAGGTGGAAAAACCATAAATATTCGTTTAAGGGTGTTACGTGGGACAGGGGTGTTGGCACCGGTGAATGGTAGCTTGTGTGATATGAATACAAGATTGATGCAGAGGAAAGGGACGGGGATCGACCAGCTCAAGCCGCACCTGCCTACGAGAAGGAAAAAGAGCCAAGGAAAGCGCCAAAGTCATCAACACCCGAACCTCGGAGAAACAGAAGTTTCTAAATCATTTCTTACGTGATTAGAATGAGAACGGGTTTATTTCGGAAGGCAGTTTCCCTCGAATGGTCCTTGGCATTGACGGCACAGAAAATACGGAGTTGGTGAAAATTGTGTTTCTTGTTTGCGGCTGTCGGGTATTCGAATTTCATCTGTGTTGGAGAAAGAGAGATCGCGAGGATTCAAATGAGATGAAGTTGAAAGCCGCATTTACCTGCAATGTCTAATAATATCGGCCGCACTAAGTCTTGGCCACATTCGTAAACGTTTATGTCACGTTTAATTAGAAAATAATTAATTTTGAAATAGAGAGTTAAAGTGGCACAAAACCGAAGACGTATCGACAAACGCATCCGTATTCCACCGCCGAAAACGTAGACCTGAGACGTAACGTCACGACGCCTCTAAATCCGTCATGCATCGCAGCCCTGTTCTGCGTTCTACTGATTTCGCTCCGAAAGCGGTAAGGAAAGGTTCCATAACCTTCACTTGTTGTAACCCCATCTCATACGATTTTGACCCCATCTTTAAGATTTGACCCCATCTGCTTGGGTATGCTAGTCTCCGGGAAACGATGCTCAGTACTATGCCCTTCCACTTTGTACTTCCCTAGCTAGTGACATACCACAGGGATTAGGAGGAGTCGTCGCAATAGGATTATGTCCTTAGGGAAAAACCTGAACAGCAGCCTGCATTTTTCACGGGAACAATTGTCGAGCCTGAAGCTGCGGTACATAGGTAACACTTGCCTGGACGTTGGCTTGATTGATTTTCAACGTTGAGGTAGATATGATGCCACTATTGATTCTACTGTAGGTTAGTGTTGGAGGTACAGTGGGGAAAATTACATATCATCCTAAAAAATTATTCAATTTGATTAACAACAAACAATTTGAAAACCCATAAAAAAATATTAATAAATAATTAAAAACAAGCTTAAATCACCATTTTTAATGGTTGAAAATGGTGGAAAATGTTGGATAAAAATAGACATGAATGTGAACAACTGAAGAATAGATTGTGGAGGTTCGGTACTTCGAAATTTCACTCATTAGCTCATGCTGCATGAATTTTACTCTTATGTTGCCATTGAAATCGCTCGCATTCTGATAGTGTACAAAAAAACTATAGTCAAGATAATTTATTATCAGCAATATTTTAATTACTGGTATTACCGGAATGTTGAGGAACGTGAGGGGACTGAAGAATCAAATAGCAGTTGAGCAGTTAGTGGAGAGCAGTTGTGTACAGTGATTTCCACAGATGTGTCTTTCGGACGTTTATTCTATACAAAAACGATAAAAATATACGTATTTCATTATAAATGAAAAGCCTATCACCATTAACGTGCATTGACGTTTATTCTTGAAGGAGACAATTCGTAGTTTCCATCCGTTATAACGTAATTTACTTCTACCCTCATCGTCTCGGGTTTAATAACCCAAGTTGTCATTGTTATGCTGTCACCTACGAGTTATGTAAGCTGTAGTGTACGACAGACCTAATGAAATTAGACACCCCTTAACGAACCAACAATGAGAGGGCGTAACGGACATGCACTTATTATGGTGAGCACACTCTGTTGAGTGATAACTGTTAAATAACTGACAGACCACGAACGCAAAAGGTAAAACATCTACCTTCCCCAATACCTTCAAACTCCACTTTCTTCAGACTTCATCTTCACTAAAGCACTTCTAACCTGAAGATAGCATCCGACCGCCACTTCCTACCGGTAATTTAGTTATCTTTGACAATTCAAGGTATTTGAGTCAGGTGATTTTACTGTGGTTTCTTCCTCCTCTCGTAGATTAGATTTAGAATGACCCGAAAAAGATTTGCATGTGATTACCCTTACTTTTCTCATCCATCCCGAAAGAGAAAACGGAAGTATTACAATCTGCGTGGAGAAACATTTCCGGAACTTAGCGAGGCCGTCCCATCAATCAATCTGCTCCAATATCAATGCGTATGAGAGATGTATGAAACTTGTTTACCGCCTTAGCGAACAAGGCAACACCTTCCAATTTCGTATCTCGATTAGTATTAGTGTATTTTTGAAAAACCGGAACTTTTTAATAAAAAATTAGTTCCTGAGATCCATAATTCAAGTCATTTTGAGCATATTTTAGGCCGATTTTCCAAAATAACTCTTGAAATTCATGATACAGAATATTTTCATAGTATGCCTTTAAGCCTCGTTTACAACTCACAGAATGGGGTCACATCATACAATCAATCAATCATGTTTTATTTTATTTGTTGCTCTGACCTTTACAACAAATGGTTTGCATAATATTATAGACAAATAATGCTTTATATAAAATACAATGTCTTAATTCGGAAATAAAATGAAATAAACCAAAAATTGAGTCCTATATCAATGAGGAGATCCTCTAATAATTTCCTTCTTTCAGGCAGGCAATGGTGAAATTAACACATCTATATAGTTAGTAATTCGTCGTATATGAGTTTGCGAATACGACATGAGGTTTAAAATTCACGCTTGACAAGGCTGCCAAGGGAACCAGAGGTACCTATTTGGAGCTTGCGCGGTAGATTTTTTTAAGACTAAGATAGATTGAACTGTAGGCTAAACTAACTGGACCACTTGGTAACTCAATCTGGGCTTCTTCAGTAGTTTTACCCTTCGTAAAACAGACTACCTTAGTTTTAGCGGGATTTCATGCTTCATACCTGATACTGTGGCAGTACTGCCACTGCAGTCAAATGGCAACTACCATGAAGTTTACACGATGACAGTTGCGGTGATAGCAAAAAGTCACCGTGTAAACGACGCTTTTCCATAGGTAAACACTTACACTCGTCATGTTCCACATCTCGCCTGCCCACGATAAGAGCTGCTAACTACACAGCTCTGGGGCGTTTAAAAATTGGCAATTTTTTAGTTTGCATTCACTCGCAAAGAGTGAGAGGTCTAGCCGTCAATATCTTTTATTTTAGGGACTCACTTCCTGAGGGTGTCACTAAAATTACGACAATACGAAACACGATGTGCCAATGTTCGATAATCGTTGGATGAGGGGAACCATTATTTGTTGATAAATTAGTTATCGCCATGGCTGGGTAGATGTATTTATCCCAACACGGAGATGGGAGCAACGGCCGGATTCCGGATTCCTGCTGTTGGTATCGACACGAGAGTTGAAGAAGTGATTGATGCAGTACGACACGAATGAACTTTCAGTGCAAAAAATGTTTTTAGTGAGTAGGTAGTAGGCTCCATGACGGACAAGCCTCAGTGAATCAACGCCGTAGATTGAAGGGACGTTGAAAGTCTTTCATCCCTCATTTTACCATGTCTGCAGGAATCAATACCTACACGAAACCCTGGAAGGGTCCCGGGTGTGGGAGCTTCCGACTAAAGCTGTTGCCCTCCTATTCATCAAGGGTGCGGTCTCAGTCTGTGAGACGAGCAAAGGCTTTGGAAGAGGTCAGCAGAGAGAGCTGCGAGCTGCGGCTTCGGCGGTTGGAGCGCATTACTCAACAAGATTGATCACCTTTTTCAACAGACGGCCGACGAAGGCCCTAAGAAGATGATTATAGAGGAGGAAAAGCTATCTGAGTGACGTGTAAGGGCGAGAGCCTTAGAGTGAACCGTAACTTGCGCTACCGTCCCTCACCCTGAAGATCTACGGCCGCGCCCGATGCCGATGAAAATCTTGACAGCACGAATAGAGCATGTAATAGGGCAATTCAGTTAGTCTTCTGCGGCCCTTTCTTTTCGTTACTTTAGATTATTACTCCAAACCGGCTTGTTCAACATCGAACAACGAGGCTGCCTCAAAACCGAAATGGTCAAAATCCACTATAATTTTACTGCCATCCCGCCTTCGGGTTGCTATTCTCACTAATTATATATCAACCTAATTATACTGCGTTGTGGTACAAATACAAGTCGGTTAGTATGTGAAGGAGGTAAATTAATTACTTGGAAATGTTAGCGTGAGTTAACATCTAGACCGGTAATCTACGCAAATATGTGGTCAGCAGTACGTCAACTATAAACATCAACCCTAGAGCTCATGTCAGAGTAGGGGCGGGGGACTCCATGTGTTTTTGACATACTGAAACTTTTGGGAAAATTTTCGAACATCTATAACGTATACAGCGTCCTTGAGAAGTCAACATTCGATTTCTTGAATAAACACGTGTTCAAGAAATAACAAGTACAACGTACTTGTATAAGAATTAAGTAAGCCTACACATAATAATTAATTAATTGATTAGTACACGTGATAATTAGTTGAACCGGAGAATGTAGTATTGGCCACCATGGTATTTCTCTCTCTATCTGATTGAGCTCTTCTCAATCCTCTAAATCACCAACAGATGTAAAAATTGAATGATCACCTCGCGGGGATACTAACTTTGATGGATTTAAATTCCCACTCCAGAAATTATCATTTTCTGACGTCAAAAACGTTGTCGCAGACAGCAGTTGAAGCAAGATAATCTTAACAATAATTGGCAATTATTGCTAATTGCCCAGGATTGGAGCCTTCTAACGCGTTCTAACAACATTAATACAATAACAACTGTTGGTCCATTAATTTGGAACGCTAATAGCTTTTAAACGAAGGAATAAAAATTTTCACAATCCGAATAAAATTAATCTTTTCGCCATCCGAATTAATTTCCTCGCAATTGAACTGAACTTCTCGCAAATTGAATCAAGCGTATCGCAGGTTTAATAGAAGCTAATGATGGGAGATGAAGTTCATCGTTTTTAATTCGTGACGGATTTTAACTTTCGTTTCATTACAGAAGAAACGGTTTTGTTTTAGTACTGGTATCGATACTTTGGAAGTGCCGCATGTCTCGGGGAGCGTGGAGCGCCATTGGTTCGCGAACATAGTGGATTCTCCGCAGCCGGACAGTCGGTAAGTGGTCGTAGATAGGGGTATCGATTTGTATACCAAAATCCGTTTCAGAACAAAAGACTGCCCAAAGGCACCAAAAATTATATGTATCCCCAACATGAACTTATAAGTGCTATAGAGTCATTATAGATGACATGTGATCTAGCTATCTTTTACATTTTTAGGATGAGAGAGTTAGGAAGTGTGTGTGTGTATGGTCGGGGGGGGTCTTTGGTGCGGTACCCCCATGTCCAGAGCCACGCTACGCTCCTGTTTCCATTATATTTCTAGAGAAAGATTTGCCGACCTAGTGGACGAGCAGCTTAAACGATCTTCTATGATTCTAAAGCTTCTAAGATGCTGGTAAATGTTCCAACTGTGAGTGTCATTCTTCTCACGCCTTGCTCACGCTTTTCATCGGGTTGCAGGAACTGTGAGATTTGAGTTTTCAGATATTGATCAGTTGATAGCAACCGTCATGAAAGTATTCTTAAAGGCTCCAAGTCGTGTTGAGATTTTCAAGACAACCTACCCGGATGTCCCGCTGCCTCCTCATCCAATCATCACGAGGTGGGGAACGTGGCCAATGGCAGCTGAGTACTACTGGAAGAACTTCAATCAAATTCAAGATGTTTTGTTGAAGTTACCTTCTGATTCCACTGCAGTAGAAAAAGCCAAAACTTTAATAGTGATACCGACTTTAAAACATAATTTGTCATACTTGTATTCCAATGCCGTATTTCTGGGAGATAAAACACGAAATATGCCACTCATAGATAGTATTGCTGTAGTTAACAGTGCTGTTAAAAAACTAGATGAAGCAAAAGGGAAAATGGGCACAAAATGAAGAAGAAATTCATGGAAGTTTTAGATAAAAATCCAGGTTAGAAGCAAATGCAGATTATAGCTGACATTTTGTCTGCAATCATGCAATTACAGGATGACGATTCCAGTGCTAAACTCGACTCAACTAACATTAGGGTATTCAAATATGCCCCAACAACTTCGATTGTCGTCGAGCGGTCGTTTAGCCGTTTGAAATCTATTTTGAGGCCAAATCGACGTTCTTTTTCGTTTGAAAACTTAAAGAAAGTGGTTGTTTGCAATTGCAACAGTTTTTTGAAACAACAGTGACGAGTTCTATTAATTTTCAATGCATATATATTTATATAAAACTTAACAGTTTCCACTTTAATTTGTGTTTTTCTGTATGTGCATTGCGGTTTAGTATGCACATTATGTACTCGTACTATGTTTTATACGTACGTACGTTCTGATTGTTTTTTCACAAATTTTCAAATTTTAATAGCATATTTTACCAAATATATTTTCATATATATGTGCATATTTGTCTGTTTTTATTGCGTATAAATCACATCCCTAACCGTGACAATTATCGGTGAAGGGGAGTGGTTGTTTTTTTTTTTTTAGTTTCTTCGAAAATTCCTTCATTAGGTGATGCTGCATGAGTGGAGTTTTGAGAAATCATGAGCGGTGAAGGGGGGGGGGGGGAAAGGATTTTTTAATAACAATAGCTTTTCGTCGAGGATTAGGACAAAAGGGCCATTGTTCAGGGCAAAGGGAAGGTATATCTTCCAGTGGCCGATACCGATCGTTTCATTTCCCACTCCACTCATTGTTTTCCCTCTCCACTCAACACCCATCGCCCCCCTTCGCACTCATCGCCCCCCATCGTACCTATCGCCCCCCATCGTACCTATCGCCCCCCTCATTGTTTTCTTCCTTACGCCCCTCTCTTTCATCACCCTCATATCCTTAACCCCTTCGCCTTTCCCATCTCATTCTATTTTCATTTACCTCCTTCACCCACTCACATATTCTTCATCGAAGCTTCCTCTCCGCCGTTCTCATCAGAGGTCGAACAAAAGGTCCGGATAATGCGGCCTTTGAGATGCCGCAAAAGGATTTTTCAAGGATTCTCTTTTATTACGAACATCGGCCAATACCTTCGCGGTGAGAAGCGATTCGAACGATCTGCTGCCAGGCAACACACAACCAACGAACTAAAACACCTCATTTATTTACCACTTGTTTCGTGTTGTATTAAATATTAAATATTAAATTTTATTGCAACAGAATATATTATTTAAATTTTCATTTTTACTACAGTTATTCGTTTCGCGTGAAATGGAGTCGAACCATGCCGATTTTGAATTTGGTGTCCGTCTGTCTGTTTGTCTGTCGTTCAATCACGCAAAAACGGTTCCATGGATCGAACCCTTTTCCCGTATTTGAAGGTTTCTGTGACCGGGGAAGGACATAAGGGGGTTCAATTCCGGATCCAATGGATAGGGATGGCCGTATATAGGGAAGCCGAAATAAAAAAAAATTAAAATTCCCCAAAACGGCTCAATGGATCGAACCTATTTCCAGTATTTAGATGTTTACGTTATCGGGGAAGGATATAGGGGGGTTCACTTCCGGATCCGATGCATAGGCCCACCCCTATGCCTGAATCCCTCTATAGGTTTGTGGGGAAGCCGAACTATAGAAATTTTAAATTCTCGAAAACGGCTCAATGAATCGAACTTTTCTCCCGTATTTAAAGGTTTCTGTGACCGGGGAAGGACATAGGGGGGTTCACTTCCGAATCCGATGCATAGTGGTGGGGGTTTATCGGGAAGCCGAAATATAAAAATCTTCAATTCTTCCTTCCGGTGAGACAGATGAATATTATTTTATCTTCGATAATGAACCATTGGAATCGCCCAAAGAAAAAAAATTTTTTTTGTATTTAAAGGAATATTAACGAATAAAACATAATATGTTTCAATATTATTGAAAAGCCTCAAAAAGCCAGAGTTATAATCCGTAAAGCGACAGGTAAGACTGGCAGATAATTTCATGGTAACTTCAGTCCTATAATTAGTTTTTAGTCTCCATATAAATAGATTCTGTGTAAAAAGTACTTAAGTAATAATGAAAAATAGATGTAGATCTCATGCCTCCCTAATTAGGAAACAACTCATTTTTTGGTTCCTTGTGTTCCTCGGTTGAAATGATCTGAGACTGTCACCATTCGATTCAGCGTAAAAGTGTGCATAAATTGCGATATCGAACTAATTTTTATTGAGCAAGTCGGCTTTTGGAGAAAAACATTGATTTTCACCTAAAAACCCACGTTTTTCAGGACTCAAACGTCATTTTCTCCGCCCGATTCCACTGTGAAAATTTGTTTTCTTATACCATTGGAAAGCTGAGATTTTGGACAAGTTTTTCCCAAGGAACGCCTGCCGAATGACCTCCGTAATAACAAAGCGAACAGATACAGAAAAAACGGCGATTTTAAGAAAATCTTCAGATTTTTACATTTCGCCATCTTTTTACCAGTTGAACCAGACTGAAAACATCGGATTTTATATCATAGAGATCGTAAATTTAACGCTCATTCCAACGGTATCCTCACATTTTATTTTATATAATAATTTAAGGGATTTAGGTCTGTTTTACAGAGACAAGGTCGAGAAAACGAAAAAAAAATCTCAAAAGTGTAAAAAAGTCGGATTTTTATTTGAGTTAGAAAAAAACTCTATGAGGCATGTTTTGTTGAGAATTACCTGTAAAGTTGATTCCCTGAGTTTGTTACACAGTTACACTAGACACCCTGTATATTTATAAGCAGTTTGTTGTGAAGGGAAAGTGGGAAATTCTTCCCTTCAACCATTAAATCCTTCTAAACATGATCCTCAATTCCTGCTTCTTCTTTTTGGTGCAATTGATTAAAAAGAAGAATAAAAACAGGTTATAGTTCGATGCATTATTATCCACACAAAACCAATGAATTGAACGAATCAGGATTTATTGAAATTGTTATTCAGTTATTGTTTTATATTTATCTTGTTTCTGTAATCGTTATTTTCAAGGTAGCGAGTCTAGGGTAGGGAAGGGCTGACTGTGGTTTTGGGGAGGTTTAGGGGGTGGTGGTGGTGGGGGGAATTACCCATAAATTCCCAAAATGAAACAGTCTGATAAGTAACACCTCATTTTAAAGGTTTTTTAAAGCTGAATACGATGGTGAAATAAGTGCGATATCTTAGGGGGTAATTTTTCTTCTTGGGCAATTCCAATGGTTTATCATCGAGGATAATAAACCAAAAGTGCTGGACGTTTACACGAATTTCAGGTGCTTCGGGTCAAAATGCAGGTTTCACGTGTACAGTATCGGAATTGCCTACCTACTCCAATTTTAATTACAAACCTTCTCTCATCCCAAACACTGAGCGACTCGAATAAACGTGAACGGAAACGGAAACCAAAGTTGAAGCAACTCGTGAACCTGATAAATTCCGTTGATAACTCGTCCGCTCGGTTTCAAAGCATCGATGATTCGAGTCGGCTGAGGGTTTCGGCCCGCCGTTGGAATAAAGTGTTGGAAGTTGCCAGAGAGTTTTTCCAAGCGGAGAACTTCGTTATGATCGCAACTTCCAGAGCGAATGGCAAGAAGGACGTTGATTACATCCTGTAGCTTCGTGAAAACAGAATCCTGGATATAATCTACGGGGATAACCGTTCCGCAGTGCTGAGGGGGTTATTCGACTGACGGAATGACAAAAACCAAGTTGTCAATGCGTTATCGGCGGTGAATCGTGCAATTTGGGGAATGAAACAGAATGAGACCAATCACTATTGAAGAAGAATAGGAAACATTCAACGACGTGAAAACGCTGCATTTTGGTCCCCAGCTTTGGTCGATTCAAATTAATGAACCAGAAGTTTTCATCACTGTATGACTCAAAACCGACGGTTATGAGGTACCTAATAGTAAGTTGCGGAGAACAAAAATAGCCTCACTTCACCTTTGCTTATTGATTCCGTGTTTGAACTCCGTTCCAGTGAGCTCTAGGTCAGGTGGATAAATGACGGATGAATCAACTGATGAACATTTAGAGAGATGATCACAATGAGACCAGCCATTTGTGAAGAGAAACTGGAAACAGTTGTGGTTAAACCTGCAACCTCCTGCTCGACCGGTAATCGTACACAAAAGAATAAAAATTATTATAAAATTATTGAAAAACTTGTAACAAATTTAGCACCATCATTGTTGAACTGTGATAGTCGGCATGCGGGCCGCTGACGATGTTTTTTCAAAGAAAGAAGTTTGCGTACAATTTGGGCTTGTTGTTTGAAGCTTTTGCATGCAGCAGTGCGTTGATGTAGGTGACAGAGTTGGGTATTAGAATCGAGGATAAAGATGGTAAATACTAATGGAGTTTCACTCAATTCTTTTGTACCCTTGCATCCCTCGCATTATGGCGAAGTTACTGCTAACTAAGTGATATGACGATTACTCTTCCGTATTCAGTTTTCAGTTCGATACCTCTGCGCAAAAAGGGCGAATCTGCAATCGAGCACTGTGTTTCTAAAACCCCAAACGGCGTCGCTAGTTATTATAACCTCCTGTTCAGTTTTCTCTACTTTCAGTGGGTACCTACACTATCTTACTACGAATTCCTCAAAAGTTAATTCCTTTGGGATAGTCCAGTAAAATTATTAATAAGCTTTAGTTCAGTGTGATGCAGATTCGCCCGAACGACCCAAAATTTGTTGGAAAATCTTGAGCGTAAAAAGGGCGAAACTGCCAGATTCGCCCCAACGATCTATACTTTGTTGGAAAAGTTTGAGCGTAAAAAGGGCGAAACTGTCAGATTCGTCTTTTTGCACTTGCGAGGTTGTCAATCGCTAAAACAGATTCGCCCTTGAGCGAAAATTCAGATTCGCCCTTTTTGCGCAGAGGTATCGAGTTCATATACGCGATTCGCTAACGGCTCGTTGAAATTGAAATTGACTCTTAATGAAGGTAGTTGTGGACATTTGTGATACTTCTTCATACAGATCGTCGATTTAGTTAGGTAGGGGCTTGGTTTTGAAATCATTGAAGAATTTGTGAGTCCCATACAGTTCACAAATATTTCGAAATTTACTTGGACAGCACATAAACCCACTAGTGATTCGATTCTCAACTACTCTCTACTAGTGTTCAGGTCTTTGGTCGACGCACGCCTATACGCTGCAGCCCTAAAAGCCTAAGGCTTCAAACAATATTTACTGCGCGGTGATAGCGGTTTCGGGGGCAACAATTGCGTTTTCGGTGGACCGACAAAAATAACCAACCTACTTACTATTCTCACTGCTCCTTCCTCACCATCTGGACTCGAAAGGTGTTTCGTTTTGTTCCACCAGCAAAAAACGAAACGCGAAAGAGGCAGAAATGCATGAAAGATCTAACGCATACTCGAGATTCAATTTTTGAGAGGAAACGGCGAAATGGTTGGCGCTAAGCACTCCAAACCCCGTTTGGAATATTAACCTTTTTCCGCTGCTATCACGTCTCGTCGCTCTGCACGGATGACTTAATATTTAGGCTCAAGTTACTCGCTCCATATTTTTCTCCTTCTAATTTATATTTTTCAAAACGAATTTGATTCAAGGGTGGAAGGACGCAATGAAGGAAAATACATTAAAATCACTCTTCCTCCTGGTTAATGACTTCAATTTCGAGCTCCAATAATTATTGAGGAGCTGATTGAGGTCCTTGTGGAAATAGCTGTGACGTAGCCCAGGAGGTAACTATTGACATAACATTTGGGGCAATTAAGAAAAACTGATCTTGCGAAAAAAGTATGAGTTTCCAAAAATAGCCAATCTTCGTTCGTTTAAAGATAAGTAGCTATTAAAATGTAATAGTATATATTTGATATATTTGATATTAATTAGCATATATTTAACCCTCTAATAGTAGACCCCGGAGCGCGGCGCTCCCTCGGCCCATTTTTTTGAATACATTGGTTTTACGAGTACATATAGATTAGTTTGACAGGGAGAACTCGTCATATAATTTCAGTTGGTAACGGGCTTAAAGTAGGTAAAACAAAATCGGTAGGTAGCATATTACACTGAGAGTACCATACCGTTTAGACGACCATGAGGGAGAATTATGGCGTCATAATCCATGAAGAAACGCAATAGGGCGTTTCAATATTTTGTCTAAACTTGCAGTGGTAACACCAGAAAACCTGGATGCTTGGGCCGTGATTGCAACGTGCATGTTGCGAAAGCGTTGATTAGCAAACGCTTTTGGACACTTTTCACATAGAGCCCTGATACTGGCTGTAATCAACATGCGCGAGAAAAACTTTCGAGATCCCAGAGAGAAAACAGAAAACAACAGACGGCACCATGAAAACGAAAGTACAAACAAATTCAGGCTGATTTGAGATAACAGATGAGGAAAAGAGAACGATGCAAATGCATTGCAGCGCCTCTCACGGCGGAGCAACACGTTATTGTTGTTCCTCCCGAGAAGTTTGGCGCTTCTGATTGGTCAATCTCACATGCCTGCCACATTCAAACCAAAAATTGTCAGGCAGAAGTCAAGAGGAATATGAGCCAAGGGAGGGGAGCGGGAGCACTTGCTCCGCGGCGCTTCTGATTGGTCAGGGGCCTGGTGCGGTTCAGTTTCAAATAGTAAAATCCCGTTTTCCGTCAATAGCCAACTCACTGTTAGGTGTGGAGATAGATCAATGTTTGAGGTGGGATAAACATATCAATATGTTAGTTAATAGGCTCCGCAAGCTAGTTTACATATGTAGGGAGGTAAGAGGATTTTTGTCGATGGAGGCAATCAGAACGCTGTATTTTGCCCTTGTGCAGTCCCTAATGATTTACGGCATTTCGGGATGGGGTGGTGCAGGCTCAGGTGTTTTGGGTTCCGTCTCGGTAGCACAGAAATTGCTCATCAAAGTACTACTTAAAAAAAACATAAGATATCCTTCGGATGAGCTCTTCCGGCGGATGAACGTCCTCTCATTCCTGAACCTTAGAGATAAAATAACAATAATTAGGATAAGCAAGGAGGTGCAGGGGGGCGCGCTGCCTTTGCTAGAGAGAGGCGTCACCCGGGATTCAAGCAAAGGTTTGGTTAAGCTGCCGTTTCGTAGGACCACACGAGGTCAACTGATCTATGATTACAGAGGAGGGAAGCTCTATAACGCATTACCTGAACATATTCGCGCTGTAACATCTACTTCGATTTTCAAGACGAAATTGGGAAGGTATTTTTATAATATGCAAAAACAAGATTTATAAAATATTTTAATATCTATCTTTGCTGTTTCGTCCGCTACATTTTTATTTTTGAAGCATCGGTTCAGTGAAATACTTTTTTATTTATTTATTTATTTTCTTCTTTCTCTCTCTCTCCTTTTTTCTGCCACAACTTTTAATGTAAATTGTTCTCGCTAGAGTGGTATTGTGACAGGTTTTTCAAAAGCACTTCTTTAATTCAATAAATATGTACTTCTTTAAATTAAATATATGTACTCTAACTTAGTTTGATGATAAACGCAACTCCTCCCCACAGCACAAGCTTTGCTTAAAGTGGGGAGTAGCATTGATGATTTATGTTATTTGTAAACAATCATGTATTATTTCTCAATAAATGCAATTTAAAAAAAAAAAAAAAAAAAAAACTCTTCAAATGAGATGGGGGAATTTGTTTCTTATTTTTGGTTTATTGGCTGGGGTGCACTTGCTCCTATCAGTAGCCACCGATGTAACAGGTATAACAGGTACCTATTGTAGCCCATCACGAGCACTGGCCTGATATAAACATAGATGTATAACTACCTTAGATGTACAACTAAGGTAGTTATACATCTATGGATGTAAATATGAAAATAATGAGTTTCGTACAATATTTATTTAACAAATAGTTATGTACACGCAAGAATAGGATACAAGGTAAATGAGAATGGGTTATTCTCGCAACAATGTTTATACCATTTCATTTTTCGTGAGCAGGACAATGTTGATTTTAATTTGGAGTGACCCTCCACCCCATAAAGGTTGATGAGTGGAGAGGTGTATTATTTTCATTATGAAGATTATCGTGTTGTTTGTATTATTATCCTATTAAAGAGATGAAAAGGATTTTAAAAAAAAACTCCCCAGACACAGAAAGTAATACTCTTCACATAACCGTCGTAAAAAACCGGGGAAATCGGACTAGCGGTGGAGGAAGGTGAAGTGAGGGGAAAATGCCCTTTGAAGGCCTTTTTGTTTCCTGTGCACGATTCCAGCAGAAGTTATGGGATTCAGTCTGGACCTTTTAGAAGCCTCCTCGTTTGAACCGTTTCTTCACGCGAATGTATCCTTTTCCTGGATTCTTCTTCTCTTTTTTCTCTCTCCTCCCTCCTTTCGGTTGTGATGGAATGAAGGGCGTAGGAAGACTTTCAGCCTCGAGGGGATTTGACGTGATACCACCTTCAGACAACTCAATCGACCAAAGGGGCTTCCAAGTCTGTTCTATTCTCGGCTTTGGCGAGTTCACCTTCGTCTGGGCGGTGTTTGAGATGATTACGGCGTGTTTTAATGCCTGACGAAGCTCCGATTCTCCTGTCGCAGTACGAGAACGGTCATATTTGATCACGATACGTGTAGATATTGGTAGTTGGGCGAAAACCCATACATTACCTGTATACAGGGTGATTTCAAACGTAATCGAATAACTTAGAAATTTGACGCTGATCACGAATATAGGTACCAGTATACCATCATTTACCTTATATACCTTATATGTACCTTGATTTACCACCATTATGAGCTACAGAATCTCTGGTCTCTCGCTGGTCTCTTTCGATGCAAGAGAATTTAATTTTCCACAATGCTCAAGTTCATTAGTGTGTTTTTAGGTGTTTTTGGCGCGCAAATATTTGAAAAACATGTTTTTGTTAATAATTAATGATTAGCAATTGTATCCACTGGGGGAAAAGTATCTCTCGGGCCCCCATCATTGTCGGGTAAAAGTGATACCGGGGGCTGTTATGAAACCAATAAAATGGAGACATTTTACATAAAACCAGGTCTCTCTTCGAAAATTCGCTCTTATAGCCATGTGTCATGACTGTGGATTTCTAATAACTCATTCTGGCTTTTGAATGGGGTAATTATCGTTTAGGGGCGAGGAAACTTCTTTGTTCAAAGTTACCTCACTCGATGGGGTGAGATTTATTAAGACAAAATCCACAGTCATGGAACGAGGATATGAGATTGAATTTTCGAAGAAATGACTGGTTTCATGTAAAATTTATCCATTTTGTCACCTTTTTTGCCGAGTGACACCTCAATATGTAGATTTTTCAACGCTGAACACGATGGTTAAGTCAGAATTGCGATATCTCATTCCGTTATCATATTAGAGCAGATGAACCGTGAAATGGAAGCATGCCAACATCATAATGATTCCAAAACCTGGAAAAAACGCAAGAGACCCAGCAAGCTACAGGCCCATTAGTCTACTTCCAATATTAGCTAAGATATTGGAAAAACTACTATCACCCAAACCTATCGAATTTTTGGCTCCTTCCATCCCTCATTTCTAGTTCGGCTTCAGGTCACTGCATTCATGCCAGCAGCAACTCCACCGGGTAATTGAGGAGATCCTTGACACCTATGAGCATAAAGAGGTGTGTCAAGGCTTGTTTCTCAACACCCAGAAAGCTTTTGACAAAGCATGGCATAGTGGTATCCTGTACAAAATCAAACCTCTACTTCCAGACATATACTACAGGCTGGTACAGTCCTATCTCTCGGGGCGGACCTTTAGCGTCAAGTATGAAGCTGCCCTCTCACCATCGAAACCAATCCGAGCGGGAGTACCGCAAGGCAGCGTGTGGGGACCCCTGTTGTACCTCATCTACGTGAGCGATATTCCCACATCCAATGAAACCACAAGCGCAATGTTTGCAGACGACCTTGCGATATTATCAAGAAGTCTTGACGGAATAGAAGCCTCCACCATCGCTCAACAGCTACTCCTGGAAATTGAAGGATGGGCTAACAAATGGCAAATCCTTCACCCCACCAAATCCTTCAACGTAGCAGTTACGTACAAACGAAATTTTCAAACATTACGATTGCGCTTCAATAACAGTGACATCCCAAGAACTGAATCCGTGAGGTACCTGGGAATCCAGCTCGACGCTAAACTGACATTCCACGCTCACGTTGACAACTTGATTAAGCGGACCAGAAACCGTATAAGTATGCTGAAACCACTTCTCACCGAACAATCTCCACTGCCTCTGGAACTAAAAAAGCTGGTGTACCTGGTGTTTATACGACCAATATGGCAATATGGCTGCTCAACCTGGGGCTCAGCGTGTAAAACCCAAATTCAACGCGTTCAATCTCAACAGAACAGAGTTCTTCGAATGATTACGTCAGCTCCTTGGTACGTTCGTGGCTCTGTGATTCACCGAGATCTGAACATCCCCACGGTCATCGAAGTCTTGGAGAGAACATCCACTCGCATCCATGCCACAACTTCGTCCCACTCCAATCCCATCTTCAAGGGATATGATCAACGCCTAGACGACCAAAGAAATGCGCGAAGGCTCAAACGCAAACGGCCAGTAGACCTGATCCAACCCCCTCAACCTTATCAACAAAACTATATTCTTATGTACTAATTATTATAACTCAATGTATTACTCATCTAACGTTACCATTATTGTTTCTACATTATATTTTGTGCAATTATTGTGATAGATTCTGAAGGACTATTGTTGAATAGAGACCTTCATCATGTTTCATTATATCAAAGAAATCTTTGAAGTACCTACAACTAAGTGAAGATACATAATAATATTAACATATTATGTTATATTGTATAAAATTTTAAAATAAAATTAAAAAAAAAAACCGTGAAGAACATCTCAAGTAACGACCACGTTTCTTCATCTTCAAAGTTTGAGAACGGAATAAGATATCGTAATCCTGACTTCTCGTCGTGTTCAGCGTGAAAAACCTTTAAAATGAGATGACACTTGTCAGACTGTCTCATTTTTTGGAATTTATGGCTTCACACATGGAGTATTTATTGCCAAGTAAAGAGGGAGAAAAAACAAATTCAGTATTTCCGATAAATTAACCTCAAATCTGATGTTTTCGAGGGAATGTCCCAAATTTCATTGATTGACATGGGTCGTATCAGAATTATGAGTCATCTCCTGTGTGACAGCTCTCTTGTGCCTACAGTTTTTTTCATAGAAATTCCATTTTTTTCCGGGAGGACATGATAGTGCGGCCACTAAATGAACCAACAAACCTGAGGTCAAAAAGTTTATTAGTTCCATAATTAAAATGAGTTAATTACCACATTTTCTCTCTTCCTACTCATGTCACAAGGGGTAGGTAAGGAACATTCCAGATTTTTATGTTCCCACCAACCCATATTTTATTAATGACCAGAAACCTTTTTACAATAATACCTATCTTAAGGAAAAAAGGAAATTTCATCATTTACATAATCCCTAGAATAGGATATTTCGTGTTGTAAAACATCCAAGGCCATACTGCTTCAATACAGCTGCCAGAGCACCATTGTGTCGTTTTCATCAAATAGCTTTCAATAATTCAACAGGTGAGGAGTTCACAACAGTATTTTATTTCAATACTTTCTCTCTCCCTACAACCACCTCATCAACAAGGTAACTATTTAATTAGTTAAATAATAATCAATTTTGTGAATACTACTGTCATGATGTTGTGTTTATTATTTTTTTTATCAAAAATCTCCAACTTCTGTGCTGCATGACATGATGCAGCATGACCTCCAAAACCTCTCTCCCTACAACTTCTCTCCCTAAAACTAATCGAAACATTTGGATTTGTAACGGAGGAAGAATGAATTGTAGGGAGATTTAAGGGTTACATTTTGCACGGATTGGTAATTCGATATCAGACTGTCTTTTGACCTGGTTGAATTTTCTGTGTATCTTTCTTAATGCGTTAAGGAACCCTCATCGAGACACAATATGAAAAACCAAATTGCTAATAAGTTGTACCTAAGCTTGGTGTAATAAAGAATGATCTAAAAAGCATACCACCAAATTCTGCCCACAAAACCGTACGTCGTCGAACGCCAATGTAAACGCTTGCATACGAGTCTGCAACCCGAGAGACATTTTCATGTGCTAACATGAAAACTAGACACCTAACGACCATAATGTTGTGTGCAAAAAAACTTCATATCAAGTCATACGCATATCTCAGCTTTTCGAAGGGCGACCACCGAGTGAGAGGAGTGTATTCTAGTTCTATAAATCGAGAGGTTTCCAACGAATGGTGAACGGTTTTTGTCCGATGACAAATGACGAAGTACTATTCCCCTAGCAACGACTCGGTTGTACGCGGAAATCGTCAGAAACTCATTTGGGACAATTTTCGTAACGGTTTTTGAGTTATGTGCCATATAAAAGACATGAAAATGTAAAAAAAAAAAAAAAAAAAAAACGAGGTTTTGTTAACCATAAAAAATGAGCTGGAAATGACCTATAGTTTTGAATATACAACTATATATATAGTTTTGAAACGACACACATGCAAGTTGGTGAACCCTCGGGGCCTTGTTTAGTTCACGACTGATTTGTGTCAATAAAATCTCTCTCTTTCAAATCACGAGCCTTGAGACGGACCTCCACTCCCCCCCCCCCCCCCCACTTATACACACCACAGCACCTTCCAACACTCTTTACAAAGCATTCGGTCCACGTACGGGTTTTCGCACGGGAATTTTAAAAAGGTGGCCTCGACCCCCCCCCCCCCTCCCACACCTCCCTAAACCCTTCACGTCATACACCCCCTCACTGCCTCTTCCGTACAACCACATCTCAACCCTTCACATCCTTCCTACGCCAATCCATGTGGCTTTTGAAGAGGTGGTGCGGCCCGAAGGGGAGACGGTGGTGTAGTATCACTGCCGATAAAGCCACTTTCTCTTTCTCCTCCGGACCAAACGCCGCACCCTCACCCGTCCCTCGCCGCACGTAGCAGACCCGCAACTCACCCACAACCCTCCGCCTCACCCTTTTCACTGCCCAACACCACGAAAACCTTCCTATCTACACAACAAAAACATCTAAATCCCTCCGTACCGACTCAGCCCGCCTCCACCCGAACACCTCTACAACGTTACAACGTTACAACACCGTCAGCACTTATTACAATATCAATTACAAGACAACTGACCGTATGAGCCCATCAAGTTAATTTACTCCAACAAAATACAAACACCTCGTTGAGTCCAACAGCCCTAAAGCATCCACAAAGATGCAAATCGAAGTCTCAAAATCGATTGTTGAATGTAACCAAATTTTCAGCCTTTCAACTTCAACCTCACTTGGATAAATAAAGCTGAATAAACAAGCTGAATTGCTATTCAGATTTTCCATGGTGTTCTGTTCTCCTGGCTCAGAGAGGGACGTATTTTCATTCATAAATATGAATAAATTTACCAAATCGGAATTCGTGAATATGGATATGAATACAGTCATGGGTATGAATAATAATACAGTTACATATATGAAAATTAATACAGTTATATGTAATAAGCTATACCTACGTGAAAATGAATAGAGTTATTGTATGAATATGAATACAGTTATTGTATGAATATGAATACAGTTATTGTCTGAATATGAATACAGTTATTGTATGAATATGAATACAGTTATGGGTATGTATATATACCTACCCCATATAACCATATATGGTTACATTATAAATATTAATACGAATACAGTTACGGATTTGAATATGAGTACAGTTATATGTATGAAAATGAATACAGTTATGAGTATTAATGCAGTTATAAATATGAATATGAATACGGTAGTAAATATTAGAATGAATACAGAATCTGTATCCTTTCTAATATTAAATATTTACCGTAAATTTTACTAAGTTAAGTAAATTTTACTACCGTATTCATATCTGATATTCATCTTATATTCATATCTGATATGAATATAAATACAGTTATACAGTGGCGGATCTACGGGGAGGGCTAAGGGGGCTATAGCCCCCCCCCCCCCCCCCCCATTGGGTCTAAACTTACACTAGATAAAACGGAAAATTTCTGAGAACATAAAAAATGTAACATGTAATTTATAGGAGTATGAAATAAACAAACATAAGCTGGGATTACAGACAAGATCCAACGTTTAAACCTAGTTTATGTTTCATGTAACCATAGAAAATAACATGTAATTTATTGAAAACAATAAGAGACGTGGCACGGGCCGGAGGGCGAATTTCACTTGCAGTGGAATTATAGGAATTGGTCTAAATAAATCACACGACATTGGTCTGGCTGTCGGAAAAATTGTAGATGAAAAGGAAAAACTAAAATGTTTGAATCAAGACTTGGAACCTTCATTTGGAATATAATTTCCCAAGTAAATTTGAAGGCAAACAAAATCGGAAATTCAGAAGGGAATGGTTGGAACAACACGACTGGCTTGTCTATAGCGAGTGCTTATCTGGAGGATTTTGTAAAATATTCATTCTTTTCGCTCCTGCTGAAGCAGGGTTAGGAGGTCAGGTGAGCCGATTTAAAAACTCTGCAAATTCTTGTCACATCGGTTTATTATCTTCTTAGTGCAGATTACCCTTCTGTCTAGATCACAAGTAGAAGTAGAATGATTACCTATCATTATTTAAAGTACGCCACTTTTGTATGTATATTAGTCAGGTATGAGACTGGGTCGTAATGTACTCTAGGAACCTAGGCATTAAATGCACACATTTTGTAGGTGATCATACCTATTCTGACTTCCTAAGTAATCACTGTGATTTCACGCGTCAGAAAACTAAGACGGCGCTCATGTTTTCGTTGAATTAATACTTATAAGTTCGTAACATGATTGGAGATTCGGCTCATTCAGGTAAAAGGGCCAGAATAGAGAGAAAGATTTTCAAATATTTTCCTCACTCCACACTCTTTCCTCATTCTGATAATCTGAGGTGTTACTCGGCAAAAAATGGTTTATTGAGATGTTCCAAACATCAAATTTTACATAAAACCAGTAATTTTTTCGATAATTTGCTCTTATAGCCATGCTGCGTGACTGTGGATCTTAAAAATTTTCGTAATTTACCAACTACGATCCTTGTACCGGAGAAAAATTGAAAATGTCCCCTCATCACTCCATTTTTCCTCATCAAACTCAAGATTTTCCTAATCAAGTTCAAGGTTTTCCGAAATGAATTCAGATTTTCCATTCCAAATTCAAGATTTTCCATTTCAAATTTAACATTTTCCATTCCAAATTCAAGATTTTCCATTTCAAATCCAAGGTTTTTTTTCATTCAATTCAAGGTTTTCCAAAGTTTTTCAAATCTTGCTTTATCCTGAAGTAACGATTAGTGAGGTATGATTGTAGCAACTCAGCATACTTTATTGGCAGGGCCTTACGCAGCTTGTAGTTGAGTACACAATGCCAGACCTTGTCAAACGCCTGGGTGACGTCAAGGAAAATGGCAGAGCAAAGTCTATTCTTCTCGAGTGCTTCTTCGATGATGTGTGTTATCCGATGGACTTGATCGATTGTTGATTGTTTCTGCCTAAATCCAAACAGATGTCGTGGGAGCAGGTTTCGTTCTTCAATAATTATTGAATTCCAACTAATACCAATTATAATTGGTATTAGTCTTCTGTGTATCAATTTTTCGAACAATTTAGATAGTACTGGTAGAAGTGAAATCGGTCTGTATGAACTTGGTTGCTCTGGTGGCTTGTCTGGTTTGGGGATCATAATGACTTAGAAGTGGAAGAACTGCTATCTTCCACAGCTGAGGGACGCATCGTAGTTTGATTACCGCATTGATGATCATGACTATTTTTGCGATAACTTTACGCGGTAGGTGCTGGAAGATCTGGCCACTGATGAAGTCATAACCTTGTGCCTTTTTTGGGTTGATGTCCTTGCGGATCACCTGTTTTACCTCTTTGATGGTAACTAATGGGATATCCATGTCCTGATCAAGCGGAGGTTATTCCTCTAGAGGCGGTTCCTCCGTCATTGCGAGATTCGGAGTGAATATCTCCGCAAGATGGTCTGCAAAAGTATATGCTTTGTCTTGGTTGCTCCTTGCCCATTTCTCGTTTCCACTCGCAATAGGTGCAGCAAGAGTGATAGTCCTCTTCAGATAGTTTGTAGCCGTCCAAAGTGAGTAATCGGTGTCACGATGACTCGTTAGCTGTTTGATGAAGTGTTCATGACTTTCTTCATTGACTTCCTCCATCAGAGCCTTCAGCTCACTTTGTGTTTTGTACCATTCAGACTTTTGCTGTGGTGCTCTGATAGCTTGCCATCGTTTTCTGGCCTTTCGTTTTTTCTTGATTGCAGAGACTATTTCTCGTGGATAGTTGATACGTTTGAGCCTTCTTGATATTGTAGGTGTGTTGTTCCATGCAACAATCTGAATGCTGCAAACGAGATGTTCGAGCTCAGTTTCCACATCATCTGGCGTGTGTATTGGCCTGTAATATACGAGTATCTACAAATGTCTTGCTTGAAACGTTCCCAATTTGTCTTATGATTGACCAAGTATGGTTTGTGCGGCTCCTGAATGATTCGATGATCTGAACTCAAGTCATGGCTTTCCTCTACAAGAAGGTGATATTATCAGCAAACCACCTTACATTATATTCTTTACAATGATGGAAGTCAATCAGGTCTGGAGTTTTGTTTGGATCAGTGGGCCAGTACGTTGGTTTCCCAGTAGAATGTGCCTCACAGTTGCCATCGATGATTGCTTGATGGAGACCGCGTCCTTCTGCGGTGGTCAATCTCGATCCCCAGACAGTGTTTTGTGCATTGAAGTCGCCTCCAAGAATGAAACGATTTCCAAAATCCAAAACCCAAGATTGAACGATTTCAATCTCGATCCAAAACCAGCGACCCTCCTAGCGTTACCTCTGCTCTGAACGCCCTCAATCATTGTAATCATGATAACCATCTTCCGTAACTCACCATCTTAACGAGGTTTCATTTCCTCCGGAAATTCGGTTAAAAAAACCACCCAAAAAGCAGAAGGAGAACCGAATGTTTTCTTCTCTCAACTCCGCTCGTTCACCTTCGGCAGAGATCGGCTGTGGGAGGCGGCAGTGGACGCGTTGGGGGCGGTGAAAGAGGATTCGGGGGGCGGCGAAGGAGGCTGTGAGTACGTTCAGTTCTACAGTGGTCGTGAGGGCATTCGCTTCTTGTCCAACAGGTGAACAATCCCGGACCCCCTCCCTCGTTCGAAAATCTTAACAACAACAACAACAACAACTACAAAAATCTACGAAAATTCGCGCGTGATTATTCAAAACCCCCACCACGAATGACCTGAACGTCAAAAATAAAATGATTAAAAAATTAAATTTTCGGTGAGTCACTCTACATTTTTATTTTTACCATTGTTACCGAATTTTTTAGTAGCATAATACCAACCAATTATTGGGATCAGTTTAGTATGCCACTCAAACTGATGTATGTACTAATATCAGGTAATTCATTTTATTCAACGATATTGTAACCCTGTGAACCCTGTGTTTGTAACCCAAAACATTGCAGAAATTCGCCTCAAAGTTTTTCACTGAAACCTTTAAAGGTACATCAATTGATGTAAGTTTACTGCAACTCATTATAAAAATGAAATATCGATATGACTTGAAAAAAAAATAATCGATTTATAAAATTAATCAGTTTATAAACGATTAATTGCAGTTAAGGCGATTTTAAAATGCCCAGCGTCCGTTTTGGGATGGTTTGTTTAGTTAAGAGGAATCAACTTGCTCGTGAAGCAGTCACCTGTGTGGGTGACGTTAGTAAACAACTCAATCAAACGAATGTTTTGTCAGGAAAACGCCCAAAATAATGTAAATTTTTGTTGGTAAAACGCCTCATCTCAATATTTTGGTTGAGGCGTTTTAGCGCTAAAATAAATACGTTTTGAGGCATTTTCATCCTAAAGTTGAGGCGTTTTACCTTTACAGCATGTCGTTGAAGCGTTTTACCCTAACATTGACCAATTTTCGTATGTTCGTGGTCAGAATTTCCCCCACTTCCGGTACGAATTTTGAAATTTTGACGTCACCATCGAGAAGGCCAGGTCCAAAATAGGGGGGTTCCGAAAAAACCCTATTTTCGTAAACCCTGGACTTTAGGCGTTTTTATTTAACAGGGTAGATTACGTCGAATGTATAATAAACTTAGGTGTAATAAATGAACGGGGTAAACAATAATAAAGTGTGTAAGAAATTTGGAACATGAAACACGTGAAAACATCGCTCTAAAGACTAGAAATAAAATGTGTATTAATATTAAGGCACACTACCGATATCAGGCAGATTTAAACACAAATGTCTACAAATTGTTAACGTTGTGCCGTGAAGGTTACAGAAGTTGAAGAATCGTTGCTGTGCCAGTGAATTTACGGGATTTCGCTTTTCAAATTACGAGAATGTTTGTGTAGTTTATTTGATTGATTTTTTCTGCATCGAGTCACTTTCGGCATCACAGGGATTATCATTAAAATCGATTGAAATTGTAATCGATGATTATTAGTGCGTGAGGATTTTTTCTACCGTTATCTGCAATAAAACCTTTCTTAACATCTTAACATCTTTCATCATTTTGTATAACTATGAGTTTTTTTTTGTTAATTTAACATTATCGGTTAGATTTGTTTATCCAATAATTTGCTAATCCAATGTGGGTTCGGATCCCATCCTCGTCGCCACTAATTTTAGAATCACATTTTCGATACAAAGAGTCCAATTTCCCCTTTAAAGTCATGTTCAGTTAAGTAGGTGGGTTAGTTTCAATTGTATAGAATGACTAATCAAGACTAATGACTAATTAAGATCATCGAAGTAGAGATTTTAGTAACTAACCCGTTATTTCGGTTCATGAATGCAGAAGATAGGATGTAAGTAGGTATTATAGATTATTTTTTAAAGACCTATCAGCGGCCAAATACTTGCACCTTTAAACGTTTAAATAATTACTTATTATTTGAATTATAAATTGCTAGATAGTCAACATTTTACACATTCAGTCTTCAAAAGCCAGTCGAGCTTCAAACTCAGGGAGAATTACCCATGTACATATCATTTTGGTGTCTTTTGGCAGTAAATTCAGGATGGTCTCAAACGATTTTACGGATTTTACGATATAAAATGTCTTTGGAGATTCGAGTTTCAAAAGACCAATAGCTTCCTTCTCTTCGAAAATTCACTAAAAGCTGTGGAAAATGACCATAATGATGGAAATCTTGTAAAATGAAGGGTAGATTGAGTAAGCAAATTACTTCGAAATTTCGTTAATTAATTACCTCAATAGATATTCACTTCTTTAATAATTCTTACTTTTGTCTCAACTTGTTTTCCACTTGTGCTCTATTAATGAATTGTGTGTAGTAATTAGGTGCATCTTCTATGATGGGCAATAAATTACGATGTTTGTCATATTGGAAGTTATAAAATAAGACGGAGTCGAGAATTTGGTATTTGTTGAAATTGATGTTTTAACTCTCATTTAGCAAATTGCACGGCGCAGATATTTATTTCTTTTTTTTACGAGTGTAACCTTCCGTGTAACCTTCTCCAGAAGAAGAGTTGGGCCGTTTCATCCAGGTAAGTAATCACTTAATGGACGTCGGGCGGCGGGGTTGGTCCTATGACTGAAAGGGAATACTGGTGGTGGTGGGGGGTCTATGCCGTGGGGGTCTATGGTGGAGGTGGGGGGTGGGGGGTCTATGCCGGAGATGGTATTACTTATTAGAACCTCCTCCTTTCCCTTCTCACAATCCTCTTCCTCTTACCATCAGCTATACAACTCAGCAACTCGCCATTTCCTATTCAGCTACTTGCAATCTATCACCGGGAGCCTTAATGATATATTTAGTGCAGCCTATTAGGCTCCGGCTTCTAATCACGTCGCTGCGGGAACGTAATTGCTCAAGTGTGGCTACGTGATGGAGTATTTAGTCTCATAAAACTTGAACAAAACCAAAAAAACGTGCTCCAGTTAAGTTGCACGGCCTAACGAGCGTATTTTCGCTATAACCCTCTCGAAATAACCCCCAACAGACAAATATCCAAACGAATTTCCACTAATCGTCACTTTTGATCCCACATGGGCTAACTCACTTTTCCCAAATTTACAGGAGAGACGAAAATGTGTACAATTTTGTTCTACAGTTCATCATCTCATTACACACTCTTAAGCAAGATTGGCACACGTTTTTTGTCTAGACCTAGGGTTATTTAAAGTTTCGATGATCATCGTCGGCCTGACTTTTATGATTCTAGGACAGTTCTAACTGAGCGGAGGGCGTAAGTTTAATTCTTGTTAATTCGATTTCCAGATATACCTACATGATTTTAGTAATCCATATAAATCCGTTCCCAAGCATTAATATAGTGGGTATATGAAATAACTTGAAATCAGCTCAACAGATACGAATCATCTGTTGGCGATCCACAATTTCGCATTGATACCAGACTTCAACATGGTCTCGATTCGACGATAACGGCCCCAGACTTTGCTATGTGTGATATGCCGTACTGTATCGTGGGAGTCGATTTTTTCTACGATTTTTTAAGAATTTTAGCACGTTTAATAAGTTAGGGCGTTGTAAACTTTATGACTGTGAATACACCTGGAATTGGGTACTAATCTTGTTAAGTGTTGGGGCATATGTACATCTAAGTTTGGCGCATGTACAACTTCAAGTTACAATATGGGGCCATGTACGAGTAAGTCACTTGACCTTCGAATCGTTGACTTATTATGACCGTTCTTCCGTATATTTTCGCCTTTTAAAGGGTTGGAGGACTGCAAAAATTCGGCACCAAAGTTTTTCAGAAAAAAACTGTTCGAAAATTGCTAGTTGGAACCTTTAGCACGGAGAAACAAGAACGTGATTGAGATTGAACGAAAGGACACGGCGTTATACTGAGAGATCTATCAAAAATGTATTTCCACCAGCAGGTTGTTCGAAAGATACAGTAAAATATAATGAGTGCTCCCCTTCGCCCCGTTCGAAACCACGGAATCTGGTTAGATCCTGAGGGACTTACGGAGGGTGTGGCTAAGATCCTTTCTCAAGGCGATAAATAATTCAAATATAATTCGGAAGGTAACCAGCGGTGGTGAACAGGATGTGAATAGCGGGGTAGGCGTCGAAAGATGGAAGGCCCCAGTCGATGACGGCAAAGTCCCAGGGAATATGAAGGCTTTTCCTCTTGTAAATCCTCGTTGTTTCCATTGAATCGCTCAGCTCACTAAGTCTTCCGGCTAAGGCGTATTACTGGTTTAATGGAAAATGTAATGCAGAATTTTTTCTTCGATTCCTCGGAGATTAGTGTTTCAAGTTCTTTGAAAAGCAATGCAACACATTGGTATTTCAACTTCTTCATTCCATGACGCCATCGGTTTTCATATTGATTTTGAGTCTGGAAGTGTTTCAACATCAGCAATAGGTGAAAATACTTTCCCACTACCCATTGCTGCCTCCATAACTTAACAAATAATTATAATCAATAATACAATTTAGGGTGCCAGAGTTCAGCAATTCCCCTACCACCTATTAAAAATGTCGAAGGTTCTGTACAATAACCACTTTGGTGGGAATCACCAAATTGAAACAGTTATATGCACTGCAGAAGCACATCTTAATGTTCTTCGGCCAGTCGCTAGTGCAAACGGGGAGCAGTCCCACAAGTTAACATGATGTACTTTCGGGCCGCGGTTCGTAGCATTGTCGAATAGGTTTGTGCTTGTATGGTTCAGCTGGCAAGAGGTCCACTCAAAAGGTACAAAGGACGATTTCTAAGTGTTTGAGAGTTGCCATGGGAGCCCAAACCTCAACCCCTCCAAATGCGCTTTATGCAGAGGCTGGGGACATTCCAACGCCACTCATTACACTTCTCCCATCTCAAGGACCTCTCCATGCTCGACCTGACAGACAGGTATTGGGCCAATAAAACCTTTTATGTGACCGAAGCCTTTTATGTGACTTCAAAGTGCCTCACATCCATCTCACGGTCACCTAAACCCGTAAGGTATGAAATGAAATACGAGAGTCCCTCCAATCACTATCCCGCCCACTACAGTTGAAACCCTATCAGCCATAACAAGATTTCTCAATTACCACTGCCATGAAGCTACTCATATATTCACTGATGGCTCCTTAATAGATGGAAAAGTGGGATCAGCGTATTACGACGCTAAGAATTGAGCCAGTGCCCAATTTAGATTGGCTGATTTTGCCTCCATCTACACAGCTGAGCTTGTTGCAATCCACGAAGCAATGAAATATGCTGCACAGATCAATCAAGACAGAGACAGGCACTTAGAGACTTTACTTACAGACTAGCTAAGTGCCCTACTGGAAATTATCGAGTCTTGTAGGACTCTACAGGCTTCAAGGCAGCAATTCAGACTGATCTGGGTGAAAAGCCACTGTGGTAATGTCGGGAACGAGCTGGTGGACTCATATGCAAACCAGACCACGAAACGTCCAACGATATAATATATCGTTGGATATAGCATATTATGTTCATGGTCCGGCGTAACCCCCCCCCCCCCCTCCATAGAAATTTTGAAAGCTGGAGAAAACTACACATCAATGTTCCGGACAGTTCCTCTGAAGCCAAGGTAGCGCACTGTTCTGGAAAAAGCAAACCTTTGTACTCGTACAACGCGATTGTAAGAATGCAAACAGGACAATGCGTAACTAAAGCCTATCTGCACAGAACTGGATGAAGCGACAGTGAGCTGTCTGAAGTTCCCCGCATGCCAGAGACCCTACCACATCTAATCCTTGACTGCACAAAATATACACGAGAGCGAAAATCCATGCTGAATGGCTTCCCAGACACCATTCTAGCCCATTCAATCCATACCATCCTCCGGGAAAAAGACATTGGGTACCTTCTATGAACATTTCTGTGCCATATTATATACATTAAAATGTAGGTTACCTACGTTCCTACCAATGGCTGTATGGTAATACCGATGCCAATATATTTTTAAAATAACACTTTTAGAAATGATTCAAAATCGACTTTTCGGTATCGTTGGGTTTGTTTCGTTGCGATCTGTCCATCAGCTTATTTAGCTCCCTCTACATCGTTTCAAACGAACTATTCCTCACAAATGTACCACCAGTGGTACTTTGTACCCAACATCGCGATTTATTGTATTGAAATTCGTGTCGCTAAGTCGTAAAGCCGTCCAATTGAAAACAATGGACAACCCTGTTTGTTTCGGCACGTGTAGGACTACAGGTCGTATGATTACGTTGATAATTATGTTCATTCCTGCTATATTCACGTTGGTATTTTAATTAACTCGGTATGTAAACAGCATATTATATTACTTGCCTGTGGGTACATTATAAATCTATAGGCTAAACAATACCCTAAATATAATCATTTATTCATACCACGACCGATTTATATTGATGGTTTCCATAGAACACGATGGTTTCCATTGAAACAAACGATGTTTGGTTTGAAACAGCTGTCCCTCAGTATGAAAATTGGCCTGTAGTTCAACCGTTTGATTCGTGCTCATGTTGACGACTTTGTCCCGCTTCTACCTTCCACCATTCAAATCACTTTCTAGGTAATTATCGAATTCGAACAGAAAACTACACCGTTACATTTGAAATTCCCCACATATGGCATTTTGAAAATTCGTTTTTATGAATATTATTAAAATATTATGAAAAACTGCACGAATCATCCTGAAACTTTGAAACTTTTAGGACTGCTCTAAATGGGCAAAGTGTCGCTAACGGCCCAAGGGCAGATTTTTCACGAATTTCTGGTTTGACGTTTTTTGTAACGTTGGAAACCCACGACATGGAACCTTATGTACGCGATTTTGTGTATTCAAAGTCAATATAATACTCCATTAGACCATATTTGATGTTCAATGCATTGTTCCTAGTCTTGAGGAGTTGGTTCTTCCCTTATAATTATTACAGTGGGGAATTGTGAGTAGGATTATTTTTCATCACATCATGTTTTTTCAATTCATTTTATTGTCTGTTCTATTCAATATCCCTTGAATGAGCCTAAAATCTTCTCAATTCATTACGTTGTTAAGTAGAGTTTTCACTAACGTTTAGTTGTAAGGGGAACGTCAATACAGAAAATAATGAGCCATTGTGGAGCAACAACGATTACACTTCTTCATGACTGCATGTTCTCATTTGTGTATTGTGTGAGCCAGGAAGATCTCGGTGTAAGTTCCAATGGTTCACCATCACTCACTCACCCTGTTTTGTTGAAATTCGCTAACTCTTATGATGCTGACTTTCTTTTGAACATCACTCGTGTATTGTATAAAATAAATATTTTTCGTACCCTGATCGACAAGTGTTCTACTTTTCCCGTTGTTCGTAAATACATTTTTCCATTCATTCTTCCTGAAAATCACGGCTCTCCCTAGGGATTTCGTCATTTCTCCCTAGGGATTTCGTCATTTCTCCAACACGACTGGACGGTGGAAGACCTTTCATACGAAGTCTTGTACCATCCACACTCGACCCTCCTTTTTCTCCCAAAACATAATGACAGCCAACAATAAAGCTCCATTAGGGCCTCAAAATCCCCTCACATTACAACCACCATCACGCCCGACCATATTTTTTCTTTTAACACTTTTTACGATCTTCCTTCACCGTTTTTCCACCTAAATCGTCAGGTAAATAATTTTCAGAAAATTATACGAGGAATCGGACACGGAATCTTTCCCTCAATCATTTCAAGAGTTCCTTTATCGTTTTTTTCGTCTTTCCCATTCTTTTCGTTTTTCCCCTCGTTCTTTTCATAAGGCCGACTATTCAACGTGGTGATTCACCTATATATCCCACCCAAGCCTCTCTGCGTGTTCAACGATGAAAACTCCGAGGAAACCGGATGAACTGATAATTTTAAGAAGAAATAGAGATCGATATAGTTCCTTCGGAGATTTGTAACGAAACCCAATTTACTTCGGTATAATGGGAAAAAAGTCGCTCTCCAAGTTTTAATGGGTAACATTGTGTAAGTCCTCGAAGCCACTGTAGATCACAAAGTTTATAATAACTATCTTTTTATTCAGAATCATGAACAATAACACGGCAAAATCTTCCTCATCGGTTCATTATTTTCTGACTAGATCGCCTCCCGGCCAAAGCTCATACTCATAATGACGATGAGCTCGAATATTGAGGGTAATTGCGGATTAAGCCCCAAATGGTCTGGTAAAATACAATTTCAATTTGACAATAAATTATTTATGACAGTTGAACAGTTGTTATTTCATCATTGGTTTGTAGCACTAGAGCAGACCAAGAATAAACAAAATTTGTGTACTACCATCAAATAGATAAATGAGGAGGATTCAAGCAAAACTCGACATGTCCACTTTTGGCCAAAATCGTTTTTTCTCCATTTTCTATTGTCAATGGCACATCTCTACACGTCCCTAAATTTTCGCCGTTCAAAAGTTATTCTATCCACGTTAAAGAGGTGGCTTAACCTAGCAGTTTCAGTCAAAACTCGTTTTGTCCATCCTGCGCAGTTATTGGGAGTTTTTCCGTGTTGTTCCAACCAAAACTCGTTATGTCCACTCCCTGACTCACAGCCGTGATGGAACAGATTTTTCAAAACTTGACTTGTCCACACACCTCGTGATAGTTTGTAATTCTTCAATAGTTTATCGCCTTTTCAGAAGATGGCAGCACCTGCATGATATGCAGTTGAAACCTTACTTTAGTGACGATTCGTTAGATGTCGCGCTCGTTCCCCAGCGGCAAACAGGTGGTTTCACAAAACTCAACATGTCCATGTGTGTTTCACAAAACTTATCATGTCCAAAACATTTATGCCAATAAATTATACATTATGTTGGGAGTTCTGCATCCAGGGACATGATTCGCACTGGCCTACTGATTGTTAATCCCCCATATCAGATAAACCAGAACATCAGGTTGCTGCAGAGCAAGTTTTTTGCTTCTCCCGGAAATTTTTGAAAAGTGGACATGTTGAGTTTTGCTTGAATCCTCCTCAAATAGATTAATAGAATCCTAATGACGAATAAAGAATGCTGCAAATTGTTCTGCAACCAAATCAATCATTTTTTGCCTAGAACGCTGTTCTGTATAGAAACTCTCCTTTTAATTAAAATGTATATACCTATTCCTTAGTTGAAACATTCCCCAGTGGATTCACATCAGAAGCAATCCCAGGTATATGTTGTACATTTTTCAGTAACAATTACCATTGATGTTTTCAATGTTGAGGTATGCTTACAGTTCTTGTTCTATACAAAATTCTTTCTGGTGTACTATTGAACCCAAAGGAATCGAGACTCAGGACCTGCACCAATCGATTCAGTGGTTCCGAGAACATAAAGTAACACTTTGAACTACGAAATAACCCTTATTATTTACGGAAGAATCCTGATACACCAGCCTGGGCAGCCTGACACTATAGAAGCGGGCGAGCGATCGGGCCACGTTTCTCGAGAGCGGATAAACATATCAAAATTGATAGCTTCATGGAAAACTTCCCTGATTCATAAGCTTTCAGATGATATGCAATACATGTTGGTTGTTTGAAATTCGCTCGACTTTTATCAATTTTGATCAAAAAAGGCCTTTTATTGAAATGTAACATATTTTATTACTATATTGTCAAAATTTGGCGACATTTATTCAGTTTTGATGGGTCAATTGGGAGAGGAGAGACTGTTGAGTAGTTGGTCGAAAGATGATTTTCAATCGATTGAAAAGGAAAAACATTTTAGAAGCAGAAGTTGTGCAGTTTTCAAAGACGAACAATTGGACACCAAATTTGGTTTGTAACCATCAAGTGGTCAGTTATGTGCACAATATGGGGGATAATCCTCTCGCCTAATTTGAGCTCAAGTTGACGGCTTTTTATCGGTTCCAACTTTGAGCCCTCATTGTGAACGAACGGCTCCCAGCGGTCTTCAAAAATTCTCTGAATCAAGATTCATTTAAACTTGAACGTTCATTTGAAGTTTCCGAACATTTCAATCGTAATTTTGAACCTCTCTTATTGACCTAGGGTTATGAAAAGTTTCAAGGATCATCTTTGGGCTGGTACGAAACCGCAACTTGAATGTAAAAATTTTAAAACAATTCCAACGGAGTAAAATAGGGCAAAGGGACAATTATAATAATAATTATTATTATTATCTTTTTTTATCTGATTTTTCTATTCTGCCCACCATGAAACGTCACAAAATGTTTTTATTGGTCAATTATATAAACTTTGGAAAAATTGAGAATAATAAATCAAACAACGCTGCAAATTTTTGCTGGAGGTGGAGAAAAGAAGGTTGGAGGGATGGTGATATTTGTAGACTCTCAGGCCGCCATACTTGCACTTGCCACCGAGCATCCCTCAGTAAAAACGCAGGCGATCTGTCATATCCAGTGGATACCAAGCCATTGTGGCGTTAGTGGAAACGAGGAAGCAGACCGGATGGCCAAAGGAGGTGCCAGAAAAGAAGGTGCCTAGAACTCTGTACACAGTCCGACGTCAGATAGCAGCCGCCATAAAACGTCACAACAAACGAAACATGGAAGCGACGAGCGCTGGGAAGAGCTGGGAAGTCCTTGCAACAGAGGAAGACCACATCCTTGCACTGGAAGAGATCGGCTGTACAACGCCAGAAGAAACAGCGTGTGAAAGGTATTGGGCAGCGAGACGTCAGATGAAATAGACTGGCGGGGGAAAAAAATGTTCCAACAAACCATTTATTATATTGTGACGGTGAGGTGAATAATAAATATTCCATTCATTCAGTTTTAACTTGTCACTGCTGTTACTTCATGAGGAAACTGCTCAAACCTTCATGAACAGCGAACTCTGTGCAGAACGGACTGGAATAAATTCAATAGTGATTCCAATAAAACGCGGACCGCAACAGCACAAATTGCTCGCTGCACTCCATTGGCCGAAGCGAGTTATTGAAATAATTAATCACGAACGACTGGATAGTTGTTGCCCGATCTAGTTTCAATTCAATCTATTCCGAGTTACGCAAATCAATTCATTCCTTGACTCCAACCGCCCTCGATACGCCCGCAGAATTACATGAATAACAAAGTCCTCAACCCTTAATATTCACCTGGTTCCCGCCCTTTGCGCCTCCGCTAAATATTTCACCTTCAACTTCGCGTTCAAACTCCACCACCGCCCCCGCCACATCGCCGACCCTCATCATTCCGTTCAACTCGAAAGTGAGTGGAGTTGAAAAGAAAAACTTTTCCCACTGAAACGGCGGGCAGCGCCTTTAAGCTTCCAACCAGCTCGTAAACCAATAATTTCAGCACTTAAAGAATAACTCCTCCAGGACCTCATGAATATGAGATATAACGAGAAAAAGATCTTATATTGGTGTAATAATTACAGATCATTCGCAAATCCTATCAGACCACATAAATACTCACTGGGGGGATTTAAAAAAATAATCATTTCTCAATCGAAATTGCTTATTCAACGAACTAACGGGCGGTAAAATTGGGTATTCCGCTTGAGTTAATCCCGGTTCAACTAACTCTGAGAGGAAATTAAAAATTCAGTGTTTTTATATCATCGTAAAGAAGTTTTCCGTTTGAATATCACTATTTGCTGGGAGTGTCTTTTCGATTCCTTAATTCATCCTCGTTCGCAGTGTTGGCTATCGATTCGGATATTCACCCTCAATATAATATTCCCAGTTTATTGGAGTGTTTTATTGGGTTGGTAATCGAATGCACAACATTTACAACGAACTCAAGCAAGAGAAGGCGTGACTGAGATGGGATGGAATTCACAGGATAAAATCGCCTATTAATGGAAAGCAGCAATTCTTCCCAATCACCTGAGAAACTCTGTTATCTGTTCTTGAAAGAGTGAGGGAATAGGGAATGTCAGGAGACTCTAATTTTGGGACCTTCAAGGTACACAAGCCAAAACCACTCTTTTGCAATAACTGTCAAGTAATCACAGTTTAGATCATGGAGATACTAGTATTTTTCATATCGCGGGTGAATCCACCACCACCAGGATGTATTCACAGATAACCCCTTAACAGCTGGAGATCAATCACTCTGTTACTGAGATCACTTTTTTTCCCCCATTTTATCGGCTATCGCTTCCATTATAGGTTGGTATTTTTTTTTTTTTTTTCATTACAAGATAATACGATACATAGTTATTATAAATTGGAGATATTAATAGTTTTACAAAAGTTGAATAATAATAATTAAGTCCTCGGATTACAGAATCGTGTGGAGAATGAAGGGACTGTCAACGAAATTCGAAACTTCTTTTAGTAATTTCCTCCTGGAGAATGAGTGGCAGGTACATTCCAGGACTACATGCCGATCAGTCTCCGGATCCTTCCCGCCGAATCGGCATTGGGAAGATTGGACTATATTGATTCTGCATAAGTGGGCATTTGAGTAGCTGTGCCCGCTCCTCAATCGGAAGATAACCTTATAGAAGGATATGTGCGGAGCATCCGTAACCAGCTTGAACCATGGCTTCCTGTTTAATGGCAACAGTGACTTGTATCTGCCCCCTGCATTGTAGTCCATAAATGCAATCATCCATTTGCGGAATATATCTTGTGCGATAGATCGTTTCAGGGAGGGTCGTGGATAGGTTAGAGAGACGGCAAGGTTTGCTTTTTGGTCCGCAGCTTCATTTCCAGTGATTCCGCAGTGTCCTCGAACCCAGCAATACGTCACCTGGATCCCAGACGTCTCAAGCTGGCCCATGATCGCAGTGCCGCAGCTTCAATGTAGTTCAGCGTTAGACTAGCAAGTCTGGACGTTACACTGTTTGAGTCTGTCATGATTACCCATTATTCCTAGCATCGCTAGAACCTGTAACTGAAAATCGCCCTTCACTAACTGAGAATTCTTAAGCTCATTGCGAACTACTTGCTTCCTGCGTTGAAGGTGTTCAAGCAGGGATTTGGCGAGGCTTGGTTCATCAGGTGACTAATGATTCATCTTTGACCCATGGGGCAGATCTCGCTTAGAGGAAATGGCCGATGCAGTTTGGTATGCACAGAAGTTGACATTTCAATGTATCATTTGAAGAATGAGCAAGCAACGCACAGTACCACCTTTCGTACAGACAACCTGGTTTGGAAGTGGACCACTTCACGAAGGCGTCCTTATTCGGGGCTGTGATGATACCGAAATGCAGTGGCAGATCTATCTACTTCTGTTCGATGTGCAACCTCGGAGATAATTATTAAAGTACCAGTCCTTTCTTGGCGGAATGACCACGTCAGCTAAATGCACGATCAAGGTGTTTGGTGACCGTCGTTCCGGATCAGCGCAGAGGAGATCTTGAATGGTCAAGATTGGTCAAGATTTCATCAGTTTCATAAGGTAGCCTGGAGATGTAGCAAGTTTCTTGTTCACGAGTATATCTAGAACGAGTAGTGTTATAATATAACACATATTATGTCAACCAGGTGCCAATTCCCAGTGGTAATAAATAATTTTAAAAAAAAATAGTATTCCCCAAAATAATTACTCATCTTAAATTCAAAATGTAGAAGGCCCTTCCTTGTAAGCTTAAAGTTAGTTGACTTTCAACCGATTAATTTGAATGTGTTTTGAAGAAGAAGGAAGTCCAGTGATTACCACATCCAAGCCCACTTATTCAGTAAATGAACATGTTATTTCATCATCCACCTCTTCCTCGAACTTCCTTCTCATTTTTTGAATTACATAGAATTATACGGTTTTGTGGTAAAACCTCGAAGCAGCAAGGCCAACTATGATAAGGATTCTCGCCTTTCCATTTGGCTCTCTCCCATAACTAGGCGCACTATCGCGAAAAGTGCTGACGATAACTTCTGAAACTGGTTAGACTCGTTTTTGTCGAGCCTTAATGGCTATTTATGGCAACTTGAGAACCACCGGCGGTTACGTTCAGTTCCCGAAATGAGATGAGTTTGCTAACTTTTAGTAGCTGAGATTGCAGTTTCAGTATTTCTCAGGTCAAGTACGGAAAATAAAATCATTGTTGGTAAATAAAGAATAATTTTAAATAAAACACCGAACACCTATGTATTGTACGTGGAGGAAGATCACTACTATCACATCTTCTAATTGTAAGAGGTAATCGTGATAATCAGAGTAGACTGCAAAAGGTAAAGTAAAGTTGGTGGTAAAATCGGCTTTATTAATTCATACTGTGATACATATAAACCCTCAGCTCAATATCAGGATATGCTCTTACTTAAAGATGCTCTTTCTTAAATTGAATGAATTTTGAGAGAAGCTTGGAGGTGTCTGGAGGACAGCAATGAATTCTTCAGGGAGAACGATTTGTTAAAGCCAGGACAGAGGGATTTCCGACGTAGATTCCATCAGGGAAGGCTACTGAATTTGCATTGATTCCATCTTCCCCTGCTACTCATCAGTCTGAGTAGCGTTGGATCCTAACGTGAGTTTGTAACTGGTACACCGGAGGCAAGTTAAAACCTTCAGTCCGAACCTGCAGTTCCACACATTACTTTTCTAAGTTCAACCGATTACTCCTATTATCCCAGCTGATCCACCCGAATAAGTTATTATTCAATTCCCTCCAGACTTGTGGACATGTCACAGGTTTGTTTATAGCCACTACCTATTATATTAATAATTCATAACGTTCATCATCATCCATCTTACAAAACTTGTACCTATCTGTCCAAGCAAACTGCACGAGTAGGTATAATATTTTACGCATATTGTTAATTCTTCTTTACCCCAACATTCCTGGGTTATGTATTTTGTAGTATTTGCTGGAGGAGTAGCATGTAGTTGGATCGTGTAGCCGAGTGTGGACCGGGGATATAGCGCAGGAGATCGAAGGAACTGCAAGGGACTGAGGTGGATTTAATGGAAATTGCGTCATGTCCACAGTTGGTTTCATGCCGACGTGAGTGCTCGTCTCACTTGGGCTATGCATAATACAACCGTAATCTTCATTTCCACGGAATCTTAGGGTGCATGGTCCATTATCAAGCGGCTGAACTTACTCGATTGTGGTTTCACTAGTGAAGTACGGACTCTTACTTTGATGAGCGGCAGAAAGTCGTTAGTAGTTGTTCATATGAAAGTACATTTTACGAGTGCAAAAACATCCAGTGAACGATGCGGGTCATGGCACTGCCACGTAGTCATTAAGTTTCTTCCATTTTCCGCTCCGTATATCCATGAAACGCCGAACATTGTGTGCCAATACGTAAATATAATTGAAAAGCTGGCCCAGGTGTAGTTCAACTACTTCATGTTTTCAAGCATCGGGTACTTCAAACTAACCGATCCAATTTAGCTGACTCGTGGATGTGATAATCCCGTGAATGATTTTTGGTAGCGAAGACCTTATAAGGTTTTTGAATCTATTCTATAGGGTTTTACAACATTTTAAATGATTTCTTAGGTTTTTACAACCTCTGTCATAAACCCATTCAACTCAGGGTCTCAACTCTCGTTAGATACGACGAGAATGGGATGATTTTACGGTTCCGTGGAAACAAGGCCCAATTCCCTCCTCCATCGTCATTAAGTCAGATGATTCCAACCGTGAAGCCGGCCCCAAAAACATATTCCAACCCTCTCAACGAAAGGACCTCCATTTACCTACCCCCGACATCACTCCTGCAATACTTACGCATCTCCGAATATTCTCCTTTAACGCCCGACTGGCCCCAATGCGTTCCGAGGACGTGGGTTTCATAATTTGAACGTACAGTTCATTATCACTCCCTCCCATTATCATTTCCACTCACCCCAATATAAACCAGGTGAGGCGTGAAGACTTCACTTGATGATCCGAGGCCGTCTAATTTCCTCCTTGGGCGGCTCCTTCTGTCCTCACTCCTAATTAGCGATATTTCCTCCCTCCGCGACGTCTTTCTTCCCATTTTCCGTCCTTTCCATTTAATATTCTCACACAACACCCCCAAAGGGAAGAGACGCTCCGAAATCTTGAGTGTAACTTCTTGATGAATTCCTTCTCGGCGGCAATTTGATGCCTACGGCGCTGCATTGCTTTCTAGGGCCCTCGTTACGGTAAATGTTATTGAAACGCCTTCCCCGCTTCTTCTCACTCGTTGGCTTTCAGTGACCTCATTGTTCAACAGTCCCCACTTCGCTCCGTTCATAACGCTTCCATAATTAACATCCAGAATTAATGGCGGAATCCGCTTATGAAAACTATGAATAATGAAACTCGTGGTTAACGTTTCATCTACTACGTCTTTAAAGTTCTTGAATACTAAGTATTACGCCCTTCTACCAATTAATGAAGGGGTATCAATGTTGTTCGTTGGCTCGACCTGCTATGAGAGATAATCTCGGAGTTACAAATTCTGAGTACGCTCTAAATATTGCACCACGGTTAAAAATACCTACCATTTCCTCAAAAAAAAAAAAGTATTTGGCAGTTATGGTTCACTTTTCAACGTAACTTCTATCGTCTCTATTTTTTCAAAATTCACGAAAACAGTAAGAAGATGCTGATAACCGTTTCTCCGACTATTCGTTACTGTTACATGCCCAAATTCCAAAATTTCCATGCTCGATTCCTTGCAGAAAAATCGACGTTTCTATAGGAATCATTGCTAAATGACTCAATCCCAACTAATTTACGAGTTTTTATTTTATTTTTTTATTCAGTTTAATTTTATTTTTCTGATAGAAATTATTTTTGTGCTCTTTGTCGCCGTTGCAGTTGGGTGGATGGGGATGGAGGGATTTACCACCAATGCAATTGCCTGATAAAAGGGGGAAGACGTGGTGAATAGTAATTGTATCAAAAATTTAAATTATTTCAATTGGAACCCACGATTTTTATGGACTATTCTGGGTGTCACTGGCTTCAGAAACCACGGTTTGGTTCGGTTTAGAGCCGTAAGTAATTGCGTGATTATTATGATAATGTTATTTTTGTTGAATCTTCACAACCCAGATGATTAAAATTGAATTTATCAACAAATTGATTTATTGCTCATTGATTGTGGTATACTCGTACATGTACACACACATTCAATAATCAACATTATTCAACGAATTTTCGTCTGTAGACAAACCAGCATCATCATTTGGGTTATGAATGAAGATAGTCTTCTTTTCATCTCCTACAATTTTGGATTAACTTGCTTTTTCTGTAATAAAAGGATTTGTATAAATCCCGAAAATTCAGCTATAAATCCAGAGCGAATCATTTCAAATCTCTGAATAACGACAAAATTGCAAGTGTTGGTTGCATTGTGAAATACCATTTTAAAGATTTGCGGGGTCCCATTCAAAGGACAGACTAACCGGACTACAACCTCTTTTTTTTCTGCGTGTGGTGCAAAAAATGATAAGTGTGCAAAAAAGAATAGTAACATTTTAGAAGTGGAAAAGTCAAGTAAAGTTGGACCAAAACAGCTAATGGATATTTTTGTTGGTTGGAATTGATTTTCATAATCGAACCCTAAGGTGTATTGTTATATTAAATAGACACTTTGTGCAAATGTGATTCTGTCGATGGACTTTTATGTTCATCTCTATGGTCTGATGTGATGGAAACGTGTGCATTTATATAGAATTTTCCTCAGCGGATGCTGTGAATCGCTCACGATTGAATTTCAGTTCTCAACTCCAGTCCGCCGAGAGGTCCCACGGAAGGGACATGTTTCCAATATCTGAGAAACGCTCGAGGCGATGAGGGGACCCTAATACTTATTCCTATTCCTATTCCTTGTCGTACCTTCGACTTCTGCCTTAAAAAATACGTCCCGCGGGATAAGGAAATTGAAGATCAAATTGTCTGGGAGTCCCGACCTCAACTTGACAGAGGAAATGCCGACCTTTCGAATCGACAATTTAGTAAAACCAATGGTATCCGCCCTCCTCAAAATACTTTGAACGCCTTCGTATTTTTAATAATCAGCTTCGGAACCGCTAAGTGCACTGAGCTTTTAGGAGTAAAATTCGTTCTGGTTCTGAGTGCGGTTTATTTACCTCAAAGATACTATTTGACATGGTAGGAAAAAGCTCAACTCGCCAACTATAGATATTTTCCAATACAGTCCCTATCCCATTCATGCCACGTAGTTACTCAAGAGTTATATGATATATAACTAATAATATTATTATCTCTTCTTTTCCGACCCAAACATGGGTTGTCGATGTTGTAGGTTGTGGTAGAACGACTAACGGGACAGAAGCTTCTCACTGTCACTTCAATGCTCAATTTGTTTTCTTCCCAAAACTCAACATTTAGATTGGTATTAATATTTTGGATAAATTCAATTAGAAACTAAAATAAAAATTCACAGACATGCAGCATAAGAGCACATTTTCGAAGAAATAACTGGTTTTATGTAAAATGTATTCATTTTTCTGGTTTTATAACACATTCTGTCATCTTTTACTGCCGAGTAACGCTTCAGTTTATAGAATTTCCAACGCTGAACACGATGGGGAAGTCTGAATGGCGATATCTTGTACCGTTATCGAATTAGAGTAGATGAAACGTGACGAACATCTCAAGTAACATCCACATTTCTTAATCTTCAAAGTGCTCCAGTTTGAGAACGGGGTAAGATATCGCAAAATTGAATTTACACTGAACACTATGGTGAAGTCAGAATTGTCTGACTTCACCATAGTGTTCAGTGTAAAAAAAAAAAAAAAGTGTTTTAAAAATTTTGTACCGAGAACATTTTTTCTTTGAAAATTCTCTAAATTTTCCACAGATTGATCTGGAAGAGAATCTTGGACAGGTCATCATATTTTTCTTTATTGATTTTACCAACGTACCTATGTATTTTATTTCTTAAATTATATAAGTAATATAATATATAATTTGACACGTATTGCAATAGTGATTTCCGTGGTTTTTTCCATCAGATTTGGTGGCTGGTCGAAGTCTAATTAATACAATTCTTGTGTTCGGAAGGTGGTTGAATTTCCGGCTCGATACTTTGCATTATATTCTCGCTACCTTTTTCTTACAGCTATCCATCCATGTTACAATTCTGGGGTAATGGGAGGGGGGATGCGATTTGCCAAGGAAAAGCCCCTTTATCGTCCCATCTGCTTCGAAAAACGTTCAGCCCGTTTTCTCCCCTCCAATATATCTCTTGCCCCCGCACCGCACAGTCCCCTTCACGAGGACCACGAAGGATTTTGATCCATCAACAGTTATAGAAAAGAGCACCCCGGAGAAATGAAAGGGGAAGGCGGTCATTCGGAAAAGGTTTGAACTTCTAGTGGCAAAAAGACTGAGTGGGTGGGCCTACGTAGTGGCGAAGAAGGATCGTGCAGGGGGGGGGGGGGGTTCTTGTGGAAATGGTTTTACACAATACACCTCCTGCCCCTTCTCGTTCCATCTGTTTTTTCCCCCAAAGCTGCCGGCAACAACAGCATCGATACGTACATTTCCCGGCCTTGATCCGAAGATGGTGTGTACGTCGATTGTCCGAATGATAGGAATGAGAAAAGCGTTCCCACTGAAGTTCCTCCCTCCCAAATATAAATGCACAGCAACGGAATGACCATTTGAATGAACAGAAAACTGATTTAAATATGCCCATTGGTTCCAGTCATATGTCTTGACAAAAATAGACATGTTTGTGAGGATTAGGGAGGTCCGGAATCATTCTGGAAGGCCTCTTGATATAACCAAGATATGAAATGACGAAGTTCGAACGCTATTCTATTTTAACCGAGACGTAAATGTTGTGGCTGGGGCGCTAAAATTTCGCGTTTGTATAACCGTGAACTGAATTGGCGCAGTTTGAATGGTAGGTTGTTTTACCCGAGAAGCAAATGTGGGGGCAGAATTGAATACTTTTCGCGGTACAAGTAATCTAGATCTGATTGAGTGTATACAGGGTGTAAGCATTAAGGTCGTACCACCGGCCAGGGATCGATTATACTAAGGGATCGATTATACCAGGGATCGATTATTAACTAATTTCTGATGTGAACCGTCCCATAACTTATTGTTTTTAAACCGGTTGACATCCGCCTTTTTTCACTTTCGAGATTTTTTTCGTGTTTTCGATCTTAAGTCACTAAAATGGCCATAAGTGCTTCATTCTTCAGTCCAAATTCAAATCTGATTACACCGTTGGAAAGATTATTAAATTTCCTTAAAAATTACAATTTTTGCGAAAAGTTTTACTCGACGATTTTTACTGAAAGATCCACGGTTTTTGGCACGGGAACGAGGATTTTCTACCATGGGTAAACAATTTTTTGATCATACCGTTGGAAAGCTGAGCTTTCGGGCCAACTTTTGGGGTTAAAGTATGAAATTACCCGGCAGATTCAGTTAGTTACATTGGATTTCAGCAATATTTATTCATAAGACTTGGATGCACACATATCATGTTATTAGGTACATATTATGTTACCTAGGTGTACACAAGATTAAATACTTGTATGATTATACACGCATACTCACTTAGTTGCCCATGTTTAATTTAAGATCCCTTCTCCCACACTAAGAGTCCAATTATCAAACAGAGTTAGCCACATAATATTCATTAAAAGACTAGTCATTCCAAAACTAAAAGAGAAAATGCAATTCTTCCGAGATTACTGTGACATTGAGTACATTAATTTGTGAGTCTGTTTCAAACAGAAGGTACCTTATTTTTTTGGTTCGATTTCAGATGTATTTTTCTAGCTTATTTTTGTGTAGGTATCTATGTTTCCACTGTTGCAATTATTGCAATCAGAGCGTCAAAAAACATGCATCATTATTTAGGAATTATAACAACATGAAGTTGTCATAGGAGCTAATGATGAAAATTAAAAATTAATCAAGATCGGCGGTGAGCCTGAAAATCCAGTGGTAACCCAGTCCGCGGTGGGTGCTGGAAAGGTTCCCGAATCGCCGGTAACCTATTACCAAAATAATCCATATTACCTAGAAATAACCGTATTAGCCATGTCTACTAAACATGCGGATTTGAGCACTATAGGTAGAGGTTACAAGAATTTCAAGTCCCACGACTTCCGTCTGGTAGTAAACCGCAAGAAAGGGTCCTTGAATATGACCATGTATAATTGATAACTCAGTAGTAGAGAAGTGGCTGTCGCCTTAAAAGAACGAAGGCAACTACGACTCAATGGAGAAGTTGCGATTAAAAATGCATAAGTACTTCTAGCGAGCGCTCTAACTTGTGGAGTTTATGAGTGCAAAGTTTGGCACTGTTCACTCGAATGGTCTTGTACGAGTAGTTAGTTAAGGTTAACAGACCTGTGGTAAACTGACGTTTTATAAGAACGATAGGGCGTAACAACGGAAAGTTTAGAGGAAGAACTGCTGCAAGTTTTCACTCGACGGGTTCTTATTTTCTGTATAGGTCACCGATTTATAAGTAATGTCTAAAATAACTATCCCATCGCTATAAAAAAAGGTTTAAGTAAGAGGTCGAAGTAAAGTAGTACCCTAGAAATCCTAAGAAAATGCCCACTATATGTTTAGTGCACAATACACAAACGTGTTATTTATCGAGCGATCTACTCAAAGAGGTGGTTGAAAAGCAGCTCGGAGATTGCCTCATTGATTTTCCAACAACCTAGCAGCATATTATTTATCGATTCCTTTGGGCCAGATGCTTTTCTTGGTACTGAACAATGTCTTACCCGTTTCCGCGAGGATTCGGCAAACAAAAGAGCAGGGCAAGTTCTCCGCGGTCGCCATTCGGTGAAATAGCCTGAGCTCTCTTCCCCTCCTAATGATTCTCAAGGAAAATATTCCTACAGTGAAAAAGGTCCCTAATGAAAGCTCGTTTCTACCCTCACCGAGAGAATAAATTGGAACATGTGGGTTTTTTTCCCCGCATACACAGCGGTAGCCCTGAGCTCCTCTCAATCAAAAAGTCGTTGATCAATGGGCCGCGAGTAATGAATATACAGAAGGGCCTTATACCTTTACTCGTACTAGAAAAACCTTATGATTGATGAGCCACAAGACGGATCTAAACGTAATCTCTCAGTGATCAATTCAAAATCACATTTAATTGAAGTTACGAGGCCCGTGTTTGTTAATATGTTTGTTAGCTTCCGCGACTAACCTGGTTAGTCATCCTGTACCACCATGTACGGTGAACCTCAACTCAATAATATTGGGGACTGGAATAATCGGATGATGGAGTTTATGCAAGCATTAAGCAAACCCCAGCTGACCTGAAGCTATCCCTGTTCCTGATGCAACAGCACCCACAGTAACCAGAGCCCTCATGCAGGAATTGGTCTCTCGGCATGGTGTCCCCAGGGAGCTACACACAGATCAGGGGAGAACTTTTGAATCAGAAGTTTTCAAAGAACTAATGTCCCTACTTGGGGTAGTGAAAATCCGGACTACTCCACTCAGACCTCAAAGCGATGGCCAAGCAGAACGGTTTAACATTGTGGAATCTGCTTGCCAAGACAGTGGGCAATCACCCAGAAGATTGGGACCTCAAGCTGCCAGGAGACTTACTCTCCTATAGGGCAAGGGAACACGCCACAATAGGTTGCATAATGCTTGTATCAACTTTTTTATAACCACTGTTATCGAGGGAAAACCGAATCCTTGCACTTTTTGGTTTATTATCTTCGATAATGAACCATTGGAATCGCCCAAAGAAAAAAAATTTTAACCCCCCCTCAAAATTTGTTGGTTTACGTTTCAAGATACGTAGATTACGACCAGCCGTTCGTTCACAATGACGGCTCAAAGATTGTGCCTCACAACATGATCGTGAATCAAACTGTTGAAATACAGGTCCATTTTCATACTAACAAGCTCTTTGGAACATCATATGGCTTAAGTGATGTCGAGTTTGTTGTTCTGAGGTGCGTTTCGTGCTACGGAAATGAAGGTAATATCGAATGTTTGTTGGTAGATACTTCTTTTATAGAAAAATTATTACCGACGTAGTAATTAAAACCCCAGAATTATATCGTATTAATTAATCATAATTAATAATAATAATTATTAATAATAAATACAAATTATTAATACCTAACAATAAATTATAATAATTTTCACTAGGTACTTGCTAAAATTGATAATAATAATTAATCTAACATTTAGGATCTAGACATTTAGACCTAGTGTTTCATCTTCCAGGTAAACTACAGTCTAGAAATGTTAAACGTCAGTCGGGGATAGACCACATTGCAATATTCACTCGGTTTCTCATCTGTAAAATTGTTTAAATAATACCTTTTTGTAATAATACAAATTAAATTTTGATGCTGAGCTATTGACTTGAAATTTTAAAAATAGGTCAGAACTGGATCACAATGCAATATTCACTCGGTTTCTTGTCTGTAAAATTGTTTAAATAATAGCTATTTGTTTAAACAAATTAAATTCTGATGATGAGCTAGATACTTGAAATTTTAAATATAGGTCAGAAATGGATGACATTTCAATATTCACTCGGTTTTTTTCTCATTGCAAACCTGTTCATTGTGTACCCAAGATCCTTCCCTAAAAGACCTGGCAGCGGGAAATATTATTCAACATGGTTTGAAAAGGGAAAAACAAGTTTTGTAAAAAATCCCAATGCTCTAGGTAGTAGTCGATACCAGTGGCCAACATTTTCTTCAGTAGTCGACATGGTTTTGCACTAGTAGTCGACCTACATGTGTTAGAAGTCGACAGTATCACTTGAGTCAGTAGTCGACAGGTTTCGTCATTCCATCGTTTTCGAATTTCACGACATCTAAATAAAATACTTTCAACTGTGAATCGGAACTTGAAAATAGATTAATAAGATGTAATAAAGTAGTTATCAGACTTTTTATTTGCAAACAGCTCATTATCAGTCTCAAATTGCAATAAGTACTTAAGTAAAAAGGTATGAAAACTATAGTCGAAAACTCATTGTCAGAAAATTGACATTACAGTTGGGCTTAGGTACCTATTTACACATTTTTTTGACATTTTCATGTCTTTGCTTTGGCACATAAACTGAAACGGGAAAAATTTGTTCCCTTGATTCACCCTTTCCCTCAGATCACGTCAGAACACAAGCGACCGGCGGGCCATTACGTCAGAGCCTATGACGCACGAGCGTATGACGTAAGACGGCTGGCAGGAGGCCAACAAGTACGTCAGAGCCTATGACGCACGAGCGTATGACGTAAGACGGCTGGCAGGAGGCCAACAAGTACGTCAGAGCCTATGACGCACGAGCATATGACGTAAGACGGGTGGCAGGAGGCCAACAAGTACGTCAGAGCCTATGACGCACGAGCGTATGTCGTAAGACGGCTGGCAGGAGGCCAACAAGTACGTCAGAACCTATGACGCACGAGCGTATGACGTAAGACGGCTGGCAGGAGGCCAAATAGTGCGTCAGAGCCAATGACGCACGAGCGTATGACGTAAGACGGCTGGCAGGAGGGTAACTAGTGCGTCAGAGCCTATGACGCACGAGCGTATGACGTGAGACGGCTGGCAGGATAACTAGTGCGTCAGAGCCTATGACGCACGAGCGTATGACGTAAGACGGCTGGCAGGTGGCCAACAAGTACGTCAGAGCCTATGACGCACGAGCATATGACGTAATACGGCTGGCAGGAGACCAACAAGTGCGTCAGAGCCTATGACGCACGAGCGTATGACGAAAGACGGCTAGCAGGAGGCCAACAAGTACGTCAGAGCCTATGACGCACGAGCGTATGACGTAAGACGGCTGGCAGGTGGCCAACAAGTACTTCAGAGCCTATGACGCACGAGCGTATGACGTAATACGGCTGGCAGGAGGCTAACTAGTGCGTCATACGATGAGACCTTTTATGTTTCTGCGCCCCCTCCAACACCTACACCGCGTACCTCGTACTTCATTTTGGTTATCTTCGATAATGAACCATTGGAATCGCCCAAAGAAAACAAAATTTTAACCCCCCCTCAAAATTTGTTGGTTTACGTTTCAAGGTACGTAGATTCAGAAAATCGAATTAAAAACAATCCGTCCGTCACCCGTACGCCGTCCGCCGTCCGTGGCACTTTGCCCAGTTAGCGTTGAGCTAAAATTTGGTTTCTCGGTTTGGACTAGCCCCACAATGATCCTCGAAACTTTTCATAACCCTAGGTCAAGGGGAAGGGGTTCAAAACGAACTTTGAAATTTCGACAATGTCATATCTCTAATTATTCTCATGAAACGGTGTAATGTTTAGTTCACTTTTGAATGACCTGAAAAATTACGAATCTTTTAAGACCAATTGGATTTTTGTGCGACCAGCCGTTCGTTCACAGTGACCGCGCATAGGTTTAGGAAAAAAACTAAACTTTCGCGTCGACAACGGCGAACCCAACCCCCAGACGCCCTGAATAAAACTACATTTTTTCATCTTCCCGATAAACTACAGTCTAGACATTTTAACCGTGAGTCGGGGATAGACCACATTGCAATATTCACTCGGTTTCTCATCTGTAAAATTGTTTAAATAATACATTTTTGTAATCTTAAAACAAATTAAATTTTGATGAAGAGCTATTGACTTGAAATTTTACAAATAGGTCAGAACTAGATCACAATGCAATATTCACTCGGTTTCTTGTCTGTAAAATTGTTTAAATAATACCTATTTGTTTAAACAAATTAAATTTTGATGATGAGCTAGATACTTGAAATTTTAAATATAGGTCAGAAATGGATGACATTTCAATATTCACTCGGTTTGTATGACATGGTATGAGTATGGTATGGTATATTATTGTATGTATGATTTGGTATAATACAGTATGGTATGATAGGAAAGAAATTCGTATGGTATGGTATGAGAACGGTGAGAATATGGTATGGTGCCGATTTGCAATACAGTCTGGTATAGACAGAAGCGTGATCTGCACAAGGAAGATAATAAACCGTTGTGTCAAGAATTTGCAGAGTTTTTTGTGATCAGTGGCGTGTGCAGCACCGATTTTTCTATTGCGTTATCTGCGTTGTAGTCAATCAATGGTTCCCACGTACCGTGGCATGAAGCTCATAAAATGCGGTATAGAGGAGCGTTCTTCCGTTAAGGTTCAAACAGCGACTGAAATCGGCATTGAAATGTCGTTCGTACCATTCGATCGAGTGGGTTGCGAACGACGAATGCTGTGAATCACCGAGGACGTCGGCGGAAGGGGGTGCTGGAGTAACATAAAACTCGCGTAAACCGCACAAAACGGGGTTGCTCGCCCGCCGGAAGGTTAAAACGGTAATGACAGACATAGGAGGTTCTGGTCGAAGCGTTAATCGTGACGTTATTTCGAGGCTGACAGGCCCAAGCGTTTTTCGTGCCTTTCTGTGCTCGGCTATCTAAACCTCCCCCAGAAAGCGATAGACTCCCACGGACTCCGAATCTCTTTTTATCAGTGAGCCTGAACTGTGACTCTTTTCATTCCTCCCTTTAAAGACTTCAGTCGGCTCATCCCATACCCCCTATTAGCTACTCATCAAGTAAGTACCTTTTGGTTTATTATCTTCGATATTGAACCTTTGGAATTTCCCAAGAAAAAAAAATTACTCCCTCCCATCAGAATTGGGGGGTTCAAGTTTCAAGATACGTCGATTTTGCCCAGTTAGCGTTGTACAAAAACCGGAGGTTTGTACTATTAGCCGTTTGTTCAAAAAGACGGCTCAAAGTTGCATCAGATCAAAAGTCGTCAACATGAGGGTGAAACATGCGGCAGCCATCTATCCAAACCTAGGAAACAATGTATTTCATTTTCTTTCTAGCGAATAAAATGCTAACTACTATTTAGTAATTTTGTACTTGGACTATCGATTTTGTAATTGGACTACAGACATAAAAAAATACAGGCAAATAGAACAGAAGTTTCTTCTCGCTACTCAATCACTGAAATCAACACTTGATATATTCATTCTACTTCACAAAACATGATGTATCTATTGGGGTGATAGAACATTGCTCTAAACTCGCATTGAGGATGAAATGGCAAGAGTATCGAAGGGAGCAAATCATCAAGTGGCGGGTACCAGTAGTACAAGTGTCAATAAAACAACCATACAAATAGGGAAGACGAGATAGTAGAAAAGCGGAAGTAAATCTGCAGTAATAATCACTGTATTACTCTTAATAGTTGGATTCAGTACTCCCAAAATCATAAAGTATGTTTAAAAACCATAAGTATAAATTCCACTGTTTTTTAAATCGTCAGAAAAGTGGGTATGAAATATTACTATTTGAACGACTTTGAAAACCCACAGATTCACTGCCACTTTTCTAGTACTAGGACCTACTTTTTGGTAGTTGTGTAGTCGAATTATACACAATGTCACCTTACGAGTGTTCAAATTATTCCTATCAGATCAACAATTAAATGCGATTCCTGAACAATTAATTTGAACATACTCACAAGGTATATTTCATTTTCATTTTTTAGTTCCATACATTTCCAGGAGTTTCACAAGAATCAAGTCATCGAATTATAACCATCGATAGTTGAAACACATACTGAAGTCTAATCGATCCACATCCCTAATGGAGACCTTCTTCTATTTTTATATTGTATATTAAACAGCATAAAATATTTGGTAAAACTTCTATATTGGTACCGTGTTATAACGTTCGGAATCGCACCTGAGCGAGAAAATGCAGCAATCTTTTTCCACAACGGTTTATTATGTTCTATCTAGAGCACAGTTCTGTATACAATATCCTTGAGAGTCCCATAACTGTACGAAGTAATTGGAGTACAAGATGGTTCTCTCCGGATGGTATGTAGACAGTAACTAGCACGGTGAGGATCTGGGCAATATTCCAACTGAATTTCTGGCCGACCTACATATGTAATTTGTGGATCATTCATCACTGCTCACTTCAGGCATGCCGCCTCATTACTTCTGTCTACTTACATCAGCAACAATTTATATCAAGAAGTACCTACCAGCAAATATCGGACTACCTTCTTTCCGTGGGCACGAAAATTATCTCAGAACAAGAGACATGATGGTTTGAATCAACTGTTTCCCAGTATGGAAAACAGCCCTAAAATACTTCCGTTCAACAATCCAGATAATTTCTGGACAATTTCAATCTAAATCAAAATTTATTCAAATTCATACGTACAACTAGGTTCATTATACACATCCGAGATATGACGATTTGAAACTGTCAAACCCTTGTGTTCGGACGGATTTTTGCAATCGATACTCGGATTCAACCCATCATGAAATGCAAACCAACCAATTTTATGGGATGGTTGAAAATTTGGTTTTCAGGGTCGATTTCAATGGTACATTATTAACAATAATACACCGAAATGGACTTACAAGGGGCACCGGCACCTCGAGATGTAAAGTTTTTTCGTTCGACATATTACGCTAAGTTTCGTAGTTCGAATGAACTCATATTTAGGTGCTCTACAAGAGAGTAGTGTTCTGCACGTTTACTTCACCTCTATTAAGGGTGCTGTGTGGACAAAGTATCTGAAAATAGGGGCAACAACCCAATTATTGGGAAGAGAAGGAGAATTGATACGGTTTACATTTCGTTGGTTCTCTTTGCCCTCTCACTTTCCTCTGTTCTACCGTATTTAATACAATCTACTTATTTCAATTATGTTACCATTTTTCCCTTCAGTTCACTGAAACCCACTCGTAGTTAGGAAATGTAGCTCTTGCAAGGGATGTACACAGGATTCCCACCGCAGAATGATAACACTCCCAACGGTGTTTTTATTCATACCACTCGAAAGGGCACCGCTGTACTCGTACGTATAAACTACGGAATTATAAATGAAACCGGAACGAAACCCATTGAGAAAAGAGACTGACGGGTAAAAAGATTGCAGCTCAAATCCCTCTCTTTCTTTTTTACTTTATGGTTTGTTTCCAAACTTCAATCAGTCTCCCCGAGAAATAAATTGCATATTATAAATTGAAGGTCTCGCTTATTCATTCGCATCTACCATACTCTCGTTTCGGAGCGATTCTTCACTGCTTTATATATATATATATATTTTTTTTATATCTAGAACCGTAGAATTGTGAAAATTGGCGTTTCCCTCGGGATTTTTTGTCGCAACAGCTGGTTATTGGTGTGAGGGGAGGGAATTCCAAATTAGTTCTGTCGTCACGAGAAATGGCGCCTTTTAAATTATTTGTTCGATGATTTGAGAACTTAATCATGAAGTGACTAATCGGTCGTCACAGGTTTCAGGGTGATGGACGTGAAAAATGACGTAGCTTCGTAGGAAGGTAATGTTAATCCAGCCTTACAAATCTTGGCGTAGTTTTCTGCAAGGTGCTGTCTGCACACGAGGTTTGAACGGCGAAAATCCTAATTGAACTGTCTCATTAGAATCTAACGTAAAACACTCAATTTTAGGGGGTAGAGAAACTTTCCTAGTGTAATTTACTAATTTACTAATCGTTACTTATAAAATATTGAATGCATAGGAGTATAATACATTAGTTACTATTTTTAAAACTGAATTCATTGCTATGTTTATTTTATTAAGTTAGATGCATAAGTACCGCTCACTATTATAATGGGCGGTACTTATGCATCAAACTTTAAAAAAATAAACATAGCAATGAATTCAGTTTTAAGAATAGCAACTAATGCCCATAAGCGTTATCCAACTATGTCCGTTGCCAAAACCTACGATGTTCTCACCCCCAGAGTAACATAAACATCTGAATTTACTTGCCAAGCAATCGATGATTGAGACGACACGAGCGAATGCCAATTATGTCCTCCAAATACCACAATCTCAGTATGATTTCTTCGATCGACAATTTCCGTCGCTGGCTCATCAACAGGGAAATTTAAAAAATTGGTTCATGAATGAATATTTTGAACTTGGAAATAATGAAACTAAAATCATAGACAGGTTTAATTTAGGAGAAGTAGAGAGGAGGTAGTTTTTGGGTAACTACGATTATTAGAGTACTTCAGTGTAGATGTCGTGCCTATATTTTTTGCACTGAACACCTAATACCAATTAAAATAAGCAATTCAGATGCATTAATTGTACTACTTACTAAAAAGCAGGGAAGAGACGAGCCAGGACCTTAGGCTCAGAAATCCATCTTAATTTTGGAACTTTCATCGTGTACTTAGACTGGAAAAAAATGTTTGTTATATGTAATATGTCCTGTTTTCCGTATTGTGTATTCGTAAAAGCCTTTAACAGAAAAGAGTACAGAATCCCAAACAGTGCCTTGAAATTCATTCTCTAATTTTCTCCTAAAACAATAGACAACCATTTACCAACCTACATACTGTACACGACTTCTACAGCTTTTACATTAAATGTTATGGTTATCGTAGTTCATAGTATAGAGCGTAGTTTTTATACAATATGAAAACCATTTTTGTTTCTCTGTCTCAGGTGATTTTCGCGATCCGCTAGATTGCCGAATGGCCAGAATTTTTCAGGTAACCTTTTCATTTATTTATCTGTACCAAAGAGACATTTTTGCTATTACTGGCCTTTTTTGTTATTAACCACCTCGAACGATAATTAGATTTGTACATACAGCTTAGTAGCCGAATCGCCTGATTTTTTGTTGCTCCTTGGGCGATTTCCAGGAATCATGCCTTTCACAGCCATCGTAATCATAGTACTCGTGGGATTACAGGCCTGAGTATAGTGCTTTCTAATACTGTTAGGTACTTTAAACATCTTAAGGCCTTGATGTAAGAATCGACCTGGAAGTTGTAGTTACTGGAACAAAAACTGTCGGGTCGATCAAAACCCTTTTGAACTCGTCTTAAATATGATCAGTTTCATCGGCACTGTTTCTCTTTGTTAAAACATCAATTGATAAATTGGTACACTGGTTTATAAAATGGATAAAGTTGTTTATTTGGTTCAATCCAAAACCGTCTGTTCGCTACAACCAGTGTTTGTTTCTAAGAATAATACCGAACTTGTGTACGAGTAGTTTTCCAAATATTCTGTATGCATCTCCATTGTCTCGATGTGAATGAACTTGCATGAATGAAACTACCGGTCTCGAAGCGTCAGCGGTGAAATCATTATGTTAGCGAATCCGGGGAGCCTTATCAGTTAACGACAGCGAGAGGGACTTTTGATAGCGAACAATTACGAAGGGCGAATCGCGTTGTCAAGAATTAAACCTGTCAGGGTCCCCGTTGGGTCTCCCTATCTGCGACCTGTAATGGCAAAGTTGGGCGAGCGTCAGTCGAGGGAAAATACGGTGTCGGATCCCGGCGATTGCTATCCTCCTCATATGGTGATGTTAAAGCTTCAAATTTCTTTGTTCATAATATGAGTACTGTTGGAAACTTTGTAACTTGTTTAAGAGTTGAACCTCATCTTCGGTGTTATAAACCGTGACCTGATGCCAGATTATTAGGCACTGGGTAGTGCCAGTTAATACAAGAAGTAAATACATAAAAGGCAACACCGTAAATAAGTCTTCAGATCCAACACATGATACCAATCCGAGCTACACTACTGTCAAAAGGTGTCCCCACGTTGTGTTCCAAAACGAGCAATTTTACATTACCAATTCTCGCGCAATGCTCGGTCGAGTACCTTCCTTTAGTGCGTGTATTTTAAAACATAAAACTATGTATTCTACAAGCAGATACCTCGTGACATGGATATGTACTCGTACATGGGGTGGGGATCATGTTTAGTTTCGAGAATGAATGATTTAAAGATAATAATCGTTATTGCTATGTACCTACCCTTATTGTACGAGTAGGTACTTTAAATAAACGTATTTCAAATGATTTCTGATTTATTTCTTGTAGTGTAGGTACCGTATTCGTTTATCTTATACGTTTACACGTGACCCCCAGCTCACGGACATACTTATCCATGTTAAAACCCGCTTATAGTGAGTGCCCTTTCGAACACAAATACGTAGGATTTCTCCTATTTCTGGATGAATGGATCGACTGTAAGGATTGAGATGATAACCAATGAATGCCCTCTGTCTCCGCACTTATCCAAACAATACCAACACCTCCTGCCTGACCGCTAGTTTCAGGATTTCTGAATTCCTCTCTCATACTTTAGTCACCAAAATAGTTCCTGAACTCAGGATTTACTGAATCCAGGATTAACTAAAATTCATTTTAATGCAGGATTTGCTAAATCGACGTTTTATAATACCGAAGTTGATTTAACATTGAATTATTTGACTTTTTTTCAACTTTTTCGAGTTTTTTCGAACTTTATGACTCGCATTTCGAGAATTCCGATGAGTGAATCTAGCTTTTTTCCGACGTTATCGAGTCGAACATTGGTATTGTCGAAGGTGCATTGTTCATGATACTAACTCCCGGATTTACTAAATCAAGGCAATACTAAAACTAGGGTTTACAAAATCCGAGTTTACATAATCCAGGATTTACCAAATCGACCTATTCGTGTAGCAAATCCTTTCTCCACAGGTAAATTAGTGTCTAAATCTTGAATCATCCTGGGTATCATGCCAAACCCAAACATGACCGTCCTCAAAGCTAGTAAATTCATTGACGTGTGGCTGTTAAAACCAATCCGACCGGAATTATTAAAACGACAATTGATTAATCCTGGATTAAGTAAATGCTCAATCCCCCTCATTGCGTTTTTTATGTCAAGCTAAGTTCTAATCAATAGTATGATACAAATATCAAAAACTTTATAATTTACCAATACACTCGTGTTCTATAACAGTTATACAATACTTTTAAGTGTATTGGTCAATAATAAATTACAATCATACGATTGATTTGCACTTCGCTTGACATAAAAAAGGTGGGGGGGGGGGGGGTCGATAATATACTTAATCCAGGATTTAGTTAATTGAAGTTTCAATAATAATGTGCAATTTGATCGTCATTTATTTTGTGTACAACAATTTTTTTCTTAGTGACGATACAGATAACTCCTATCCGTTGTCAAGCATACCTATCTACACCTATACTGCCCTAATAAGGTAAAACGCCTCAACTCAAAATTCAAAACATTGCAGAAATTCGCCTCAAAGTTTTACACTGAACCTTTGATGTGACTTGACTGCATCTCATTATAAAAACCCCATTTTTTTCGGTGAGATACCTATCGATATGACTTCAACCAATTCAACGGTGAAAAAAAAAAAAAAAACTCGCAAATTAATCGATTTATAATCGATTAATTGAAGTTAAGGCGATTTTAACATTTCCAGCTTCCGTTTTGGGATTGTTTGTTTAGGTAAAATGCCTCAACTTGCTCTTGAGGCAGTCACCTTAACGTAAACAACTCAATCAAGCGGATTTTTGGTTAGGAAAACGCCTAAAATAATGTAAATTTTTGTAGGTACAACACCTCATCTGAATATTTTGGTGAGTTGAGGCGTTTTATGGTTTATGTTCAGAATTTCCCCCACTCACCATTGAAAAGGCCAGGTCTTAAATAGAGGGGTTTCGTGAAAACCCGATTTCGTAAACATTGGACATGAGTTGGCCGAGGTTTTATACATCACGACGGTTCTAACTTCTATCCTATTCATATTAGAGCGCTGAAATTTGGTACACAGCCTCTTGAGGCCACAGGGGAATGATTGGGAGGATGTAAGATCAGCTTTGTGATCGATATAGCTGAATTCTCTCCTGTTCACCCTACGGCGCTGAATTTGATACACAGCCTCGTGAGACCATCGGGGAGTGATGATTGGTGTTTTGTTATTTTATATGGCCAAACCGCCACATTACTCTTTCAGTCATAGACACCATCCCCATATACAATAAGTTACCTAGGTATTATTTAATTAACGAAATAAAATAGAAATAATATGGCAGAACAAGGTTTGCAGGGTCAGCCAGTTATTATTTACGATATTATTTTCTATATTAATTTTTCCATGATCTGTTGTTGTTTCAAATTCTTGCAAGCGTAGCATTTCCGTCTTCGCCGTCTAAATAGCTTCTTCTTTTCACTTTGATTGTATTGACGTTCAATAGCGTCTTCTTCGTCTTCCTTTCACTCGATGTTTATCGACCAATTGACCTTAAAAAGCCCCTTCCAACCCGAGGATAACTCACCCCTCAACACTTTTCTATTATTATGTTTTTTTCCGGTGTTTGGACTGAGCGACCTCCTCGACGCGGATATGAAAAGGCCCTTTTTTGTCGAAGGACTAATCGGTGTTACCTAAAAGCATTGCGTGATTCGTTGAATGCAGTTCGAACGTCGGGCTCCCAGCTTTCGTGTTTGTTCGCCCTGATTATGTCCGAGTTCATTTGGTTCGGGGATTGCGTTTTCAAAAGTCGCAACTTCTAATCCGATAAACGAGGTTCGCCAAGTCCAATACGTTCTACATCGAGTTGCCGGGTCTATTAATTAAATCGAATTATCCGTGCATGTGAGGAAGCACATGAAGAATCCAACTTCGTTGATTGTGTTAACGGAAAAAGTTCTTCACAGTTAGAAGGGTTGCAGGGCGTAGTTTACGATTGCTCCTCACTTTCAGGCCTGAATAGCTTCTCACAACAACATCACATACTCTGGCGTTAGTGGAATTTCTCGGACAACAGTTCTTTTCAACCCATAATTACCGTGAGGGTGTTCTAACAACAACTCTACTTGTGGAATATGCATGAAAACGACCAATTCGCTGTTCGAAACTATAATCAAAGAGGACTTGGTGTTTCTGAAAAAATAATTGAGACAGAACGGAGGTGAATCGATACTTCTTACTTTATTCGACATCTTGTTTCTAAGGGTTTACCAGTCACTAACAAGTTGATATTAATTCATCCCAATTCTGAGGACAACTAATAAACTGTCTTAGTTAACAGGCTGAGTTGAACATCGGCTCAATTACCAACTTAATTGCCACTCTGAATCGTTCGTTAGAGGGTAATTTAACCAAAAACTTACGACATTATCCTCGAAAGTTTGCCTTAATCAGACCGCGTTAACGTCGGAAAAAACGCGGACCTCCGGACGTTAATAATATTTCAGCGCGCGAAAAAAGTGAGAAGGAACTTGTGAAGAATTCATTTGAGCCCTGGAGAAAAAAAGACTTTTCAAGTGAGCTGAAAGGGAAGGGTTTCTTTGTGGGGAGAAAGAATTTGAGCTTTCAATTCCTTCTTTTTTCGCCGTAGCTCGGAAAGTAATTGGGCGCAGGTGCTGGACAATTAATGGCATCGGAGGCACCCTTCGCACTGAAAACGCATAAAATTAAGAATGTCCCGACCGACGACGTTTTTGAAACAACATTCGAATGGTGGCTTACATCACTTGTAATGAATTGGCTTTGGGGTAGAATTAAACAGTATCGGTAGAGAATAACCTCGTTTAGTCGAATGAACGGCAGCTTTATACTCAAAAATTACTTTATTTCGAGGAAACGTGTCAAAAAGGCGTGAAACTGGCAACAGCAACGACAGAAACGAGACAGATGATATGAGAAGTATAACGAGGCGTTCTACGGCTTGTGGTTTATTTTTCCCCCTTCGGAGTTTCCAAAGCCGATGAGGTGATTCCAGTATCATTAGGATGGCGAAGAGTAAAAATACCGTGAAACTGAAGAAACACAAACGGTGGGTACAGCTTTCGTACAAGTACGCAACCACGAGGGACATTTTATGTCTTTGCGCCCCCTCCCATCAGAAACTTATATGAAGCTTGCATTCGTGTTGACAATATAAATGATTGAGAATGATCACCTGTGTGTAAACAATTATTTAAACAATCACGCTCATACCGCAGCTTGTCGGCCACGCACTCCGCAGTGGTTAACGTAATATGGTTAGGTAAATCGAGAGCTATCCAACGAGTGGTGAACGATTTTTGTACGATGATAACTGGCGAAGGTAAAGTTCCGTAGCAACAAATCGGTTGTAAGCGAAAATCATCAGAAACTCCGTTACATGTCCCGCGTTACATTTTCGAGTTTATGTTGCAAAGTAAAGACATAAAATGTCAAAATCCACAGCCATGGCTATAAGAGCAAATTTTCGAAGATGTTTCATGTAAAATGTCTCCATTAAAGAACATCTCAACTGAGTAATGAATGGTCTACTGAGTTTAGCCGGGGAGGTTAGGCAATTACGCCCATCCAGAGGGACACCCTGGTCTGCTTGCCGGGTTTCTTCATCTTCAAAGTGCTCCAGTTTGAAAACGAAATAAGATATTGCAATTCTGATTTCATCATCCCGTACAACTTTTAAAATGAGGCTGTTTCATTTTGGGAATTTATGAGTAATCCCCCCCCCCCCCCATAAAACTCTCAAAACCCCCCTCAGCTTGGGTATTTTTCAACGCTGAACAGGATGGTTAAGTCAAATTTGCGGTATCTCATTCCGTTATCAGATTAGAGCAGACTAACCATGAAGAACATCTCAGGTATCAATCACGTGGTCACTCCTACTGTACGTACTGTCACAGTGTAGGCGTAGTACGTAATGAGTGTCACACGAGGTAATTCACAATTGGTGAATTGTATTGAACAAAAGCTGCCAACGACGTTCGGTGTTCTCAGGCAGTGACTTTTGGCAGTTTGACTTCGGTGATCGGACGAAAACCGATGTTCAACGCGGTGTGGCCACGATTCAAAAATATTTTATTGGTTTTATTATATTGTACATGGATTTTTTATAGTGTCTTTTATAGATTTTAAAAGCTATAAACTATCATGTATACAGATGGGGGGATTAAATTGCATGAGATTACTCCAAACCGCATCCGTGTGTTTTTATATCTGTTATACATATATGTTTATATGGTGGAGGAGGGTGTTTGGGTGTGTTGTTAGTTTGTCTGTGAATTTTTTTCTTTTCTGTTTGGTGATGCAGGTGTCAGGTGTATTTATTCCAAATTTCTTGTGTAATGTTTCAATGTTTGAGCTGCGTGATGTGGCAATCCGAACGCATTTGTTTTGTGTAATGAGGTGGGTGCTCCTGTGTGCCATATTTGGGAAGCGTATGTGATGGACGAGCTGATTAGTGATTTAAACATGAGCAGCTTGGCGTATGTGGAGTGTGAGTTTGATTTTAAAAGATGGGAGTAAAGACCGAGTTTCCTGCGGGAAGTTTTGTTGGTTTCTTTGATGTGTTGCTGCCAGGTAAGTCTTTAGTCAAGGTGTAGGCCGAGTTATTTTACTGAAGGGGATAGCTGTATGGGATTTTATCGTATATTTATCTTGGACGGGAGATTTCGCTTGTAGCTGAAGATAATACGTTCTGTCTCGGCAGCATTTACTTGGATTTTCTTTGGAGTCGGTGGCAGGCTTTGGGTGGGGGTGGGCTTGACGAGTGGATGGCGAGGTTGTCTGCCAAACCGGTGACAAAGACATCTTTTGGGATGACGTGGAATACATCGGATATGTTGGAAAGCTCCCTGTGGAACACCGGCGGAGATTGTGATGGGGGTGAATGAGGAGTTTTTTACTTGACAAATAGTTTCCTATTCGTAAGGTAGGAGAGAAGAATTTTACAGATACCAAAGAGACGTTTTGAGTTAATTAGCTTGAAGATAAGGGCTTCAATACATACGGAATCAAAGGTCTTTTCGCTTTTAAGTGGAAGTAGAGCGGTGGAACGTTTGGTTTGTCCCTGATTCTGTTTGAAATAGAGAGACATCTCTTGCTAGTTGGTGAGTGGTAGCATGTTGGTTTTTAAACCTCGTTTGGGTTTCAGGGACTATTTTCACCCGCTCCACCACTAGGTTTAAACACCGGATAATGATTTTTTCAAGGATTTGGGATATGGTAGGAAGGAGGCTGACGGGGCGGTAACTGGTGAAGTCAGAGGGTTTCTTGTTAGGTTTTAGGATTGTGGTAGAGAGGCGATTTTCCATATAGATCGGAATTAGTCGAGTCGGAGGCAGGCGTTGAGGATGTTTGTGAGTAGGACTGTTGTTTTCTATTGGTGGTTTTTGAGGGCGATATTTTGGATTTTGTCGTGGGCGGGGGCTTTGTGGTTGTTACCGTATCCAGGAGATTCTTGACTTCACCACGGGTTGTATGATTCAGATAGTGGGTTGATTGGGTATTTGAATATAATATATTCAAATCAAGATATTATCTTGATTTTAGTATTTATTCGTTCTACAAAATTCGACTTTTTCTCTGCTTTCAACCTGTTGGTGGATTGATTGGAAGTGATTTGTGAGGGCTTTTTTCATGGTCGCTGAAGGAAGTGGTTCGGTTGTTTTCAGGTGGTGGGACGCAGTATTAAGTTTCCATAGGGAGTGGTGAGTCGGTAGGCGATCGCTAAGCATTCAAAACATGTACGTTATATGTAGTAGTTAATATAATGAAACCCTCAACTGGTTACGAGGGAATTTAATTACAAGTGAAGCAAATTTAAAGACAAAATTGTCAAGCTCCCGACGAATGACAAGGTGTTTGGTAAACCGCGTTGGAAATTGTATTGGCACACCAAAATAGTAGAACATACATGGAATAGGTCATCAATATCCGTGCAAAAATGTGTTATTTTCTCATTTTATTCAACTTTACTGATACGGTGCCCGAGGATGGCTTTGTTTCTGTTGATAGAAAGCGTATGGGTTTTTGTTCTACTCATCAAGTGGTAAAATTTAGGTTAGATCTGCTACATCGAACACACAATATTTCACCTCATTATTCCCACTATTTCGTGCAATTGTGAGGAATCACTGAGTGATAAATAGAAAATAATAAACCGTCGTATTAGATTTGTAGCTTTTCCTGTCGATTGAACCGGCAACCTTGTACGAATCTCACAAACAGCAAAGCCCGGAGACAACGTCAAGTATTTGTAATACAGGGACAGAAGCCACGCCGGACTCGTAAAGCGAGTGAACTGCGCAACATAAAGTTACTTGTTACTTATCAGGGACTAAGTTGATCGTAAAACTTCATCGCAAGGGCGTACTAGAACCGTACTAAAACCCGATAATTGCAGTTTTTCACGTTTTTATTGGTTGAAGCTTCGCATGAATGAGTGCGGGGGTCGTCGCCGTTGTCGACGTCCTCTTAATCAATAGGTTACGAGTTTTTAATGGGCGTTTAATATAACCGGACCGATAAATACTGTTTACTTGAAAACCTGACGTGAATTGATTACTACCCTCGAAACTAGTGACCAAAGATAGACACAGAAAGGAAAAGATTAATTAAATAAATAAATTCCCCGCTACTTAGGCTTGCACAATAATTAAACAATTCCTGTTATGAGCTCGGACTAGCCCAAGGCTGATCCTTGAATTGTCTCGTATCCGTATATCAATAGGCAGAGATTCAAAATGAATTTTGAATAGTCATATCGTGGAAATTTCGAATGAAACAGTATAGTTTTATGTACAAATTTGAATAGAGTTACACACCAAGACTTTTCCAAGAGCTTCGACAGCTTTGGAAGTTTTCTGGAGCTTTTACGACCAGTCGTTCGTTCAAAATGAGGGCTCAAAAGTAGAACCGAAAAAGCCCTTCAACATGAACCATACGACGGAACCAGTATGAATATTTCATTATCTATAATATGTTGAAGGGTTTTATATTATAAATGTTAAAGAAAAAAAATGGTAGACCATCACTAACTCAATATTCGTCTCGCGTCCTTCTCTCGTAACGAGTGACTTTCTACAGCGATAACTCCTCATCCTATACGGATCGTTTTAGGAGCTCCAATTGAACATTTTGAAGTGCTTGCAAAAGAATACCGTGGGCGTTTTCCTAGTGTAACTTTTTTTCCTTTGATATCTCTTTATTTGCACCAAGTAATAATAATATTATTATGTATCTACACAAAGTGAATACACAATCTACTTATAAGCAATATTCATCATTTATCGATTTAATAAACGAAATTTTTATTGCACCAAATGCATGTTTATTGTGGTGGACCCTGAAATCCTATTTTAATAACGACCTCGTCTAGGTCGGGGTCGCTAGTTACTAGGTAACAAAATAAAATGACTAATTTCCGTTTTAAGACGTCAAATGAGCCGATGAATGAATGAGATGATGAAAAAAAAAGTATTTTAGCGTACTTTTACAACTTGAGAAAGTGCAAAGTACAAATCATCAAGAGGGAGTAGGTACAATACTTCTAATAAAACGTACGGTTGGCAACCCTATTTGTAATCCATGTCAAGGGGATTCGTTTAAATTCATTTTTTCATCAAATTAACGAGAAAAGTAATTCCGTTCTATATAATTATCATGATACTAACTAGTGGAGTTATAGAGAGATTCTCCGTCCTTCCACGCTGCAACTCGATATAAATGATGACATTTTTGCAGTGTTACCGAGAGAAACGATTGATATTAAATTTCCCAATCATCCGAGCAATAGAATCTATTGCTCGGATGATTGGGAAATTTAATATTATATTAATATTTAATTTAATATCAGATACGAGAAGTATCTGATACTTCTCGTGTTACATTTCATGAATGCGTTTTTAATGGAGCCCTAAGTTTGGAATTGTTTTTGTACATTTGTATATATTATATATTTATTGAATAATAGGTAGGTACCTAATTAAAATATGTGTACATAATCTCAATTTATATAGCAAACCGTATATTGCATACCGACTTTTCCAATAAGTCGACGAATGCATAATTAGGAATAAAATCACATTTGAGTTTTTGAGTGAACAATCATTGATAATAACTGTGAATTACCAAGAATAGTTTGTTTTTATTGCCTGAAACGGTTATTACAATGTAAAATAATTATTTTCGTATAAAATTATCAAAACTGAGTATATTATTACCAATTATTTTATACACAATGTTTCATATTTCACAAGTGTTTTTCAACATTTTTCTACTGAAACCCTCGGAAAGAATGAAAAAAGAAAGTAATTCAGTATGTAATTTATATGAGTAAATACCTTCAAATGAGTAAGTCTACGCTTTGGAGGGGCAGCACTCCGCTGCAGTGAGAGGTTTCACTCACTATAAACCCACTAACCCTTATCCTCTTGACCTAATCCACCCCGGAATCACTTATTCAGCTATTCACTTATTCACTCATTCAGCATCCAGCAGCTAGACAAAATTAAGAGTTGAACAGAAAACGAATTGGTTGAGAATTCATGAAAACTTCTACATAATAAACCAAAATTGGTGAACGGCTTAGTTCTACATGATTTTCACTCATCTATCCGTCCATTCACTAATAATTTTTCCTATTCTTTCTGTATTCAGTGCCCATTTAGCTGAAGTATAAGCAGAGTATTTTTTTACCTTCGTAGTTAAGTACCGAATGATTCAGGAGTTTGCATGATGCAAAACCAGTTCCGCAATGTCGGCGATCAAAGTTAAAAGGGAGTTGGCGAATTTCGAAGCTGCGAGTACCACGCGCGGCCAACCGTCGTAACCACATGTGCTAACCTCCTGTCTACCTAAACCTGAATTTACACCCTCGGCAATATTAAATAATTATTTAGCCCCTCCCCGCGACTCTTTTCCTCTGATATTAGCCCCTTAAATTTGTTTAGAGTTTAATTTAGGTTTACTGCTCCCCGGCGGGACGAAACTTTTATTTCTGTTGAAACTCTGTCGCAATACCACTCACGTCGAGGCGGCGAGTTCATCTCATTAATAATTCATCGTCCTCTCAAAATCGGTCTGAAGCTTGATTGAGACCATTTTACGTGCGACAAATCGAAATTCGAGTCAAATACTTGAGTATCATATCCATTTCATTGGACTCATTATATTGCAATGTTACAGTTTAGGCCCCCAACTGTTTCATGCCCTCTGTAAGGCTTTGAAAAATGCAACAACTGCTATGCCGAATCGTCCATTACAGATCGAGAAAGTCAAATAGGTGTAGGCGTCCCAGCTGGCCTATTCAGGTGGCATACGAGGAGCCGAGGCAAAACATAGTTAACACCACTATAGAAGCACTACCACTATAAAAGCACCAAGACATGCAATAAGAAGAAGGTTACGAGACATTTATCGACAAATCGAGATCTATTTGAGATCCTGCTCACTCATTTTACATGTTTTAACTGCAATTTATGCATTTTGCGGTCTATCAGCCTTCCAAAAATGCCTCCTCGTTCCTTTTTCTTAGTAGGGTGTGCACTGAAGTAACCCTGAGCACTTAACTCGCAATTGATTTTGTTTCGGCACTTTTCATGACGTCTACATTGCTAACTCAATATAGACATCAAGTCGCCCGGCCTCTTTTGGCTTAATGTGGCCGCACCTTCACTGGTGCCAGTTTGTAATTTTCTGGCCACATACCTGAAAACGTAAGATCTGTCGTTTTGTGTTAGAACTAAATAGCGACGTGGTGTGGTGGTGATGTAATTTCTACAAATCCTCAAAAGACCCAATCTGTCATAATATGATCATGAGAGAGCACAATTAGGAAATATGATTTTTCAATGGTGCTCTCCGATGCCATGCTCCGCTGAATTTACACAGGTGTACAAAAAAAGGTCCGGGTTATTTGACCGGACCATGGTATTCCGAGGTATTTTTGCGTCCTGAATCCGATTTCGAGGTCATCTGAGCGCCATCACGTCAGAAAAACGAGATTTCAAGCTCAATTCGAGATTACAAGGGACGATTAAAAAGTAAGAATACAAAACGTTTTGCGTAGCAGGAAAAATTTTGTTTTCAAACGTGGAGCCCCCTGCGTTATGGGTGGTATCATTATGAACTAAACAAGAGGTCCGGCGTTTAAATGCGACCGTTAGTTTGCTTTTGAGAGCACTTTGAAATGTGCGCTGTCATAAACGCTGCCGCCACCTCCGACCCCTCCGGACGCAAAAATACCTCGGAATACCATGGTCCGGTCAAATAGTCCGTACCTTTTTTTGTAATTACCGAATTTTCCCCTCAGGTTCTGTGCCAAATTTAGGATTTCTTATAGATCCTCTAATGAGCCGGAGAGCGGTTGAAATAAAGCAAAAGTTACCTAATGGTTTTCTGCGTACCAATCAAATATACCGGTAGACATTGAGAACTTTACTTACCGATGGACTCCCATCGCAAAGCGGACTCTGCTTTCAGTATTGATGTAATCCGAAGTAAATAAGAAGCGGAAGGTTTTACATACAAAACTAAAATAAATGTTGTTTCTCAAATAACAGATGAAGGTTGCGAATGTACATACTTGTATAAGTTCTATCGGTTGATTATTTTTATCGTATTTGTTGGTTTTTATCGTAGGTATACGTCGATTCGTAGCACAACACAATAACTCCAAGTTTTATGCAACAGTGTTGAAAAACGTTTTTTACCCACCAAAAATGTCATAGAAATATATGGAACTTCATGGCTATATAATATCCATGGCCTGATGAATTTACATTTTCCTGGAAGTAGGTATCCATTACTGGCATGGAAGTTTGCACGGTTACGTGAATAATTGATTCTACCACGGTAAACCCACCCGATGAAACTTTTTTGAACGTTACGCAATATACATGTAGCATATTATGCGAACCCCAAGGTTACCAAAAACCTCGGTTGGGTTACAGCTCCGTTACTGCGTTTTTTTTAACCGGCCCTAAGGGATGTATGTATACGGATAACTGATAACTATCTAACATCAAAATTTGATGTTAGTATTTAATAGTATTTAATACTCGCTCGATCACCATTACTCCCAAATTTGGACTATTGTGAAGTGTTTGCAACTAGCCTCAAGGCCACTCATCTCCATCGTTTCTAGCTTTGTCTATCCCCGAATATCTCGAAGGAGTTATGTAGGAGCCCCATGGCATTAATTCGAAACGCGCCCCCTCAGCAATGTCGTTCAGCAGAGTTTATCGCCTTTTAATTTGTACTCATTCTGGTTTTTGGGTATTATTCCTGTATTAAATACAAATTTTGGCAATTTTCGTCCACTGTCTCTGTCAAAATTATTGGCCATTAGAATTTATTTTCCTGCTTTACATAGGTACCAATAGGCCTAATAATTAATTACAATAATTACTGTAACAAGTTGCCAATATGTATAATTATAAGGAACCCCAAACCCTTTCTGATCTCTTCAGAATCGATTGAATACCCAAGTACTATGAAACTAAATTTTGTGTACCGACAGAAAAACAATCCGACTCGTTCGAAACCGGAACAGTACATAGATGTCGGTACAAAGGTTTAATAGCCAAGTTGCAGGAGAACTAAATCTATTTCATCTGCAACATGACTACTAAACCTTCCGTTACTCTTGAGCTATTTAGGACTGAATGCAAATCATCACGATTTGTCAAACGCAGTTGCACCAAATTAGGATGTAATCATTTATGAACGATGTTCGATGGTGAGTTGAGTTCATAACTGGGGGCGAAACTTTGGAAACTCGATGATGAAGTTCACTCGACACCTGCAGAAGGTCGGAAACGTCATCGTCGCTCCTTCCACCTCTCGTGCTTCATTATTTCTGTCACTTGTAGAGGTAATTGTGCTCTTTGCTCGTTCCCTCTTCACATCGCTCCAAAGAGCTAATACAATGTTTTCCGCCCTCCTTATTACGTGCTTCATGGACCTACACCATCTACTTTCATTCGTTCTCTCCCTCCGTCCACCTGTTCCCTGTATTTCACAGCAACTTCCCGGCCGTTTGTTTCTTGCCCCCCAAAAATGGCCGTTTGGTCGATTTCTTTAGAAAATATTTAGCTGCCTGCAGGAATATCATGATATAAAACCGAAAAACTCCAAATTCATCTACAACGGTTCGCGAAATAATTGGAGTAATGAGGTGAAATATTTTGTGCGCCGTAGGTTTACGCGTGGGGGATAGTCGGTAACCAGCTCATTGATGGTCAACGTAAACTGAACCCCCCCAAAACAACTCTGTTGTAAAAACTGGCCCGCCAAAAAACCTCAGCCGCAAAAAGGAATGATATCCATTTTGCCCGCCAGCCACGTATATAGGATGCTCGACGCCTCGCACCTCGCTGTTGAGTGTGCATATAGAAACCAGATTTAGCTGCCCGATATAAAAACGAAAAACTCCAAATTCATCTACAACGGTTCGCGAAATAATTGGAGTAATGAGGTGAAATGTTGTACGCGCCGTAGGTTTACGCGAGGGGGATAGTCGTAACCAACTTATTGATGGTCAACGTAAACTGAATTCCAGACCGAGCGATATAATTGTGCGTTATCAATTGTACCGACCTACACCGGCGTTTTCATGTCAATCCGACGGATTTGTTTGGTTTCCAAATATTTGAACCAATGAAATTGATTTAATAAAATCAAAAATATTAGAATTGTGTAAGTTATGTGAAATTATGTAAATTTATGAATATTATTATGTAAATTATGTAACTTATTTCAAAAGATTCTGTAAGTTTTAGTCTTCATGAAATGGAATCCAATGAAGCATTTTTAAAAGTCTGTTCGGCCACAACGTGCGGCATTTGCCCTTTTGAAATTAACCGGTTACTCTTGGAACAGTATGAAGGGATACACAATTTGTAAAATGATGGGGTTTGAAAAATACTTCAAATTAACAACTCAAGGAGTTGTTAATTTAAAATATTTGTTAAACGTTTAAACTTTTAAGCAAAGTCGGAACCAGAAGAGTCGTCAATCTGTACGCGAACCAAACCATGAGATTTGAAAATATTCGTTGGTACTGTAATCATTGATCGTTGATCCTTGCTATTGTAATTTGGCGGCGCAAAACTAAATTTTGAAGGAGATACGTTTAGTGTTGAAAAGGACTAGTTTAATATCTATTCGTTGGGATCTCTTTTTAATTCTCTTTCAAAAATGGCGTGGTCGTCCGAGATCGTTTTTGAAGTCCCAATCACACCTAAAGGCACGATTGCTGACGTGTCTTTTGAATATCCTAAGGATGAAGAGTGGTAATTGGCCAAGGATCTGCCTGGAAGTATTGAATAGTCGAACGCGATGGGTAAATCCACGATGAAATTGGTTTGCTCAAACTGGCTCCTTCGTTGATTGGAGTGGCCAATGTCTTTGATATCACCGGTTCGGTAAGACAATGAAGTGGCTGCAAATTTGCGTCAAAATGACTTAAATATACTGACCAATAAATATTCAACCCCATCGGAATTCCCCTTCAGTTTCATTAGAGGGTAGAAGCGTCATTGCGCTTTAGGGATGTCCGATACTTCAAAAGTATAGAAAGTATCGATACGATACTTTCAAAAAGATTGATATTTCAAAGTATCGACACCTTTCCAAAATTGGGTGGAAAAGTCGTTTTGTTCTCCTTCTGTCAACCTGACAATGAATATGTTATCACTTCTCAGATTTTTAATTCATCTACATTGGTATAAGATAGTTATCATCGAAGAATTATTTCAGGATATTATAAAATGAATGAAGCTATAAATAACAATAATATAAAAAGAAGTGATTTGTTATTTATAGTTTCATTATATTATTTATTATTATATGAATATTATTTGAAACTTTTTTGCTTCTCCTGTAAATTTTTATTTTTTTATTTTTTTTAATTTTAATTTTAATTATGACAAGAGATTAATTGAAGGGTGAGTTCAAAATGCCCTAGTAGATCCTTCAGTTTTATTACCACTGCTGTGGTAATTACTTCGATATTCACAGAAAGTGTAATTCTTTCTTCAATCTACACTACAGAAGGACTGTGGAGTTCAGTAGAGGGAAGCACTACCTCGGACGTCACAAGAACATTCAAGTAGAGCGAATTCTGGTTCGTTTATCGAGGTGCGTTTATCGTCGAAGAGCATGATATATTGGTTTATTATCTTCGATAATGAACCATTGGAATCGCCCAAAGAAAAAAAAATTTTAACCCCCCCTCAAAATTTGTTGGTTTACGTTTCAAGATACGTAGATTCAGAAAATCGAATAAAAAAAAATCCGTCCGTCCGCCGTACGCCGTACGCCGTCCGCCGTCCGCCGTCCGCCGTCCGCCGTCCGCCGTCCGCCGTACGCCGTCCGCCGTCCGCCGTCCGCGCCACTTTGCCCAGTTAGCGTTGAGTTAAAATTACGAAATTTTTTTCATGGGTTTCGACCAACCCCACAATGGTCCTCGAAACTTTTCATAATCCTAGGTCAAGGGGAAGGGGTTCAAAACGAATTTTGAAAATTTGAAAATCTCATATCTCGAAAAATTCATATAGAACGGTATGTTTTTTATTTCATATTTAGATAGAGTTTGTTCCGTAGAATTTTTTAAGACCATCCGCAGCTTTGTACGACCAGCCGTTCGTTCACAATGAGGGCTCAAAGATTGTGCCTCACAACACGATCGTGTATCAAACTGTTGAAATACAGGTCCATTTTCATACTAACAAGCTCTTTGGAACATCATATGGCTTAAGTGATGTCGAGTTTGTTGTTCTGAGGTGCGTTTCGTGCTACGGAAATGAAGGTAATTTCGAATGTTTGTTGGTAGGTACTTCTTTTATAGAAAAATTATTACCGACGTAGTATTAAAAACCCCAGAATTATATCGTATTAATTAATCATAATTAATAATAATTATTATTAATAATAAATACGAATTATTAATACCTAACAATAAATTATAATAATTTTCACTAGGTACTTGATAAAATTGTTAATAATTAGCGATAATTGATAATAATAATTAATCTAACATTTAGGATCTAGACATTTAGACCTAGTGATCTAGACAGAAGGGTGATCTGTACAAAGAAGATAATGAACCGTTGTGTCAAGAATTTGCAGAGTTTTTTTATCATAGACTACACGATGCCATTTATGCATTGTAGTATGGGGGATGAGGAGACAATCATCTTATTATGTGCTATTCTGTACAGATTCTACTGGTCTTCTAAATAAAGAATGTATCCTGCAGTTCCACATTTATTCACGTCTCCCATAACACACAGTTACGTTTGATACATGAATATCTGGTGAAGTCATATGAAGGTATCTCATTCCTGCATACCTAGTTATCACATATTTCGCGTCCACCGAAATGGTTGTTGCAGGGCTGTTGAAATTCCACCGCCCTCAAAGTCGGGTGTAGGATTATCTGTCTGGGCACAGACGAGAATCGCTAACGAGATTTGAAAATGGAGGCGCTGGAGAGACGGGGGAGCCCGTGCCTTTCTCTGTATCCTTAATTGTCCTATCCAATCAGGTTCGGTAAATAACTACTTCCCTTCGGTTTGTCAGACAAGCAAACACCTCTGCGATCCGAAAGGCTTTTCTCCCGTTTCCCGAGCTTAACCCTCCGCAGCCCACTGCTCGTCCCTTTTCAATAAAAGCGAATGACCTTCTGTTGACACTTTGGCAGCGCGTACTCTTCCCCTCTTCATGAAAAGGAATAACATCGTACAATCCACACCCGCGCGCCCAATCAGACAACTTCCAAACAATCTGAAATTGTCTATCGACTGCCCCTCAAGCGTTTCTTCGGATAAAAAACATAAATAAAGCAGAAGTGACTTCCAATCATCTTCGTAATGGGGCTGATACCCAAAGGGTGAATACTAAAATTCGCACGACCCCACGTATTCCTTCCTCCAAGCGGATGACTAGATTTGTGTTGCAGTAGGTCAGTGCCCAATCATTTTTTCATTATTATAGAATAATTAACAATTTTTACATAATCAACCTTAAGAAACAATCGAGAAAAATTAATGTCAAAGTCCCCTCAAATTCGGTCGATTCACGATCTTAGATACCTAAAATCCGAAAACAGCGTCTAAACAACAATTATTTTCTGTATAATTTAGAAAACCCACCATCACACCACAGATCTGCATGCAATACCCATGAGAGTCGCATAACTAAACGAAATAGGAGGAAAGATAACGTATAATATTTTTCCAATAGGTGTCCAGATGGTAACATCCGAGGGATCAGTAACTGGCTCAGTGGTGATCTGAAGGTCTTGAAGGTTATATTGAAAACTAAAGTGTACCTAGATATTCAAAACTTCAACTTGATTTTTGGTTACCTTGAATAAGCCTGTTTGGCTTCCAAAAATTTAAGGTCGTAGGTACGAGTAGTTGAATGATCAATATCAAACCAAAAGGCCAAACTTGCCTCAACAACAAATGACCCTAATCAATTTAAATTTTGGTTCTTTAAGTTCCCCCTTCTCTCGTTTCTCCTTCACCTTACTATAGGACTGAGAAAATATTCTTCTGGTTTCCTCCGCGTTGTCCATTTTCAGGAGGCTTGAATCATTGAGAGAGCTTTCCTAGCTAATCTGGTATTTTTTAATGTGTGTTTTTAATACAGAATAAAAGTTGTTTCCTTATAGTTTCTTATAGGTTTCATATAAAAACTTTTTTATTCAATGGGGTTTTCACTACCTTCTATTCAACCGGCTTTTTTGTTATCCGGTCCTGGGCCTTCATGAGATGATGGCTGTCTTCAGGGACGTCATATCAAAAATCGCAAAAGTAGGATCACTAGGACTTGATCTAACTTGAAAAAGAAAAAAAAATCAAGGAAATCGGTGCAGTTTTGGCAGAGTTACATGGCGGGACAGATACATTGATTTCTTATGGGAGCTGTCACGTACGGCGCCCTCTTAAGAAAGCGTCTACTGTATTTGTGATGTAAACATCTATTTAAAGTTTATGAGTCAAAAAGGATTGTATGTGACAAAGAATAGTTCAACAATTGGACACGGCAGCCGACGCCGGTGGTGGTAGTAAGTACTTATTTCAATCTCAGCCGGCCGTCCCATCTCTCACCCTCACACTCATTGGGTTGGAAGCTCCGATATCCATACAGTCACTGCCTGCTTCGACACCCTTTCCCGCTCACAAGAGCTTTGAAGACTCGGAACGCAAAAGCTCGAATATACTTTCGGCGACCGCTTTGTAAATGAAAAAACTGTTCAACTAATTTTGTACACTCCTCGTGGAGCTGCAAGTGAATATATTAGAGAAAGCCTGAAACGAAACGTGTTGAAAGCTTAACAAAAATACCTACACACATTCAACAAATTGTACGGCTACTTTATTGGGTGTATTTTACGTGTAACGACTTTTGAACAAAATTAATCAAATAAATAAATTATTGAATTATGAAATACAACGAGAAGTTATTAAGCGTTTCAACGTGCTTATCCCATACAAGTGCAATTGATGGAATTAGAGGGAGCGATGTAGGGAATTTCTTCGAGCCGCTAGAGGCAGACCACAGTAATTATAACGTTCCTCCCTTCCCGCTGGCAATCAGCAGTTTTCCTGGATTATAGTGGCCGTTAGAAAAGGCCTCTCGCCAGCACATCATCACAAACACAGACCTCCACATTTCAACGAAAAACAATTACAACCGAACCTAAATAGATAACACATGGAAACAGTTGAATTTATACGCCACATATCGTAATAATACAGTTTCCCCGATAAAGGAGGGTGTAATAGGAGATAAAATGATATACCTAATGACGGAGAGAATATAAACCGCATTTCCTTGAAGCAGGTGATTTCTCAGCCGAGCATAATCGTACCAATACCATACAATAGTTAAACAGTTCAACCATCTGTTGATGACATAACGAACGGCTACGTTAATCAGGGGGATGCCAGGAACGCTAAGCAGGATTATAATTGAAATATATACTTAAGGATTTATAATCACCAAAATTCACCAATATTTGTATAATGTACACATTTTGTTGAGTTTATATATTATTCTAGTCTCTCCCGTATATAAACTCAACAATCGACCATTAATATATTCTATCACCTCATAGAATTGGTGGCAAATCGTGGTGGGGACCATCTGAGAAACTTTTTCCCCAGCTGAATATTTCCCAAACTTTCTTGTTTCCCAAAGACGACAAAAACCGAGTACTGTTTTTTTTTCATTTTTTTTTTCATTCAGGTAATAGGTATAACAATTAGGTAGTTACACTGATAAATCAGGTAACTATCTAGCTATTTAGTTCACAAATTAACACTTTTTGCGGTGAGAGCCCATTAACTTCTACTGCACTTGAACTGCATGTCACTCATTGTCAGCACAGAGGTCCAGGAGTCTTCGGCTCTCTTCAGGCGTCGAATTTGTTGAGAGTTATCAAGTAGCTGGATAGCAGCTGGATTTGGATGTTAAGAAGCCTGCGCTCATATCTCAGAGCTTGTTTATGACATTGGAGCTTGTCTCCAACTTGAGGTCATTGTGGAGGTCATCATTCCTTACATACCAAGGAGTACTACTATGCTCTTAGGAGTGTACTATGCTCCTCAGGACTTATTCTGTACAACCCCACAGCTTGATACCATAGTTCCAAATGGGCATTAGCACTGTCTTGTACAGGATCACTTTATTGTGGATATTGAGTTGTGAATACCGTCCCACGAGCCAGTACAGTTTCCTGAACTTGGTGGATTGTTCTTCCTTTTTTTCTTTACGTGTTCTTTCCATTTTAACTTGGCATCTAATATCATGCCCAGGTATTTTGCTGAATTGGCATGTGGTATGGTATTTAGTATCAGATGGATTGGTAATATCTTTTTATTCGTGATGTTGACTTATGTTGATTTTTTTTCCATGGAGTTTCTTTCGCCACTTATTCGTCCAGACTTATTCATCCGCCACTTATTCGTTGATAATATAAACAGCACTCTGTCTATATCGTTTTTTCGAAACTCTAAATATTATCTAGAGTTCCCAAAACATCAGCAATTCAAGAAAACTAGTAGAATTGGTATTCACATCGCTCATCGAAAATGTCATTCTTAAGTGATTATTATACTATGAACCGATGAATTAAACCATGAAGAATAAGTTGGGGATATTGAGAAAGAGTTATTGTGCGAAAAGGCATCTTCTCAACACTTCAACATACGGTGGAGCGGAAATACAGGAAGGAAATGGATGAGTAACTGACTGCGTGGAAGGGAAAGTTAGTTTTAATAAAACATGTCTGGTTGATCAGAATGGGACAAGTTGTTGCTGGAAACGGGAGTTGGAGCCAGGTGGCGGTGAGGGCAGAGTTAGCGTCAGAAGCTATTATGGCCCCCTGATGTTCCACCCATACCGTCCAACTTTCTGAATCCGAGAGGCTTCGGGGCATCGGTCCCCACCCAATGTTCTCCAACTCAAGCAAAAACTCCCGCGGACGGAGCTTTGTTGCCCAACGGTTCTCTGGGAACGCATTTCAGGAGCTATCGTTCCCAATAACTTTCATCGGATTGCCCCAACGTACGTTGGTAAAATCGGATTTGGCCGATTGATGTCGTTTTGCGGCTATCGCGGGAGGTGCAGGGTGGTTTCGTGATGAGAAAGTTGGGCGATTTATATTAGGTGATCGTAAAAGGAAGAATGCACGAGGTAAGTTGTGGTAGTACGATGTTTCTCTGTACCGCAACGGACCTCGATTCTTAACAATATCCCGAAGTTTGCAATATGACTTGGTCGATGTTTAATCATAATGTGAGGAATCTGAAACAGGACGTTTTAGACAACAAGCAACACGCGCTATTTTTCGATTCATGGTTCACAAACCCGGAGGCAAGTCGGTTCAGCCGTTTGGGCCTGATGCTGGAACTTGAATACTCACTGACTTCTCAGACGAAAGCATTAGATTAGGACACATCTATTGAACCATTTCAACATTTCAAAATTCATTTTGAACCCCTTTCTACCGACCTAGGGTTATGAATAGTGTCAAGGATCATCCTCGGTTCAGAGCTCAAAGGAGATTTGAAGAAAGAGAACAATCCTGCTTGTATTATCCTAACTTGAATTAATCAAAATTTTGAAGTGAACATTTTTCAAAATTCCAAAACATTCGCTGCTTTTCCGACTTGGAACAGTTGGAAAATTTCGGGCTGTGAAGATAGAAACAAATAATGGTAAAAAACAAAAGAAATGCATTTTCCTATAGGGCCTAAGCATTCAGTCAATCTTAGGATAGCTAAGTAAGAAAATGAATAAAATTTATTTTCTTATAATATACTATATAATATTATATTATCATATTAGTTGTAGGTACATATAATGTTGTTACTCGTATATGGGTCATTCTCCCAGAAAGCGACATTTGAATGACCGGAGCGTTTTCCAAGCCCCGTCATAATTTTTTGAGCTGAATTTTGTTTTACTTATTGTATTTGACTTTATCTAGAACCAACTTTCTCATTTTTACGATCAATGAGTTCATTGAATAGAAAAAAAGTTTAAATAGTCAATTCGTCACTCTCCGCCCGTGTCCAGGCTCGACCTTCCCTACTTTGATGTCCTGATAAAGGGGTTTTCGAGGGTTAATTGAAAATTCGCGCCCTCACAGCACCCTTGTCAACCTTCTGAGATCATTGCTAAGGAGTATTCATAATTTTAGGTTACCTAGTTTCTTTCGAATATAAAGAGGAGAATGTTTGTCTGTGTAACCTCGTCCAAGATTTTCTCGCCCTCAGCTGTTCAGAACACTTGCTGGCAATTCGTTTCAGTTCTTTTCAAAGCGCCTGCGTGTTATTATCATGGACGTGGCTGTCCAATCACCCTCCGACATTCTCCCGTCGGTGATTTTACGGTAAGTATTGGAAACAAATTGTATTCTTCGTTTTGATGTGAAAAAGCTGGGATAGTTTCAATTTCACCACAAACAATAGAGAATCTGTCAAAGGTACCTACGTTAAGCTATACAGGAAAATCCGTTTGTTCCCGTCATTCTCCGTCCGTCATTCTCAGATCACCCCTGTTGCATTGGAGGACGGAGAATGACAAAAATGACGGTAAAGACAATAATAATTATTATGATGAAGATTTTTATATAGCATGAAAGATGTCTTCCCTCATACGTAAGAAGCAATAGACCCGGAGAAATGAGAGATTATAACAATATAATATTAAGCTGTCAAATATTTTAAAATATGGCATCTAGTCTTTTCAGTGTGGTTTAATTTAAAAAATAGTTTGTATTGATATATAAATGGCAATATCTTTTTATACAATGTGATGTAAATAATCACATTTATCGGCTATAGTTTTAAAAGCTACGTGACTTTTGCTTTTGAATTTCAAGAACTTTTACTTTTAAATTGAGGTTGAAGGTTGACTGGCTTTTTAAGACATTGAAAAATAATCTATAATACCTAAATTTACTTCCTATCTTCTGCATTCATGAAGCGAGATAACGAGATAACGAGATACCAAAATCTCTACTACGATGATCTCCTGTCTTAATTAGTCATCTATACAATTGAAGCTAACCCACCTACTTGACTGAACATGACTTTGAAGTGAAATTGGACTCTTTGTATCGACAATGTGATTCTAAAATTAATGTTACCTACCTTTCAATTTTTTCGTTTACAAAATAAATAGTATTCGTGAGTGAAAAGGCATGAATATTCATTACTTATATTTATGGGTGTACCTATTTTTTTCAAACAGTTTGGAGCATTTTTATTTTTTTCAACATTGAGAATGACCCATATAATATCATTTTCTTATAATATCTTATGATTTATTATATTATATAGGAATAATTCCTATTATTAATATCTTAATTATTAATCTCTTGGTTCTCATTTTGCTGGTGGAGTAGGGAATATTTGGATCCCTCCCCCCTCACCACTGGTTTTTCTTCTCGCTACGGCCCTGTCGGTGGGTCGTGAGTTCGATTCCCGGCCTGGTAATGAAATTTACCAGGTCTGGGGGCGTAAAGCATTGAGCTGAACTAAGTTTTATCAAGACTTGATAAAGAAACATTAACTAAATGAAACATCCAACTCAAAGAACCTTTCGTTGAACTCTCTATACGGTAGGCACAGGTATTCGACGCTCATCAGGTTGAGTGTGTCATGTTCTATCCAGTATTTCATTTTCTACGGAAAGTCCAAGTGAATTTAAAAATGAATGAAAGCCGACACATTCAAATAACCAGCTTCAGCCATTCATACGCTTCCCGTGATCATCACCGACCCAGATATAATCGTAACGACTGTTTCGAATGAGGCCGGAATGAGCAGAACCGATGGAGCTATATCTAGTCCATTAGCGAAGCCGTTCAATAGCTAGAAGCCTTTCAAAGTTTGCTGAGTTGAGTCCACGACTTTTCGGTTAGCCGATACCCCTGGCAGTACAGGAGAAAATCCCTAAATCTCACGGGTATTTAGTTTGGGTATTTTTTTTTTCGTAATGCTGCTTGTACACGATTTCGAATTGATGAGTTCATGTGACAAGTTTTTCGTCGTGTATGTAGGTGGTTCATGTTGACAACTAAACTTGAAAGTTAATGCGTTTAACATGAATTAAATTCAGTAATCAAATCGAATTCAAATAATTTTTATCTCGCTCATTGTAATGGTGACGGAGTATTTCCACTAATTTGAGGTTGTAATTACCACCCGACCGATCGACGTAATAATGAACTCAATGTGAACGCGTGTTTGCCGAGTGCGTAGGTATGATACGATTGGCTTCCTCACATCTAAACGTGTATTTTAATGTTATTCATTTGTGAGGGTTGATGGGAAGGACACTGGACCTTTTGCAATCACAGAGTGTATTTTGCAGGGTGATGTATTTCCCTATTTGTGGCAGATCTTGATTCTTGTGTAAACTTGGTTGGGGAAAAGACATACATTTGCAGCACGCAGATGTCTTGGCTCTATTTGCATACAGTTTTTCTGGCATGCAAAAACCCCAAGAATTTTTAACGAATACTATCGTGTAAATAAATTATGATAATTATTCCTACCAATAAATTATGATAAGTCCAATGTTCTGATCTTCAGCAAAACGAGCAATTTCAGAACTATTTCTTTGGAATGAGAGACTGGACCAAATACAAATGCTTGAAGGTATTGAAGGTATGCTTGAAAACCCTGGAGTGGTTTTTATTTTATGAATAATGGTTCTTTCGCCGTGAACGCAAACGCACAGAGATGTTTAAAATTAAATAAGACCGGCACCAGTGCTCTTAATACTTCGCTCAACTTGTTGAGCTTGGTAGCTTTTGTGACAGCCCTATGTGCATCCGTTTTTTCCCACTTGGAGGCGGTTGAAAGGGTGCAAGCCCGGGCTTTAGAATTGACATTCTTTTTGGCTCTAAGAACTCCTGATTACATGGTGTGGCTTGGGATTAAGCTCTATATTATAGAGGTCCAGGAGATTAATCGAGCGTTGAACTAGTGGATAAAGTTTTGCCGGATGGAGGAAGGCCGGATCTGTTTCCGTCGTTTGCGGGACGAGGCGACGAAAGGCGAGGGCTTCGTATTTTGGAAATGTTTTCGAAGAAGTTGGGTGCTCAGCTTTGTGGCTGTCGTAGGACTACGTTCGTGTAGGCGCCAGTCACAGGGAAATAGAGGACGGTTTCGCCAGAAGATGTAGGCTACAGGATGAGAGTAGCATGAGGGCACCTTTGCTTAGCGAATTGTACAGGTTTTGGGCTCCTACTGACGGGATCCCAGCGGCCTACCTGTACTGAGCTTCCAGTGCAAAAGCCTGCTGAGCCAAATCAGATTAGCCGGTGCTCAGTGGCTGAAAGCACCCTTCGGTGTAACAGCGAAATGTCCTATATGCACGGATGTAGGTATATGATGCAGAGAATTCGCTTATTCATTTTCCTCGTGCCTGTCCTGGGACGCGAGACGATAGACACTTCCCTCAGCAATATTTTCATTAACAAATTTTGTTACTGTTCTCATTGAAAATTAGAGCGCGTTTTTTGAGCTAGGTGGAGGATCCTTGGTAATTGATTACTGTTGTTATTGCTCTGTTATCTTGTTGTCATAATATGTTGCATCATAATTAAATTTTAATAATAGTGATAAATAAATATTAATAAACAAATAATAGTTCATTTGTTATGTTTCTTTTAGCGAATTTTCGAAGAAAAATTTAAAGTACAATAATTTAACGTATCCGCTTCAAATAACGTAATACTGTCCAGCAAACTAATACCAGATAACCTATTACCAGGAAAATCCTATTACTGGAATTTATAATAATAGTAGGATTTTCCTGGTAATAGGTTATCTGGTATTATTAGTTTACAGTTATAACTGTCTTGTGAACTTTGGGGGAAAGGCCTTTGAGGGGCGCTTTGCTGCCGGCCGAATACCCGTCCCGGTCCCTAGGGATTTCTGCACTATGGTATTCCGTGATAACTACTAACTACCTAGCAATAGGTTGGCTGGGATCTAATGCCAGGTAATAGGTTACGGAAAACGGATGCGTGAATGGTGTGCAATCATAACTGTTGGCAAGTTCTTTGAGTGAGTATTGAGTAAGTTACCAACCAGCTCTTGTGGAGAAGGGAAGCGCCATGGCAAAGCGACCGTCCACTATTTTATGTATTTATCCAGTATGTATTTTTCAAGCTATGCCTATACCTACGTTTTCACTGTTGCACTTATTTCAATCAGAGCGTCAAGAAACATGCATCAGTATGTAGGAATTATAACAACAAAGTTGCCATAGGTGCTAATGATGAGAATTGAAAATGAATCCAGATCGGTTGTGAGAAAATCCAGTGGAAACCCAATACGCGTTGGGCGCTGGAAAGTTTCCTGAATCGCCGAAAACATATTACCAAGATAACCTAATACCACCACCTATTACCAGACAGTCGCTGTTACTCGTTAACCTATCACCAAGAAATAACCTTATTAGCCATGCCTAGCCAGCGTTATCGGTTTGTTATATATTGAGCTTCCAACGCCTTTCTTGTTCGAGCCAATCTTTGTAATCGTCGTGAGACTAATAAAACTTATACAAATAAAAATAAATAAATGTATTAATTTCCCAAATGTAACCTCTCCCACGGATCTAAATAATTCAGTAAAAGGAATTCACCGAATCGAGATCCGGCAACAGGAATTTTACTTCACTATACACCTGGTTATTATTGAAAAATTCCTTGGAGCAACGACAAAACAAAATGACTTTTTGCTCTACAAAGGTTGGTTCGGAAAGTAGCTTACCCTAAAGGCACATAATGTATACGAAGCCAAATCTCCTGTATTGAAGCCCCCCCCGATCCACGTTGGTACAGGTTAGGAACCTACAGGGTCTGAAAGGGTCTCTCCAGCATTCCTTTTGACTACAAAATTCTTACTATTCACCTTTTCACGGGTCGTGGAAGCGCAGGGGGATTTGAGCGGGAAATTCTTTCATTCCCTGATTCCCTTTCAGTACAAATGAATGGTGTGATCGGATTCAAGACGTCGAATGATCGATAGAAATACGGGTTTTGCTCTGATGTTATCGCATACCCTGACTGATGGCTTTTGGTGAATCATTTTCAAATAATGAACTACTTCCAACTGCAACTTGTAATCAATCAAGGTGCACCATTTACAACTCTCCTTCAACATTTGATTTCCCAAGAACTAGGGATGCAACATCAGAACTAAATAGGTAATCGATTATAACATCAAATGATTAATCGTAAGCTAACAATCGATGTGACCAATTAATCGGTATGGAATAATAGATTAATCGATTTAAATTGCTTCCTCACTATCCAAAAATCCGATGGTTTTCTTGATATTCTTGGATTGGGATAATGGGTTCAAATCATTCAAATGGCACTGGGTCATTTTATAAGGAAGGTCTGTGCAACATTTCAAGTCGATCGGTCCTGTTACCCAGGCTGTAGACTCGTCATAGTGAACAATATTAGCCTAAAATTTCTGTTCTTTTGTTTCTAAAATTTTTTTGGGGATCGATAATGGGTTGGATTTTGGTTTATTATCTTCGATAATGAACCATTGGAATCGCCCAAAGAAAAAAAAATTTTAACCCCCCCCTCAAAATTTGTTGGTTTACGTTTCAAGATACGTAGATTCAGAAAATCGAATAAAAAAAAATCCGTCCGTCCGCCGTACGCCGTCCGCCGTACGCCGTCCGCCGTCCGCCGTCCGAGGCACTTTGCCCAGTTAGCGTTGAGTTAAAATTACGAAATTTGGTTTCTGGGTTTGGACCAGCCCCACAATGATCCACGAAACTTTTCATAACCCTAGGTCAAGGGGAAGGGGTTCAAAACGAATTTTGAAATTTTGAAAATTCCATATCTCGAAAAATTCCCATCAAACGGTATGTTTTTTATTTCATATTTAGATAGAGTTTGTTCCGTAGAATTTTTTAAGACCATCCGCAGAGTTTGTACGACCAGCCGTTCGTTCACAATGACGGCTCAAAGATTGTGCCTCACAACCCGATCGTGAATCAAACTGTTGAAATACAGGTCCATTTTCATACTAACAAGCTCTTTAGAACATCATATGGCTTAAGTGATGTCGAGTTTGTTGTTCTGAGGTGCGTTTCGTGCTACGGAAATGAAGGTAATTTCGAATGTTTGTTGGTAGGTACTTCTTTTATAGAAAAATTATTACCGACGTAGTATTAAAAACCCCAGAATTATATCGTATTAATTAATCATAATTAATAATTATTATTATTAATAATAAATACGAATGATCAATACCTAACAATAAATTATAATAATTTTCAGTAGGTACTTGATAAAATTGTTAATAATTAGTGATAATTGACAATAATAATTAATCTAACATTTAGGATCTTGACATTTAGACCTAGACTAGGTGATCTAGACAGAAGGGTGATCTGCACAAGGAAGATAATAAACCGTTGTGTCAAGAATTTGCAGAGTTTTTTTAAATGCTCTGTCTCAAGCTGAAACAAAGCGTATTGCATATTGTGATGCAGTGCAATCGATTTGCTGTCTCTAGAGACAAGTTTTTTGAGAAGTTATATAAAATGTTAGAGACACCTTTTAATTATAAATATATATTTCGAGAAGGAAATGTCGATATTCTTCAATTATTGTGGGAATTATTAGGAGAAAATGGTATTAGAATATAAGTTTGGGCGATGAGATGGTTTTTTAAATGTGTTTCATTGATACTCTACGATTGTGTTTTATGATTAATTATGTTTTAATTATGGATGTATGTTAAAAACCATGCCAATAAAGGATTTATAAAATAAGAAGATCCACATCATATTTCAAGTTGATAGGTCGAAAAGGGGCCGAGATACCTGGAAAACGCGTTTCGTGACGTCCGGTAAACATACTCTTGATATACATGCTGTTAAATTACTTGTTTTCAAATATACATGTTTATCTATCTATCTATCTACTCTTGATATACATAAACTTCGTTCTTTTTTTTTTTTTTAATTTATTAATTGGCGTCGCATAAACTACATTCAGCCGCTATCAATAAATTAAATTTAAAATTTTTTTTGCTAGGCGGGACGTATATCGGTTCCTAGATATCGTATTTTTTTGGTAGTTAGTTCTTGGAATAAATCATTGACGAACATCATCTCCAACTAACACACGATATTTGAGCTCTTTATTCCAATTATTTCGTATGATAATGGGAATCACAAGGATATTGTATACAGAACATATACAGCACACCAGAACTGTATACGGAACACCGGGGTTTTTCTCTTCTTCCGTAGAATTAGTAACGATTGCCGCAACGTCCAACAGAACGCGTTTGATAGGAACGACAACCATTCGATCTGAAATATCAATGAAATCGTAACCCGTAAAGTAATAACATCCCGCCGATGAGAGCCGTCATCACTAAGTAGTGTAATTCGATGGTGGTAACAAGCGGTTCAGTGACGATTTTAGTATTTCAAACAATAAAGTGGCATAACGGCGGATCTCAGAGCGAAGGCCTAATGAAGGCGTCATGAGGTACTAATGAGGTAACTCTAGCAAACTCAATTAATTTTATCTGGGAAATACCGCCGACCACGCGGTGTTTCCATAACAAAACTGAATGAGATAACTGGATAATTATGAAAACAGAGTGAAATGAGTTTCTGGTAGGCAAATTAGGCCGGGGAGGTTGGTATCTGGGGGAGTAGGTCGGTGTACTGCTCGTTACTCGTTGGTTGCTAACTATGTTTTTTCCAGGAGTTTGCAACTACTCGGTATCAGTGAAAATTCTTTGACAACAATTACAAGTATGTCCGGTATGAAAGACCCTTCTGTGTATATCACTGTTCTGCGTGCAATATCCTCGTGAAAAACCACAACTATACGAAAGAGTGAGGTGATGTTTTGATACGATGATTTTTAGACATGGATGTTTGCAGTTAAACAAAAACATCCATGTTTTTCCAAACGATACCCATCCCTACTAGCGAGCACTAGCGCCGCAATTGTCTCTTTCTGCCTTTCTACCTACAGAGATGTAATACATTCATGCCAGGGACTTCGCTTTAGGGTTATGTTGATTCGTTAGTGTTTACAAGAAATTCAAGAAAATTTTACAAGTAAGTCACATTAACTATATTTTATACCTTTCTTTTTGTAGCGGTTAGAGTTGGCTAACTGACGGGAGTACTTGCTAATAAGTAGATTAAAATGTAAGTTCATTATTATTCATGTTACAAGTATGTATTTTATACTAGCCATATTTTATTTATATTTATATCTATAGAATATAATGTTATTCAAAACACTAATGTTGTGTTTAGTTGCCAGTTTTATGAAGGTTAACATTAAATGTTAATAATAAAGTTATCAACCAAGTTACACGCTTTTATTACTTATATACGATGTTTATACTAGTTTTATTCTTATCTAGACTAGATCTTCTCATCTAGACTGTAATAATATTATTCACAACCGGACATTGATATTTCATCATTACAAACTTGTTTAGTTGTAATATGAAAGTTGAAATGTTGATCCTAGTATCAATGTCCAAAAGTATTTTAGTTTCGTCATTTTGTCATGAAATCATTTTTCCCATATTAATTTGTACTAACTACCTATTTTATATTCCTAAAAGTTTACACTGCTACGTCTGCTACCACAATGGTGTAATGGTGTGTAAAGTTTATTGGATTTGAAACATTTCTTATTGAAGTTTTTTGGAGTTATACAATTTTACTATGAATTGGTGGAACGTTTAGACGTTTTTTGAATTGAATAATTTTGTATACATACAAGTTAATAAATAGTTTTGTTATAACAAATCTGAATTGAGTGTGAGTGCAGTGTAATATAATAATTTGACCTTTTTTTAAATAGTAGAGAAATTGATTACTTAAAATAAAAAATTAGTTGAGAAATCTATATTAAGCAGTAGCGACAATTGAGGTTTCTCCCCCCCCCCCCCCATCTACATGGAATTTTACTAAGCAACGCCACTGTTCATTCCATTGTAAGAATCGTACCCGATTTAACCTGCTTTATAATCAAAATTATTGAGAAACACATATTACATCTTGATCAAAATGTTGTAGTAACATTGGGAATGGGTAACGATTGGAAAAACATCGATGTTTTTTTACTGTAAACATCGATGTCTAACAAACATCGTATAAAAAACATCAATGTTTTGAAACATCGAAGTTTTCCCGAAAATACCTACCTACTGTACAAGTAAAGTAAGTAGATATAACCTGTACATTTTCATCGGAACTTTTTACCCCCTCCACTACCACCTTATAACATGACGTCAGAGGTACAAAAGGCTAATTCGCGCATGTCTACGTGACAAACCGATGGCCGATGCCCACACACGTCACCTATATTGGTTAAAAGGCTTGTACATTATTTTTTTACTCGATACATGACGTCAGAGGCGCAAAACGCTCGTTCGCCGACCTATTACTACGTTACCGACCGAGGGCCTGTGCTAACAAGATGTCAGATGTGCGAAACGCTCATTCACTCATGCCATGTGCTCACTCACGTCCCCTTAATATTGGTTAAAAAATCGGCAAAGAATTACTCAAAGGCCTCTGACAAAACTGTAAAATAAGAAATTATGTAGTAGGTAAGTAAAGTTCCTAAAAAGGCCAAGAAATAATGAAATTACATACAGGAACGTAGATTAGGTTTGTAAGTATAGGTATTTTGGAAAAAAGGAAAAAACATCGATGTTTATAAACGATGGAATGAAAACGTCGATATCAAAAACATCGATATTTAAAGAAAAACATTGAATGTTTTCAAAGATCGGGCATTCGATATTCATCCCTAAGTAACATCGACACATAATCGAAGTGGCCGGTGAGAATTTGCAGCGTTTTAGATCAAAATCAGGTAAATGTTATGGCGAACAGTAAACATCGACTCAAACAACCGACGAACCGTTGTCACGGTTGGTCGATATTCGTGACATTTCACAGGTCGTTTGTATTTGTGATTGACGCACGTATGAAGCACTTATTGATTCTGCTGCCCCTTTGTACGGGCTGTGAACGTACCCGGCAAAGGAGCACCTGCCACCTTGAAGACTACCCTTGTACCCCTGTAGGACGGAGCCCACACCAACAAACACTTGTAAACTATCCCTTCTTCCCCGTCCATTACGCTCTTGTAGACTTGTAGACTAACCCTTTACCCCCTCCACTGTCCTCCTATTTGCACGGCAGTTCCCGTCAAGAGGATCCCCCCTCCTAAGCATTAGTGCGCGGAATAATTCATGAGAACCCCCCTCCCCCACGCCCTCTTCGCGAATCGCCTTAAGAGAAACAAGACAAGTTAAAGAGGACTCCCCTCCAACCAACGCTACTCACCACTTACCGTAGAATTTGCGCACGTTTTCAAAACACGGAATTGAATATGTTGGGTGTAAAAGGAGGTGGTGGTGGGTAGAGGACGGTGCTGAATTGGTTTGTAGGTGACGTGCGTGGGCAATAACATCCCACGGGCGACCTGCGCCCTCGCCCCCCCCCCCCCCCCCTTCAACCCACCATTCAAGCTGTGACTTGTTTAACAGCTTGTGGCTCATTTACGAGGAAATTGGGTTGTCACGTCCTAACGACTTCTGCGAGTGATACGCGTCTCGTTTTAGCGAATTTCCTAAGAAAATACGCCGCGGCGGCCTGAAAGTCTTCTAGTACGTGGTTGTAAAGTCCCCCACACTCAACTCATAAATCACCCCGAAAAAAAACTCTGCAAATTCTTGACACGACGGTTTATTATCTTCTTTACAAAGAAGATAATAAACCGTCGTGTCAAGAATTTGCAGTATCATCTTCGTGGGTTAAGTATCGAATCAACTTGAAAGGCTTATCCCTATCTCAGCTAATGAGATAGGTTTACGTTTGTTATCGATATCTTCCAGTTTTATGAAGTGTTATTTTGTTTTTGACATCCAACTATTAATAATTATTAGGCTGTAAGCTTTCCTTTTCTTTCTTTTTAGAGAATTTACGAAGAAAATGTAGCTTTTTTTCTCGGTCCAAAATTTTTAAACCTCGAATTTTCGAAAAAATTTCATACCAAAATCCGTTTCAGACCATCCTGAATCCACTGTCAATTATATGACATATACAGAGAGTTATCGTCTGGAATGACACATACATAAACATATAAATATATACATTGTATATATTTATACAATGTATTTCTCGGGCTGACGACGCTGTACAGCGAAAATTTCCACTTTTTCCAAATGTAGTAAGTGTTTTCTATAATTTTCTATAACTTTCATCCTCCTGTTCGTGCATTCAAGTTCATATTTCACGCGAGTGTCTTTAGTTTCACCAATCCATCGTATACATTGTATATATTTATATGTTTATGTATGTGTCATTCCAGACGATAACTCTCGATAGAATTGAGATAAAATGTTCAAATTTGCACAAAACATCTATCTTGGCAATCGAAAGGCTAATTCGTGGATGGGCAGAATCGGGCCACTCTAAGGGAGGGGGGGGGTTAAGGGGGGATTAATTCCTCATAAATTCCCAAAATGAAACATTCTGACAAGTGACACCTCATTTTAAAGGTTTTCCTTATGCTGAACACGATGGTGAAATGGATGGATGGAAGTGGATGGAGCACTTTGAAGATGAAGAGACGTGGTTATTACTTGATATGATCTTCATGCTAAATCTGCTCTAATCTGATAACGGAATGAGATATCGCAATTGGCCTAATTGTCAACGATAGTAACGTTTAGCTTGGCCTACCTAGTTCAAAAATCTCTGCGAAATCTTGACACAACTTTTTATTTTCTTCGTTGATTACCATTTTGACTAAATTTTTCTGCATCGTTTTTCGAAAAACCCACTTTAGCCAAACTGGATATCACAGCTGGATATCATTGAGTCAAAATCTGTCTACAAAACCGCTGGTCCCGAGTTCGTGTTAAAATCGCTCGGGTGGGAAGCGAAAAATCAGTTGCTGTGGAATGACGCTGATGCGTTTCGATGCAAAACCACTCATCACCAGATTTCGGTTGATAAGTGGTTTCGCCTGCGAATAATCATCCAATTATTGGATGACGTAAAATGTCGATAAGTGACTGAAATTGACGAACCGACTCAGATAAGTTGTTCTGCCTCCAAACTAAATGGAAAACTTACAAAATAAGAGGTTTATAAGATTTTTCACAAATTTTGACGAAATCAGAGGTAAGAGGTTTTACTTTAAAACGGAGTGTAGTAAATTGCAACCTATTTCAGCGTCTCGGAATAAAGAAGACTTCAAATTTTGGTGTCTCCTGTAAAATCAGGAAAATTAAGTCTGGCCATGTTGCCACTCAGCTGTTCCCCAGCATGAACATTGACCCGACTGGCCACCGTTTGGTTCTCGATCATGTTGACGACTTTTTATCGACTCAACCTCTAAGCCCTCATTGTGAACGAACGGCTGGCCATAGAAAGCTCTGGATGGTCTTAAAACATCTTTGAGCTGTTGGCCACGCTAATTGATCTAATTGATCTTCCTCCCCCTCCAGGAAAATTGTGCTAAAAGGATGTCACTGCTCCATTTCACAACTCGGGCGATTACAACAGACTACGATTACGAATTTGGATCTGTTGGATATTTAATCAATACCGTCGAATTTGAAGGTTTCGAGATATCGGCCACATTGACCACACTCACCGGAACCAGTGAGACACGAGTGAGCAATGCGGGATGTACTGGAACGCCCCAGTTTTGGCTTTTCTGCCTGCTGAAGCGTCCACTCTGGTTACTGCTATTCATCGTTTGTGAGCCACGACTGAGAACAACAAAAACAACCATCGTGCGTTCATAAATCTGCTGTTCAAGAGTATGAAAATTACCTTGAAGTTCCACGGTTTGATTCAAGTTTATGTTGAAAATTTTTCCGGTTCTACCTGATGTAAACACACACCTGAAAATGACGAAATATCGACTACGATGATAGAATATAATAGAATAGCTTTATTTATATATCTGTACAACATCGGGCTAGGTAGCCCGCTCTTCCTGTCATACAGAAGATAAGAGAATGAATATAGTAACGATCATATTAAGTGAGTGTATGTCGCCGATTGCCTCCAATTCACAATCTCGTGGATGAGGGTCACGCGTATTGTCGGGCGTTAAGTTTCACGAAAGACTTCGGGCGATCACCGTTCAGCGCCATCCGGTCACCGCAACACCGGCACCAATTACCGGCAATTACGGCCGTTTCTACGCCTGACTTTACCCAAAACCCTCGTGAGGATTCGGAACATCAACGAACGGACAACAACCATAACAGTTAGTGGAATTAGCAGCAGCGATGATTGTGCCGGCTCCCGAGTCTTGCGCCTCGCTATCGGTTTTCGACTGTGGAAACTTCAATCATTCCACGATAATGTTGCACTTTCGGGATACGAGCCTGAACCCGAGATGACTTCGTTAACAGAGGAGAATCAGGGAAAACAGCTCTGCGTGTAATGACCATTAAATTGATAGGTGACTCAATAACGAGACTCAAGGCCGGTTTTGGTTTATTATCTTTGATAATGAACCATTGGAATCGCCCAAGAAAGAAATTAAATTTAAACTGCCGCAGATCCCTACATTATTAGTCTGTATTGGTTGTTCTTCTTCTTATCCGAGAAGTCTTGTATCATCATTTGACTCAGCGAGTCAAATGATTGCAACAAGATTGCGAACAAGATTGCTGCCTCATTTTACGGTAAAAATGTCAATTTTCGAGAAAAATTGTACCTACTTGTCGATTACCGTCTTGTCTTCTTCAAAAAGTGTCATTTAGCACTAGAGAGATAGGGAATTTAACGCTGTTCCCAACGGTATAATCACATTTGAATTTTGAATGGAAAATGAGGGACTTACTGCCATTTTAGTGACCTACGGTCGAAAACACGAAACAAATTTCAAAAGTGTGAAAAGTCGGATTTCAAACGGTATTATATAAATAGAGTTAGTAATTCGGCGGATATGAGTTTGCGAATACGAAATAAGGTTTGAAATTCGCGCTTGGTAAGGTTGCCATGTGAACCAGTGGTATTTGGAGCTTGTGCATTTTGTCCTCAAGCGCAGCACCGTAATGGCGAAGTTACGAACCGGAGTTGTTCTCCTAGTCAATATTTTTCGACAGTCTTTTTATCGATAAATAATGCACTGTTTTTGTCAACATACAGTAAAATTTCTTTGAGACTCGAATTCTGGATCATCAATGTCTTCTATTTCGAAGGCTATTCGTTACCCCTCTTATTCATTTTCCCTCTCCAGTTCACCAAGGATTCAATGGATATCGATCCCTATTAATTTCAAAGGGTATGGAATGTGCAGGACTCACCGCTATCCACATCATAATCACTTTCAGACATCTCAGTACGAAATGAAAACACCTTTTACCCAGAAAAAGAAAGATGTGCAAATGGAGTTGTAAAAAGTTATTTACATATTATGTAAAGAACGTTTTAAACTCAATTTGTGCAGCAAATTAGAACCCTTACCTGAACTGCTAGCTATCAACCAAAAAGATATCATCAAATCTCTTTGGATGTGTTAACTTAATTGTTCTGGAGTTCTGGAACTAATTCTACGGGATCTTGAATTGGGGACTCTTCATCAATGTCTTCCAAAGTGATGTCAGAAAATCGATCTCTCTGTGTTAATGAAGTGAAACTTCCTGACCCCATCAAACGCACCTTAGGAAGGCTGTTAGGATTTTTCCCTTTGTCAATCTCTAATCACAATAAAACGCAAGTCTCACACACAAACGTATCAAAATTTATTTGTAGTTATAAAATATAATATCTGCTGAACACGATACACATGCTGGAAATAGTGAACATTTACTTACATTTGCTGACAAAAAGTCTGAAAATCATAACACTTCCACTTTTGAACAATGCAGCAGTCTGCCGCTAGCTTGATATACCTAGGCCTTAAGATAAATAAATGGAGTATTTTAAAGGTAATGCAAAAGAACTTGAAATACAACACGCCTGTTATTCGATCATCGCACATTCCCTGAATCCGCCCAAACTGACTGTTGAAAAGCCAAATATCACCGCCCAAACGGTCAGCAGAAACACTGAGATAAATCAGGAATTCCCGTAACAAGAATGTACTCGGTTCTAAGAAATCACTTGCGAAGCTCTTACAGCCGTTTGAAGGTCGGAAAATCCTGAGAATCCTTAACGGGAGATGAGTTATGCCGCTGTTATAATATCCTCGAGAGCTATCGACGTTGTTTATTAGAAGCCCATAACGCGGAACTTGAGAGACCTCCAGAGGAATCCCCCGGAGAGTCGCTCCTGTCTTCCAACCATCACCGGCTCAGAGAAAGGTTCACTGATCAAAGGACGGGCGGATCAGGAGGATGTAAAGAGCCACTGTGTTAATTAAGTATATAAAGGGAACCTTTAGGGATGATGAGGCATTGAGCCAGAGGTAATGGCCAGAGATGAGCTGCCCACAAACGTCCGGTCCGCCCGCGAACATCTACAACACAATCAGTCACACATATTGGATTCGTCGACGTTCCGAAATCTTTAAAACTTTCAAGCAAGTTAGTTATGTTGAAGCAATTATGAAGGGGTGGCAGCCAAACATGTATTTAGTAAACATGTATTTTGAATTTTTTTCAATGATTGTTCAAGTTGGATTTGAAGGTTTTGCGTGGATGTGTGGTAACTGGGGATGTTATGTTTGGTATTAACAATAGAACAAAAGTGGAGGGCCCAGAACTAATTTGAACGAGAAAATACTATTTAAATAGTATTGAATAGTATTTTCTCGTTCAAAATAGTAAATTTTACTCGTTCAAATTAGTTCTGGGCCCTCCACTCATGTTCTATTTTTAATACCAAACATAACATCCCCAGTTACCACACATCCACGCGAAACCTTCAAATCCAACTTGAACAATCATTGAAAAAAACTGGATTCTAGAGCCACTCAGCTGATCTGGGATCGGCCAGTTGTGTTCAGAAGTCCCTCAAGGGGCCACACACCAAATCTCAGAATCGTGGGATCATTAGGGAAAAAGAAAAGGAAAACGCTTGCATACAAGTCTGCAACGCATTAGGACATTTCATATCTTTCCCCTCCCTCCTTCTTCCCTTCCATCTTCTAGCAATCTTTTCTTCCTCTGTGAATTACATTTTTTTCAATATAAAGAAAACAAAAATTAAACTCATATTTTTATTTATTATTTACATCCATACATATATCGTCGTGGGTAGTAAAAGAACGGTATGTTATATGTTATATGTTCTACATGACATTACATTAACCCCACTAACCATTGATTGCGTAGACAACAATAAACTATTTTCATATTTTGATGCTTGGGTAGCATTGATTACGTAGGTAACACTCAACTGATCAAAACCCTCTGCACCTTATTGTTCACGTCCTAAGGAGGCTACCAGCCAAATTTCAGTTTCCTACGGTTGATAGGAAAGAAGTTAGCTTCATGAGCCACTCAGCTGATCAAGACCCTGTGCACCTTATTGTTCACGTCCTAAGGAGGCTATCAGCCAAATTTCAGCTTCCTACGGTTGATAGGAAAGAAGTTAGCTTCAGGAGCCACTCAGCTGATCAAAAACCTGTACACCTTATTGTTCACGTCCTAAGGAGGCTACCAGCCAAATCATAATAATCATATAGCCAAATTTCAGCTATAATCATATAGGTACCTACCTACCTCACTTCTACGAATCATAATAATCATTGAGCATATTTCGTTACGTAACGTAACGTGACATAACGAAAATTTGGTTGTGTGCCATAGCAAAGACATGAAATGTCAAAAATTCAAAATTTCGCTAAAACCACGTATACATAATAATACGTCGTGCCAACATGTTTACATCCAAGTAACTAGAAAAGGAGTGATAGGTTCAAAAATCAACAGCTTAGAGATTTCTTTACATATGGGTCAAATTTGAGCACCAGACCTAGTGTTTAAATTTGTGCTTTTATGGTCCAAAATTGTTAAAATTGCAATAGCAGCAGGTACTTCGTAGGTAGGAGGTACTTTGAGAGCAGCCTACGTTACCACGAAAATTCACCCATCAAGTCATGATGCATGAGTGGTTCCTCCATATCAACAAAAATGGCACAATAAATATTTTTTACCCGTCAACGTGATTGGGTTCGCCCATAATATTGCGGTCATGTGGCGTGATCAAATGTGCGAATTTCGTGCGAGTGTTTTAATTGTAATTGAATACAGTAAGCTATGGAGTGCAAAACGCAAGTGGAAAGTTGAACTATGGATAACCTTTCTTTCCAGTTCTTGCTTGTATACAAAGGTTCCCCGTTGAATTCAAAATGCCCCAAAACGGATTCAAAATTTGCTTAAAAACACATTTTTGATTTCGGGCCGGTTTATCAATTGGCCAGTTCACCGGGCGGAAACCTACACTGCAGCCCTTAAACGCTACTATCGAGTCGAAGAACATGAAAGTCTATGGCAATTTGTACACAGAATAGGTGGTTATTAACCAGAATCGGGCCGAACCAAAGTCCATACCAAATTATACCTTCAACTTCTGAGGTATGAATTGTTATTGATGGCAGCGTTATAGTGTGTGGTAGGTACCTACGTTTAACCATAGATCCATTTTCAACGCTTTTGTTCCTTTTTTATGTAGCAAGCATGAATTCTAAGGTAACCGATACTGTATGAAAATTTAAATGTAACAATTAAAGATACTCCCCAAATACCTCAGTTCCATGGGTTCAACTTCTCTCTGAAAATAGCTCAAAAATTCAAATGAGTGTCAAAAATGAATTTTTCAAGGTTGTCTGCACTGTATAAACGAAAAGAACGAAATAAAACGAAAACACACTACGTTTTTATCGTTGAATTTGAGTCTGTTCTACGATGTGAATCGAGTTGGATTCCTAGTGTTGTCATTAGACATTCTGTCAGTTTAACGAATCCGAACAACCAGTAAGGTAAGTTTGATTCATTGATTCATCACCTGGAATAATTTCAGTTGCAGATACTTTTCTGGCACTAAAGATGTAGGCAAGTTATAGGATACAAATGATCCTTCTAGAAACCTCTAGAATCTGACTCCCCCCCCCCCCCCATTTCAAAGAATGAGGGAAATAGGTTATGATCGAGAGTATAAAATGACTGTCTTAATTCTGATTCATTACCACCCTGAGTCAGTATTACAATAAAATGTGCAGTAAATAATTAAACGAGAGGATTTCTCCCTGCCGAGCAGTCTACTGCGTTGGTGAGAGAGGTTCACTCTCAGAATCAAATAATTAAATCATATTATGTTAAAAACGATCATGTATAACACATGATTGGAAGTAGTTACATACGTACCTACTAATTAAACTAAACGTTTCTATTCCAAGTGTTCACTACATTTTCTCTCCCTCATTCCTTTGATTTTCACGATCATCTTATAACTTGGGATAGACTCGAATAGATTCACGAAGGAAATTATTCTCTGTGTTTCGGTGTGCCTCTCAATGATTGGAAAAACGATAAACAAAATTCTTTTTGTAATTTTAAAATGTATTGTCGGACAATGAGCCATATTATGAGTGTATTCCGATGACTATTCAAGTTTTAGTGTAGGTATTCATTTTACCCATTACCTACTTCAAGTTGCTTATCGTCAATAAGTTTGAGTTCTCTTTTTCCTTCATTACTTACCTCCAAAGACTTTTGCACCTTGAAAACCAATATTTGGTTTAATTTAAGCAGTAATTTGAAATTATTTTAAACTCTCTATTTTCGCCATTGAACTAAATTTACTATTGCTAAACAAAGTAACAATCACTACGAAATCCCCCTCAACTGTTTTCTCATATTCTTTATAAGTGGAAAACTTTGTAGGGGTTTCTTCTGTGTAAATCTTTCTTGTGGTAATTGCCATTATTGAATCTCCAACTCGCTCATAATTTTGCAAAATATCGCAACCATGAAAAATGAATAACAACATAAATATAAATATCGTTTAAAGTCATTTTAATATCCTGTATTTTCTTTGAAGTCAGCTGAAATCATATTTAGGTTTATGTACATGGGTGACTCGGGTAGTTTGATAAGGGGGACCTAATTACTGTTTGTAATACGTTATGAAGTGAGCGAATGAAATGATTAATATTTCACTGGATCGTACGATCGGATGAGGGGAGGAGTCGTGGTGGAGATAGCAGTCGAATATCTAGAGTTACGTCGTTATTAAATAATCGTGTTTAATTAGTTGAACACGCGTCGTAAACTACCGTTGGGCGGACGGCCGCCGGAAAAGGTGTATGAATCAAGAAAGGATTCCTCGAGGAAGCAAACTTCTGGGTTTCGCGAGCCAGAAAGGGGGGAAACAAAGGGAATTAATAGCGACACCCATTGCTTCTAAAGGCGTCCCACAGCCCAAAACCTGCCAGGCGCTATGAAACCTTAATCATTAAAGCTAGAGAGAAAGAGAGAGGTGGTAGTGGTGGTGTTGAAGGGACGGAGATTATTTATCATTTTCAAGCTTGAATTAAGGCTCATTAAATGCATTAAGGATTCCGGTGAGGAAACCGACAGTGTTGAAAGCGCACGGCTTTTCAACTCGATTCCAAGGGTTGGTAGGGTTTCCTCGGGAGGTTTTAATTTTTGTGGAAACACCGCTGGAGGAGCTCGATGATGGAAATTACCGTAAAAGAGGAAGCCATTAAAAGTGGACGATCGTTACTTTCAACCATGATCTGTATTCAAATTGATAGGACGTTTAGGATTTATTAAGTTGGAATAAAAAAAGATTGGTTGTAATGAATAAGCCTTCCGAATCGTTTCATATATTGTCATTATTACCAATTAATTATTGTTCTAGAGTAAATTCAGTGTTTTACTAATTTATGATGTTAGAATATGACTCGATCAACTTGCCTAGTTGGCGGAAACCAGCGCTGAAAGACACACGTCTGAAAAGGGGACTGGTACTCAAGTTCTAGAGGATTTTTTGGCTAGTGGGGTCACACAAAAATGTAGATTCAGACTTGATTATTCAAAATGCTGAATAGTCAAGTCCTCAAACCAGTTGGGGCTTATGGAGCGTAGTTGTGAGGCTGCACTGGTCAAAGTAACCGCGATATTATACAGCGGTCTCATAACAATGTACTGTGGTGTAGCGTTGATCCATCGCGGTACACCAGAAATGTTCAACTGCAAGTTGGTCTAGTGAATGAAATAATTACAAAACATGTTATGACCCTTCATCGGCGGCTGCGGCGTCTCACCACAAGGGAAATGTCTCATTGAGGATGCACAGTGAGAATTATGAATGTGATTTTGTCGGGAGGCAATTCATATTGTGTGGCTGAGCCAACGTGAGATTCCACATCCGGGTTGCAGATGATGAGGAGTTCACGAGGGGGGATCCCCTGGAACCACCTGTAGACCGATCCCCGCACCATAGAGACAATTTCGGCGGAAGGAAGACTTGTGTCTAGGAAGTCTCGTTGTTTTCACTGAGGAAGGACGTGGGAATGGCCCAGCTCTCGTACTTGTCGAAACAACTCACTGACTGGTGTGACCCAGGAGTAATCCTCGGCAGAAGTTCTCCCTCTCTCGCAGAATCCGAACATCGATATCCGTCTTGTTATTTTTGCTACGTTTGCCATTTAAAATGAACTGAGGTGTATGGAATGCATCATGACCGAACCGAAGATGATGTTTGAAACTCTTCATAAGTCAGTGGGAAGGGGTGCAAAACAAGGGTCGAAACGCTCTATCTAGGAAACTTTTAAATGAATAGCCTCCTTAGGACTTTAACGTGACAGTGCCCAGGCCTAGGATCAGCTGAGTGGCTCTTAAAGCTAATTCCTATGCTATTCACTCAATGGAACTGTAATTTGGCATGTATCCTCCTTAGGCAATTAACTTGACGCTGCCCAGGCTCAGGATCAGCTAAGTGGCTCCTAAAGCTAATCTCTATGTTATTCTCTCTATGAAGCTGTAAATGTGCATGTAATCGGTGTCGTTTACTTCTCGAATCATTGCTAATATAGAGGTGACTTGACTTTTTTTCGTTTCCCACATTTGATTCGGTCTCAAACTTAAATTCTTGAAGGTCAAGACACGGATATCTCTCATATTTCTCTCAATATTATGTTATGATGTCGCCTTAGTGTTGTCATAATTATTACGGGCAGCAGGACTGTTCCAGAATTTCAAACTACCGCCATTTGTTGGTAGTTGACAAAAATAAAGAAAACATGCTGCAAATATTTATACAACGGCATATTATGTGTGGAACGATTTGGTTTTAAGTCCAGCGCTGTTGAAGGAATAGTGTGAATGAATAAATTATAACGTGTACCATAAAAATTTGTTTATCTGGATGGCGTGTTATACAGTTGACAGCATTATTCCTTGGTAATATTCAGATTTCACCATCGTAAAGTTCCACCTTGAACTCGAACAACGTGAAGTCAGCCGCCCGTCCTCATCGAAATCGATGGATAGGGCAGGCGGCCAAGAGGTACTGTAGGTTGTCCCGATTTACTTATAGCGGTTCAAGTGGGTATTTTGAGTCACCCCGTGTAATCGGGTCGTTATTTGAAGAACGAAGGTTTCAGTTTACGGTATCTTGCAGAGAGAAAAGCCAAGTGTGGATCATCTCTGGGAATAATAATCTTCGTTATTCCTGGATCACATATTAATTCGACCTAAAATCGCTCGCGTTTTCAATCGGTTTACTTGGCTCTCAGTAATTTATGTTGAACATTGACGTACCAATTCCTTTCATTTTGGGAACAGTTGACCCTGAACCAAGTTGAAGTAGTTAAACCAAATTAATCGTGCACGACAGCCTTGTAACTTTTGAAAGGGAAAAAATTCTTGACCACCATAATCGAACTTCTCATTTGTATTTTGCGTTTCAGACCTTTCTACACATGCCTTGTCTGTAATGATAATGAGCTAAAATTTGAGGGGGAGTGTAGGTACATCTAAACAACGTGCGTAACCAAATTTGATGACCTTTTGAGGGGTAACATGCATCTATATTACCTGAACCGAATCCTAAATAGTACTCGTATTTTGTATTCTAATGCAGGGGCATAGCGTAAGGGGATGCGCTTCTCCACAAGAAATGAAGAATGTAGGTAGAAGTTGAATGATGAACAAATGTATTAAGAATAACAAAATATTATATATACCATTGATTAAATTTTAATCGACACTAAAACATTTGATTAATAATTTGAATCTCCCATTCATAATGCCATAGCTACCTACCTTTGATAGTAGCTTTGAATCACGAATCCAATGACTATGACTGGCATGGCCAAAGCTAAGTTATCCAAGGAGAAGAAGAAGAATAATTAAAAACATCTGATTGCAGTGATTACATCCAAAGTTGAACGCCACAGGGGAACCGCAAGCTTCTAGTGTGGGCCCATGACGTCACTCCACAGAGCAAATGTGGTTATTCGTGCGCGCGCGTGTGTGTATGTTCCTAACTGTGTTAGCACAGGGTGGGCCCCAGCAGTCGGCTAGCGCTTCCAGGTGTAATGTTCCAGGCCGTTGCTTTTGTACTATTGAACATAGAGGACCAAATCGAGTCCCCTACAGACAGGAATAATTCTATCGCCCATATTACTAAATTGCTATTAACCCTTAGATTTTATGCACTTGGGACTATGTTGATTTCTGGAGGTCGTAGAAAGATATCCTACAACATCCCGAATATAAAAACATACATCATAATATCTATCGACCTCATTTCCCATACAAATCCAAGGAACTCCAAGATTGACCTTCAAATCAAGTCATTTACAAAACTAGAGTTGTTGAAATCTTTTTTGAGTTCTAGACAAAAGTGGGGGTTCGATGGAAACTAGATAGCACGATAACCATGATTAAAATTTAATGAAAAGTAAATTCGACAATACTAGACAGTTACCTAAGGGCACCATAAAACGATAGAGGGATAAAAACACATCGCAAATAATGAAAAATGATCGGCAGCCATGATAGATCCGAACGAGGAACCGAGGGATTTCCCACGGCCTCCTGTATCAGTCGCTTAAATAATTGATTATTACAGTATCCATGCTTCTAATCAATAAGCGACGGTTATTTATAAATGTGGTTCAGCTAACAGCCCATTCAGCGATGCAATTGACAAACCGCCCCTAAAATAGTTCTTGCGTCAACTATTCAATAGTTCAGCGGTCGTTTAGTTTGCAAAAAACGTTAGCGAAAAATTCGACAGGTGTCAGATCTGAAGGGAGTCCAGGAACGTAACCGTGAGTACACTAGACATTTAAATGTTGTGAACCACAATAGATTTCAGGGTGTAGTTCAAAAACCTTTTATTTTGTTTCCTATGCATTTTGTTTTCCTCTGAAAAATCATCATGGTGAATTGGCTTTTCTAGTATTAAAAACTTGTTGAAAGCTGTTTAAAAACAGCAGTGTAGCAGTGCGGTACCCCATGTCCAAAGCCACGCTACGCTCCAGTTCTAATGTATTGGTTGTATTATGCTAAGCGTCGTGTAATGATACGATGATGTTACGTTTCACCTTGACGTTTTTTGAACGCCCCTCGGCGCCACAATCTATAAAATTAAATGCCAGACATGAATGCCATGAATATTCATTTATCGACCGCCCTTGGTACGAAAGATACATTGTTGAAGATTCCACAATCAGATGTGGTGCTGACGAGAGGCTGAGATTGCGAAGATCAACCGTTAGAGAAGTGTGAGGGCGCCACGGTAAAATCATATTCTTGCGGGGTTTGAAAGGAAACGGGGAGCCACGAAGCTGTGGTTTACAAGTTCCCTGAATTGGGTTAAACCACAGGAAGCGCGCGTGGCTCTGTCTGGCCTGAAATCAACTTTATAGCTGTATCGGGGCCCCTCGCTTGGGATTCAGAATTCGCCTACTCAACCATTTCGCCGTCTGCTGGCAGGTCGTTCTGAAGAGCGCACCTGCATACCAATACGGGCACTTGTTTGGTAGATATTTCTCGTATTGTTGTGGAACGTACGGGAAACGTAAACGGAGGGCCAAAGTCATTTCCCATAAAGACGTCGTTTATTTGAAACTTAACCTCAGCTCCTGGTATAATTAATACCAAAACTCTGTAAATGAGACGTGTGAGGCTTCACATCTTTCTCACTAGTTCACAAATTACCTTTGCTCCAGAAAATTAGAAATATTATTGAAATAATAATGAAATTACCTAACATCAAAATTCACAGTATTTTTTCATCCAAAATTCATGACAACTCATTTCTATCTCACAAACAGCAGTCACTGTTTATGAAGTAGGTTGCTTGTCACATACGTCCCTCAAGCTCCCCTTTTTACAAAAGTGCCTCTTAACCCTCCCGCACTGAGGTTGGGTCAATATGACCCGAGTGAACCGCCAATAATTTTATTCAGGTTTATACACGCTGAATACCTTATTCTGTTCTCAAATTTGAATACTTTGAAGATGAAGAATACGTTCTTCATGGTTAACCTGCTCTAATCTGATGACGGAATGCGATATCGCAATTTTGACTTCAGCGTTGAAATGTCCAAAAGCTGAAGGGAGTTTTTGGGGTGGTTGGGGGGGGGGGGGGGTTCACTCTGAATAAGATGGGGGAGTCAGAATTGCTATATCGTATTCCGCTTTCAAACTGGAGCACTTTGAAGATGAAGAAACCTGGTTTATACTTGAGATATTCTCCATGGACATCATGTTCTTTAATGGAAACGTTTTACATAAAACCAATTATTTCTTCGAAAATTCGCTCTTATAGTCATGGTACCTTACTTATTTAAAAACCTCGCTCATGAACTCGTTCAATTTCACGTTTCCAAACGATCACAAAATCCTAGTCTGCTCAAACCATTGAAGCAGAAAATTAGATCTTGAAGGATAGAAAAGTTGTGATTATTCCACAAGCTGAAAAGAACCACAACCGAAAGGAAAGAAGCTCTGTGCTAGAGCTTCCACACTGAGAAAAAAGTTTTATTTTCGGACTCGGTAAAAACAGATTTTACCGAGAAAAAAAAGTGAAACAACCGTGAATCGATTGATTTAACCGTGAAAAAAAAAAAAAAAGTGAAACAACCGTGAATCGATTGATTTAACCGTGAAAAAAAAAAAAAAAAGTTCTCGGTTGATACAGCCGAGAAACCTGTTCGAACAATTCGAAACTGTTCGAAACGATTCGAACCCTTCTCCCGTATTTAAATGTTTCTGTGATCGGGGAAGGACATAGGGGGGTTCTCACTCCCGGATCCGTTGCATAAGGGGGGGGGGGGGGGGGGGGTTTACGAGGAAGCCGAACTAGAAACATTTTAAATTCTCGAAAATGGCTCAATGGATTTTCTCCCGTATTTAAATGTTTCTGTGACTGGGGAAGGACATAGGGGGGTTCACTTCCGGATACGATGCATAGAGTTGGGGGTTTATGAGAAAGCCGAAATATAAAAATCTTAAATTCTTCCTTCCCGTGAGACAGATGAATATTATTTTTGGCATTTAAGATTATGAGGGTTTGTAAAGGGACATGTAAGAGGTAAATCCGTAAAGCGACAGGCAAGAGTGGCAGATGGATCCATCCCGAGTTCTGCCCGTCCGGGACAGGTAACAGAGGTAGATGGACACAACCCGACTTCTGCCCGTCAGCGACGGGACCGACAGCTATTAATAATTTTATTACAGAGTAAATAGTTTTAATGACTGCAAAAAATTAAATTTTCAAATTGAAAATAATAAACCAAAAATAAAAAAATACATAGGTATCAAAAAACGCTGTTTTGTTCAATAGCATTTTCTAGGCTAAAAGTTAACGATTTTCAAAGCAAAGGCAACATTTTACAAAAAGAAATCCGAAGTCAAAAATAAACACAGTTTTCCTAATATATTCAATATAACTAGTGGTTCCGCAGCCCAGGTGCCACACGGAAATTGGAAGTAGGCTCTACAGGTCCAATAGGTTTCATTTTGACTAGATATTGTCAGTCACACTGTTGTTAGTAATTCGTCACTGTGCCTACCACTTCAAATGAAGTCCACCCGTAGGTTTACTCAGGCGGATAAGGATGTCTTCGGGCCTGCAATTCATCGGATTTCATTCCCAGATCCGATACCAAGTACATTCAGCTCGAAATCCATTCAAACGCAGGCGGCGGGATTGATTGAAAGCGTCCATATCGCCCTTCCACCTCAGGCCATTACGATCGTGCCGGGGTCGAAACAAGATAAGTTGAAATCACCTTCTCGTTGGCTAGAAATACAAATATTGTTTCATCTCCCTCGACATACATCCAGGTGACAATGAATCTTGAGTGTTTGCACGATCGATTTTCGAGAGTGACCTCAGCCGTTTCAAACCGCAATAATAATTTCTGGGTGTGTTCTTCCTTTAGTCAGAAAACGAGCATTTTCCTGTACGGATGATGCTGAGCGCGATTTGAAAATACCAATTGAAGTCGCTCAAAAAACGAGCTATCTGCATTTTTCAAAGTTTTGGGGAATCGAAAAAAACGTTTCAGAATTCCTGCTTCAAATGTTTAAAAATCGAGGTTTACTCAAATTAACTATGATTAAGGATGGACCCAATCCATATGAATCAAGTTCTTCAAATAACATAATATGCTAGGCCCCACAAGCCATTGAATTTCGCAGATAGCTCGTTTTTCCAACCAACGTACCTATCACCAAATATTCGAAATTATCCTCTTTCCGTAGACTTAACGTATTACTAATAACTATTCGGTTGTAATAATAATATTAATATTAAGAATCAATTCGATATCTCAAAACTATGGCATAGCACATTGTGCTATTAGAATCAGCTGTGCTAGTATGAACACTCATCTCACTTGTGACAGTATGATTCATGCTCATGTTGACCACTTTTTATTGGCTGGTCCTTTGAGGTCTTATCCGAAACAAACGACAGGTCGTACCAATCTCCGGATGGTCTTAAAAAATACTAAAATTAAACTGCGCTTAAATTTGAATTACCTAGTAACTATACCATTCAATTCCAAATTTGCGAGATATGACGTCTTCAAAATTTCAAAATTGGTTTTGAAGCCTTTCCTGTTGACCCAGTGTTATGAAAAGTTTCAAGAATCGTTGTGAATCGTGAATTTCCCCATTTTTATAACTTTTATCCCTCCTGAATGGCTCGGCCGATTTTCAATCTGGTGACTGCTTTTTATGCCGTAAATATTTTATCTTCAATAAATAATTTATTGAACAATTATAAACAATTATTGTGACACCTTCTGTATTTTATCGGAAGTTATATAAGATTTGGGCGAAAGAAAAAGTTGGGAGGGAATACACTACTATTTCACTAGTACAAATAAATCTCTGGCTCTTGGTGCATTGCGTGTTCTCCTCACCCAATTTTTCAACAAACAACCCCTTCCACTTGATCTGCACGTCCAACTAGTCTATATGACATTAATCAGTTGATTGGGGGTTCAAATACCCCAATCAACTGATTTTACCACCTTGTTATAGTTTAAAAAACGACCCCTAGTTTGAAAATCGGCCGAGCCATTGAGGATGAGTAAAAGTTCTAAAATAGGGGGGGGGGGGGATACACTAGTACACCCGTCGCGTGGCTATTCCGAACCCGTAAACCCAATTTCATAAATTTAGGAAAAACCTATAGTCAGTAGTGTGGAATGGAGACTTAATTTAACTAAGCCTGTCTCCAAGATATCATCCTCGACCATAGAGCTCAAAGCAGTTTCATTAGAAACTTTGGCTATCTGGTACCCGGAAGGTGAGTGGCTCCGTATTTTTACTGACGGTTCCGCACGAGATGCGCAAAATAATGCTGGAGCTGGAGTTTTTTGCTCCCTTTTTAATATTGCTGTGCCTGCAGCTAATGGCTCAAATTATAAGGGCGAAGTAAAGGCGATAGAGCTGGCTTTATATTTTAGAGTCGAGCTCACTAATAGGGGTCCCCAAATAAGGAAGGCCGTAGTGTTAGTGGACTCCCAAGCAGCCATCCTGTCGATTGTGAGCAAGGAATCAAGCGATATGCCTGAAGTCCTACGATCCAGGGAAATCTTAAATTCACTGAGAGAGAGTTGGATTCGTGTGGTTTTTCAGTGGATCCCAAGTCACTGTGGTATTGCCGGGAATGAGAAGGCCGATCAATTAGCCAGGGAGGGTGCCAGCGGTGAACAACCGAATGACCCTGTGCCCCATCAGGAAGCAAAGCGGATGGTGAAAAACGCCCTAATCAAGAAAGTAGAATCCCACCGTGAAGCTAAAGCGGAAGGGAAGCAATGGGCATCCTTATGTTGCCCCAATGGACCCCTACCCGCCAATCTTCCGTCAGTAGCCTGTTTCCGCCTCCTCACCGGCCACGAATATCTGAATAATCATTTAAATCGATTTGGGGTCGCCGATAGTGCGAATTGGCCCTTATGTGACACGGCGGAAGTTATGGCTGGGGAACACTTACCTACTGGTGTGCCCGGCTCTGGAGGATGTCCGCCTCGAAAACTATTCGAACGCCCTAGAACTAAGAGTGGCGTTGTATTGGGCTGCTAGGAGACGCATGGCCAATGTTGCCAGCGTACCTGCGTAATCAAAATTTAAAAAAAAAGGAAAAACCTGACTGGCGTACGTCGCTAAAATTTTGTTTTCCTTGGTCGATTCCGATGGTTCATTATAGAGAATAATCAATAAGAACCAAAATTGTCCACGAGGAATACTTGAATTATTTTAAAAGGCATGAAGGTTTTTGGCAAACTGTATACTGTTGTATTTTAAACCCTTAGGGCAGGAACCGGTTTTTTGCGTCTCCTGAAGTTTATTCCGAATTATACGAGTGAAGTTTTGAACAAAAGAGCCTCCGGTCTTGCTTAATTTGAATGGAACCAATTTATTATTAGCGATGTGGAATTAACGATTTCATATTGACGGTGGAAGTCGGGACAATGTTTATATTACTTTGTCCGTTCCATAAATCCCTGTTGAAAGGACCTGACCAGAATTGAATCCCCCTTAGTTGCTCTCTCAGCTCGGTGATGAAGGGAGTTTGAAAGTGGTGAGTGAGAGGAGGAGGGTGGGCCTGGAACAGATGGCCTTGCTCGAAACCGGACCGTTAGTTTAAGGGGTGGACCAACAGTTTAGGACTAGTTAAGTGTTGTTCCCTTCGTCCTCCAGTTTCTGTACTTCAACTCAGCAAGACGACAACCGTCTCCGATCCTGGCACCGCCGTCCTCTTTTGTCCTCCTTCCCTTCCTTGGACTCCAAGAAGCCTTCAAAGGCAGGCGATACTCGAGGTTTTTTGTCCGCTGGAGGGTTTTCAACACTCCAATTTTAATCCGATCCGTCGTTACCGATTTTTAACGTGGAACATGTTAGGAACTTGGTTTAGAAGAGCGTGGTCGTCCGTTACCAGTCCTTTCTTTGTTACTCCTTGTGTTTTTAATGAGTTGAGCATGGTACATTTTATTGTACACAAAAATGTTGAAATTGACTCAAATAAAATGTAATTATTATAATTTTATGTATATAAATTAACTCTCAGGACTTTGGGAGAACCTTTATGAAAAAAAAGTATTAAAATTCCAAAGTCCTAGATTATAGATCCTAGAAAATAGGTTCGATCTGGACTAGCCCAGATGGACGTAAAGCTGAACGAGCGTGAGGGAGAGACTCGCTGCCTTTGGCGGAGCTCGCGAGTCCGAGGGGAACTCTGCTTGCTTCAGAATTTTAATATATTTAATATATATTTATAAATTATATTATATAATAATTATAAATTCACAAAAGATTAGTCTGTTGGAAGGATCTCATCGGCAATATCCTAGTAGATCCTCGAGGACAGGGGGGCGGTTTACTCAGTCACCTTCGCATCCACAAACAGGAAACCAGTAACTGCTGATGTTGCATCATCAACAACTGTTGATGCGTACCTGCCATTTGTTGTTGCAGCTAGCACATCAGAAGAACATTGAATTTAAAATGTGTACTGGCGCGGGAGGATGGGGAGGATACCATCCCTAACCCAACCAGACATTTGAGGGCCGATTGTGGTATTACTCAACCAGATTTGGGTTTAGGGGAACACCCTATGAGCGTGCTGGGCTGTAGCGGAGTTCATTGTAATCCTATTGGTTGGGTGGGGTTTCCTGTTTCATTAAACCAGGCAGAGGAAACACTGAAACGAAGGCTTAATCAACCCTGCAACTTCAAAAATACCTCCCTTATTGTTCATCCATCTTCACAGCTTTTCAGAGTGTGATGGTGCAAGTCTCGTTTTGGGGAAAAGCAAACACTCCATCATGAAGAGGTTTCCAAAAGTGCCAGAGAATAGCAAGCAATAGCGCAAAGGCAATAACGAAGGTTTACTATAATCCTTTATCCACTAATCAGCAAGTTGCCAAAACAGTAGAAGCTATGATCCTCAACCTCTAGATTCTAGAGACTAGAACACCCTGTAACCAGAAACCCCATGCAACTAAAAGCATCTTCCTTGCTTGATCCTTGAACTAAACTAATAATCCGGTTGTCCCCCAGATTTCATTCTATAATAAATGTACCACCATGAACACAAACCACTAGGCACCCCAACGGCAACGCTTTTATTTATTTATTTATTTTTACTTTTTTAACGAAAAGTCCGACAAAATCAACGGGTCAGTTATAAATACTCGGAATACTCGGACGAAATGCAATTTATTAGCAGTTGGCGGTGGACGGGGTTATGAATATCGAACACAACCTTCCTGACCCGAATTCAGTTGATATCGTGACTGGTTCTGTACGTCAGATTCTCGACGAGCTCCACAGTTGTTCTTTGTATTATTCATATCGTGCGGGCTCAAAACGTCGGTATCGTACACATATAGTTTCATTTATTATTCTTTCATAGAGGGTTTTTTTTTTCTTTTAACAATTTTTCTGATAACAGGCAGCTACAAAATTTGTATTTGATACAACATTTTACAAACAAACTCGTCGGTTAACAATGTTACTTCATAAATCGTCACTAACAGATAGTTGCAATAGCGTTCTTCAAGTACTATAATAACTAGATGCTACAAAATTTGTCTATTTGTCTATTTGTTGTGCTCTATAGTACCTGAACCGATTTTAGGGATTGCTCCATGGTGATCAGGAAGTTCCAGGGATGGTTTCTGTCTATATTAGATTTCACATACCCGCTTCCTACATCGTGAAAGAGGCTCTCCTTAGTGAAGATACCGATAACTTTCCTCATTGTCAAGCATTCCGACGTGATAGTAATAATTATGAATTAGATGATAAGATTAGATTAGGGATAGAACCACTGTCAAGCAAGTTGGCCAAGGTTCCAAACATTACGCCGTTTCTAACTCCCATCCTGTTCACTCTAGGGCGCTGAAATTTCGTACACATCTCATGAGACCATGTCGGATTGATTGGGAGGAAGTCGCATGAGCTGGGAGAGCGAAAATGAAATTTGCTCACGCTCAAGGCACGGATAACGGCTAGTGTTTTATAAAACGTCTGTATTGTCAATTTGTTATTACAAGTCTGTAAAACGACAGAACAACAGGAAATATTAACTTGTACTTGTAGTTATATTGGACGGGCCCTAGGAGTTGACAAGGATCTAACTGGAGAACCAATAGCCGGTGCCAGTAGCCAATAGACAATAGTAACTTCTTTTGAGACTGTAACAGTTAGCCGAAAATTCCTGGACCCTAGTACTTATGCTCTCCAATGTTTTTATATTTCGTAGTATGAAATTCAAGTTTCAAAATTAAATTGGTTAATTATTTTTTTGTTCTAATGTTATAAATAAGTCCTGCTGGTTTCTAGGGATTTACATTGTATTAAGCTCACTAGAAATGTAAAGTTCGACAAACTGCATTCCAACCTACAGTTTACAGACTAATCTACCATGATTCTACAAATCCTACAGACTAATTTACCATTTCTGAACAGCTCCAACCGAATTTCTCGTATTTCCTGATATTGACAAAGGCCATGTGAATCAGCGCATAAGACGATCCAGCCTGTTGGTTCTACTTGATCGCGAACTTCAAAGCAGTCGCATTAAACCACGCATGTTCAAGTTAAACAAAAGCCTCACTTTAATCCCCCTGGAAGCATTTCCGTTGGAAGACAAGCGAGAACATTCAGTGTCACCCTTCTCTCGCGAGTTTTGCGTCAACAACGCAATGAATTTAACAACATCCGTGAATTGTACGCCACATTCCACCATCTCAGCTAAAGGTACTAAACTCCGTTTAAGCTATCGAATGGAAAAACTTCGTATTTTTAGTCGGGTCTTAATAATAGTAAAAAAAAGGTTCCACGACTGACGGCCCAGATGATTCTTTTTCAACCTCTTGTTGGAAAACTCTCGCTTGCTACCAGCGCCAGTTGCCATTCGAGGATATTTGGTTTTGGAAGACTTTAATAACGTGTATTTCTTGTTTCGGACCATCTGTGAAGATCTGGTGGAAACCCGGCCATTGATCATTCGATAATATACTTCAATTCTAAAAGTTACATCATAATAGTCCAGTAAAATTAGACCTGCAAAGGGGGTACCTCAAAGTGGCTTAGGGGATGCTGGAAATCGTTCTCAGACCTGGAGACAGTCTTGAAAACTGGTCATCTGAGTTTGTACCCCTCTACAAGTTGAGCTAACTTTTGGTGCCACGAAAACGTCGATATTTACGGACTTCTTCAGTTTTTCCCTTATAAATCCAAAATGACGCATCCTTGCGAAAACTTTACCAGGAGATAAATTAAATAGAATTATATTCTTCGTCGATCAACCCCCTCAACTCAAAATTGAAGCAATTTATTGGGTAGTAATACTGGAAATGATGGTAAGGAAGCAAGATGTAAGATATTCCAAAATGACTGTCAGTACACTTTAGGTTGGAATGTAGTTTGTCGAGCATTAAACATCCACTGAGCTAATCGATTGTCGAAATTTGGATAATACCATAATTCGTACACAATGTAATCACTCAGCTACTGGTCTCATCTACTTCATTATTAACAAATACCCCCTAAAATACACTCTTCTTCCTTTCGTAATCTTCCACTTACAAAGTTCATCAAAAACGAAAAGGCCTTGGTCCCCAAATTATTCAACAAAAAGAACCCAGAAACGAAATTCACTCCTTGATGTCTGCAACATAAAATGCGATTGGAAATTCATTTTATCGATTTTTCCATGACTGTATGGGAAGTAGGAAAGTCGATAAATCGGTTGGCGATGGAAGTTGAGGGAGGTTGAGAGTGAAAGAGATACTTTTTTCCTGCCATCCCATTGTTGGAGTTAGCGTTGAATGATGTTAGTAAGGAAAGCATTATGCTTAACTTAAAATGCGGTTGCTGTAGACGTAAACTTGACTGAAACGACTCAAACTCCTGGAGCGTGAAGTGGAAAATTATATTCGATTTTTGTTCTCTGGAGGTATAAAGGAAAAGGGGCGGTGGCGGGCGAACCCACAGCCTCGTTCTCGAGTAATCAACAGGAATCTTGAGTCGAGCACAACCAGTTTCATCATTCAAGTTTTAAAGGAGATTAGTTTTGGTTCAATAATTGGTATTTCGAAAGGAAAGACGCGTGTTTGGGAAGGCTTTCCTGCACAGTATTCAAGAACCGCCAACAGCAATAATTGAATGTGGCGGAGAGAGCTGAATCCAATTGAAGGCTTGTAGGAGTGAGGGGGTGTAGGAAGGCAGAAATGTGGAATTAGGTATCGCATTGTTCCCCTCGTAGCCGGTTCTTGAGCCGCCGGCTGCGGAGGTTTTGGTTCAATTCCTCTTGACACATGTTTAGCGAGAAAGCAACGTCTGGAGTCGTGGGTGGAATACTCGACAGAGGAGAATATGGGATGAGATGTTAATGCATAAGCGAGTTCGTGAAAGGGTCTCCCTCCCCACCGAATTTATAGGCCTTTTTTCTTGTTCGTATGCGGACAAAAAGGTGACGGCGTCAGTTGACTTTCAGGCTGTGTAGGGATCCGGTTGTTCGGGCTATTTATTGAGGTAAAATTGAGGCAGTTGGGAACATTGTATCAATTTACTGCGTTGATAGTCCAATTATTTCGCAACAACCTCTCATTTCGTCAGTTCGTGAGGGTATAAAAGGCATTCCGGTCCATAATACGTGCTCTGTGCAGAGCAGCAGTTGGGGCTGCAGTTCACTGGATTCGTAACCGAAAAATTCTGAAGATGAATTTATTGCTGCTTTAGTACATAAACATTGCAATTGAATTATTTGGAAGGAAAAATCTCGCGGAGTACACAATCATCCTATGCAATGCTGTCCACCACCAGCTTCAACAGGTTTGTCCTCCATCGTTCAAAACTGGTGATTTTCAACGATCAAAACGGTTTACACATATAAACAATCAAAACACCTCATGGGGGTAAGTCACGACCTAAAACTGTGGAACACATATGAACCTCTGCAGTCCTCTCGTTAGGCCGGCGGAAAATTGAGACGGAGCTTTCGTTGGTGAATTGAACTACCGTGAGGTTTTGTGAAATTGAAACGTTAGGTTTTGTGAAAACTATTGGAATTGTCACGGTTGGAATTATCAATGGAATGGAGCAGCAGATGTGAGAGAGGCCGGTAATTGGCTTGGGAACACATGGCCTACGATCTTCAGTCAGTACGAGCCAGAAAACATCTACACTATGGATGAAATAGGACTCTAGAGGGGTTTAATAGTTGCCTGACGGTTTTAATGGTTTTAAAAACATGAAAAAAGCTGCAAATAAAATCAAAGAAAGGATCACCCTTGACCTCACCTGCAACATGACTGGAACCGATAAGTGGATGCCCCTGGTTGTTGGAAATAGCAGGTGCCGAGGTGCTTGAAAGTTGTAACAATCCTTCCAGTGCAGTACACAAGCAAAGCTAACACATGGATGACGTCCACAATTTTTGAAGATTTATGCTACAGAGTGACTCCGATCCCCATCCAAAAGATCTGACATTCGAACACATTGACCTTTTTTCCTCCCTACCAACACTACGCCATTGATTCAATCGCTCGATCAAGGAACCATCAAAACCAGAGATGAGGAAAAAATCATATTCGCGATCGACAATGGAAGAGGCACTTCAAGTTGAACCCATAAAACCTCAAATCGGGTATACCGGTTATATTAAGTGGTTTGCCGGTATAGCTGATTGGCCATACGACTAGCCGGTTACATCGACACTCTTAGGAACGGATTCGGCCGATATAAACGGCGAACTGTATATAAGAAGAACATTGAATAGCAGCTAGAATCCAATAATTTGTGCATTACTGGATTAGAGTGGGAGACAGTGCTGCTTCCATGTAGGATGAAATATTCATAGAGAACACTCGTTAGATCAGTTGAAGCCGGCGGCAGCCAATCCGGACGTAGATAAAAATCTGTTCTGGCATAAACCCATCAAGTACCAGTTGAACAACGGAGACCTGTATGGGCCTGAATGTCAAGTTCATTCTCTGCTGGATTGCCCTCACTACTAGCCTGGAGAAAGATGTCGTTCACCAGTTCACTCTCCAATCTTTCATGCTAAAAGCTGGATTCTGACCCTCCCACGACGTTAAGAACCCTCTTCATGATGTAGGATAGATATGTATTCCCTCATGATGGATACATATAAAATAACCATATAAAATTTAACAATTATTTTTATGGCATACTAGCGCCATCAGACTCTTTAGGTTGTTTATGGCGTGGTTCGTATACATTAGGCACCGAACCTTCTCGTCATCCCAAAACTAAGACAACGCAGAAAACTCTGGATTTTGATATTCAGAAGTCAAAAATGAGTCGAATGTCACAAGATGAATCAAAATCGCCGGATATTGAGTGAAGTTCGGGATACTGAAGAATAAAAGGTATCGATTCCACCTTAACAGGGGACACCCTCAAAACGGTTAGATGCATATTATGATAAGACCCAAAGCCACTTTATATCGTATACGATATAAACAACTGTAAGTTTCAAGTATGAACGACCAATACAACTGAATATGGGCAATGAAAGTAGTGTGATACCTTGTACCTGTTGTTTTCTCTACGCATCAGGGTGGCCCTTTCCTTTCAAAATTGAATTTGGTAGGCCATCATGTAAGTTTCTGTGGGGCGTCCTTAAAGACTATTGAATGGTTGCCGACTCCCGCTCACCTCAAAAAGTATAAATTGAAGATATTAAGTTGAACGGAAAGGGAATATAACCAAGATAGGGTGCCAGCCCAGCCTCTCTTATTTCGTTTATCGGGCCCTGCGCTCCATCAGTGACCTCCTTTCTCCTACCATACAAGCACTCGAGCTTTTACCATTGTATTATATATACACCAAATTGAGTGTTCAGCGTCGGCCGTTGTCTGAGGCGTTGAAAAGATACTCGGGAAAATATTTTGTTATCGATCAATCAAGAAATAATTCATCATTGAGCGTCTTTCAAGGGTCGGTGAGGGGGAATGGGTGGACCGTGATTGATGATGACGGTGAGTGCCTTAAGCTACCCTTACTCTACCTACATCCACCCCTTCTCGGTGGTTTCTGTTGCTTGTGACTACCGCCGTTTACCTCGAGTCGTTCGGCCAAAGTGAGGCAATAACAAAATGACAGCGTAGATTGACGGACATTTCAATGTTTCTGCGACACGATCTTGATTACGAGTGCACGAGTAAGTTGCTCGTACCCTATCGACGTACTTACCGCTGTCAACCATCAACACTCACTATTTCAAATCCAAATCACCGAATCTATTTAGATTCCACCTTAATTGGATTCAAGTATTTTAAACTAATATTTCGCCTCTTTAAATCAGTGGGCTGATTTTGCATGAGTTGATCACAAATGAGTTAATTTGATTTACCTACTTCGTGACTGAAATTATGGGGAAAGTGACGTTGGAAGCACATGGAAGAGCCCAAATGTCCTTCATTCCTCGACGCCTCGGACAATAATGTGGATACAACGGGTCTATGTAGCCTCATCCGAGTCCTTGAACGTATTATATTATGCATCACCTGTAACCGCCTAGATGAGTGAAATGACGAGGTCGCCAACACCAGTTTTGGTAAAACTGAAAACTGAACATTTCTACCGCCAATATTCCGATGATCAAAGTGGGATGAGAAGAAAAAATCGATAGAGCACAAATTAATGTTTTGTGTTGTTTGTGTTGTTTTTGAAGAATATATATTCTTGAATATTGAACCTGTTCAAATTTGGTTTTTTTTTTAATAAATCGTATGAAATTCTTATAACTATAGAAGGTTGAAAGACTTTCAATGAAAGTAGTTGAAGTGGGTTAAATTCAGTCAATAATTATTAGTAAGGCCGTGTGAATTAAACTGAATGCCTAATCAAATTCAGTGATATCACAAATCGTTTTGTTTTGGAAGGTAGGTACAATTAATTCTTCAAAACTCAAGGGTGTTTAAAAATAATGAAAAAACGTTATTGGCTCTTGTTACCCATCCTGAGTCTTATATTCGTTGTTGGAGCGAGTTTTAAAAACCAAGTACCATTTATAAGATAAATAACTTTCTTCATATAGGTACTCCATTGAAGAGAGAAAATGAAAAAAATGCCGAAATGAGAAAAGCGTATGAATTGTGAGGCAGCTGAAGTAATGGAAGAAAAAAAAAAAAGAATTATTGATTTGAGTGGATAATGCGAAGGTGATGCAAAATCGTGAGACACGATTTTTTTCATACACTTTTTCCAAGCAGTACGATAAGAAGCGTTAGATTTGTCAATCCTTGCGTGCCTACTTGATTTCAAAAGGCTCAAACGGTGGATAATTAACGGTCCTTGTGAGATTTCGACAAACGACTCGATTCAAGTGTTTGGGGTCAGAGCTAATTTTTTAATATCTAAACCGTATTTCATACAGCTCAACGATATATTTCTTAGAAACCTCTCGCATTCCCGGAAACCTTCTTATTTGGAGGAGACCCTTCCGTCGATCGGCTCAAAACCGTCTTCAAACAACCGAAAAAATTCCTCCTTGTTTTGCATACTTTAAATTCAGTTGGAGCTCTTCCCGGAGTTTGTTCGGCGTTGAGACTTTTGGTCGAACTCAATTATTGGAAAAGGGAAAAAGAGGGATGAAGATGGGTGACGGACGCGACGACAAAGTTTTCCCCCACTTCTTACCCAGGTCCTTTATACAGTTTGTCATTGCTTTAGGTGGCACAATCGAACCGCTAGCGGGTAGTGACACCGCAATTCTACATTTTACTTTCTTCCCTCTTTTCGTAGCTTTCCGATTGATTACATAAGATTTTCTCATTGGGTTGCGGTTCTATGGACCGTAGTATTGGGTGGGGCTCACAAACGGATGCTGTGTCGGTAAAGCTTCTGAAAAAGCAATCGCGTCAATTATTCAACAATGAAAATACCTGAAAATATTTATTTAAAGAAAAATAATTGAAGACCTTCAGGTACAAAGGGCGTAAGTGCCATCTTGGCCGTTTTTCACTTGTTTTCATTTTCTGTACATATGTCCCTACGGTAATACATCTGAAAAAGTCCCATGTTCCAACTCTTTACCATGCGTCTTGAAATCGACCGTCAAAAAGCAGGGCTGCCAATCTCCAACAGCTATTTTATGGAGACCTCCAAGTCAAGAAGATTTTCTCTTGAAAGGGCTCAAGTGCCCAGCCATTGTGTTGCTGGGGGTGATGGTAATGAGATAATCTCATGTCTCACGTTCCTAAAGATCTGTTCACCGTGAAAGAGAAAAGAATTTCAATTTGGAGCGATAACTGCATGGGTTCAGAATCAGATCAGATAGCTGTGGTGGCATACTTCTTCCGGAATGTACCCTGTGATAGGAACTTGAGAAAAGGAAAAGAGTTTCCAAATCTTTTATACCTACTTCTCTTAGCTAAAAGAACAGCACCCTTCAAGTCATTGACTTCGAAGAAGAACCATTATTTGAGTTTTGGCGAATAGCCGAATAGTTATTGTGACCAATGTTTTCTGACATACATGTCCTTCAGGCTTTGGTTCCTAGAATAGTCCGAAGAACAAAAATATGGAGTGAACAATTTCCACAAACAACTATTTATATTTAATATTCCATCCCTACTAGGGCAAAAGTATGGCAGTTTGAGCTAACTTCGCTAAATTTTGAGATTTCTCAAGAAAACAAAAGGGCAAAAATATATTCCCTCCGCCCGGTAAGACCCTAGCACAGTTACTTTCTGGGCGTTTCATTCTGAAGATTTTCCGGAGTCTACTTGAAATGACATCAAATACGCACAAATCAAAATCAAATGCCGATTTGTTCTTCCTTTTTGTAATGGAAGAAGTCCAATGATGTCGACAACTAATCTGTTAGCTGACCACGCCACACCTGTTTCACTTCTTCTCTTATGAACCCTCGCACTAAGTTGAATAATATGGCATAATTTTTTGTTAACTCAGTTTTCTAGCTATGAAAGGCACGTTCACAGTTTTTTCTCTCCTTCTTAACACCAGAACCTCCGACAAAAGGCATCTCCTCAGAGAATTGGTGAGGCACGACGGAACAAAAAAGAACATTCAAAGAGCTGCCTCAGTTCCATAACGGAGCCTAACTTTTTCTCCGGGAATAGCGGCCCTTAGTTTGGCCCGTAATGATGTGAGGGGGTTCTCCCACGTGTCAACACTCCCATGGAATGGGTTACTTGAATTATTTGTTGAAGCACGCACATGAGCCTAAACTTACGTACTTTGTTTCCACACAAGATTTCTTGAGCCACGATAATCAACGAGGGGAGTGCTAAGTTGCACGTGGGGGTGAGTGTGGGAGTTGACATTTTCCGATTGAACTAATAAATGAGCTGACTTTCACCCAAATTAATTAAATAAACCACGCAGATTTCCGGTCACTTACCACCTGCATTACGTCGTTTGCTAGTTAAACGATTAGGTAGGTACTTCTGTAACTCTAACCTCTGGACTCCTATACTCCTTCCGGTTGGCCTCTTCTTGCATTCAAAGTTGTGCTTATTTCCTCTTCTATTTCCCTTTCCGATTCTTTCCTTCCATACGAATCATCCATCCCATCCTTTTCATAGCCCACCGGTTTCAAATAACGTCAGATCTGCTGGTTAGCCGCTCATCGTTCTCGTAAGAGAAGCCTGCGTCTCAGACAGTCTGTCTCAGAAATTCAGAACTGTCGACAGTGTAATAGTAACTGAAGGGGAGCTGGAGATGATATCATAATAGCATATTATGCAGAGAGAAATACAAATATTTGTCCATTGCTGTAGAGGAGTTAGGCGGACATCAGGCGAATTGAGACACGTCTACCACACCCTTCACAGCGAACCCAGCGATGAGATCGTCATTCTTGGTAAACGAATTACCAGGGTGGCCAAAACAACACCAAATTCAATAGCTGCTACCCCCCACAGCAGCTGTGAGCGGTGCATACTACATACGGGAAGCGCATAATACTAGGGGAGCACTGCGGAAGGCATGAGCTTACAGGACAGTATCAGAAACAGCAACACTCGTCCTGGCTAGTGTGAATTGATACAGTTGCTGGCTGAAAAAAGGAAGCGGGTGTACGGGCGGAAAGACGAAGGACAGAGATCCCCCGACTCCAGGGAGGAAAGAGAGCGTACAATGGCAAGATGGCTGGAAATGTGGATGGAAGAACCTCGTTGGTTCCTGACATCCAGGTGTGGATGTTAAGGGGACATGGAGAAGTAAACTATTTCCTGGCACAGTTCTTCTCAGGACTTCTCCACGCCTACTTGACCAGAATGGGAAAGGTGGATGCCCAATCGTGCCGCAGCTCCGCATGTTCTTTGCATGCGCGAAATGGGCAGAGGACAGGAGCTGGCTCAAAGAAGCACTGTGCATCACGTCTCCCAATATGTCACCAGACCTATTAGTTGCCAAGATGTTGTAGAGTGAGCAGCATTGGACCCTCACATCAGAATATGTGGAGAAGGTGCAGATGGCAAAGATGCTCCTTGAACTGGGGCGGCAACGAACGGAGAATGAAGACGATTCCCGTGGACTCAGCACGAAGTTATGTCTTAAACAGTCCCAGGCTGAGCTTCAACACGGGAAAGGTATATACGATATATATAGGACGTAATTTTGAGGCCCAACTGATCCAGGAGATGAGCAAGTTGTTGGGGGCCCGAAAAACTAGGTCAACGCCCCTTCACCCACAATCAGGAGGGCTGGTAGAGAGACTGAACCGAACACTAACGAAATTTTTGGCAATATTTGTGAATAAAAATCAAAATGACTGGGATGAAAAGGTACCACTGTTCCTTTTGGCCTACAGATCGGCACCCCAGGACACCACAGGATTCTCGCCCGCGCAGCTGATTTTTGGTCGGGATCTTCACTTGCCTGACGAATTAGTTCGAGCAGCCCCTACGGAACCCTCTGTCACCACCCCCTATGCCTTCAAACTTCGCCAAAAGTTAATAGAAATCCGTGAATTCGCGCGGGGAACCATGGGTTTGCGGATGAGGAGGCAGAAAGAGAGGTTTGATCGCCACACCAAGCTGCCCACCATGGAAAAGGGGGATTGGGTATGGGTCCATGATCCCAGACGCACTGTGGGCCGCTGTCCAAAACTACAGCCCCAATGGACGGGTCCATGGGTAATTACGCAGCGGAAGAATGACGTCCTATATCAAGTTCAGATCGGGAAGGCGAAGAAGCTCATTCACGCTAATCGACTCGCTAGAGCGGACGTACTGCCAAACGGGGGAAGAAGCAACGATAGGGGGAAGGGAGTAGTGTTATAGTAAGGCCATGTTGCATGTGTTTTGATTGACGGTTAGTGAGTTAGTTACGTGACAAAAAAAGTGGTTGTTCAGATTTGGAAATTGGCTACAATAGATAGTTGTTGTTCCTTGTTGTGACAGATTAGGGTAAATACACGTTGTTGACATAATCACACAGTTGGTTTTTGTACAGTACTATTGGATGAAAATCGTTACCGAATACGAGGACTTTGAGAATCACCTTCACAAATTCTTCGCAAATCCACCCCACTCTGAAAGAGTTCCTAAGCACAGCAACTCATTACTCAGTAACTGTTATAGGGCATAAAACGATCTATTCAAACTATGATCTATTCCAAATACAATATATTTACCTATAAAACATCAATATTTTGAGAGCTTCCCAGCTTTCACCTCCTTACCTATCCAACCTAATCACCTTTACTGAAAGAAAAAAAAGTCTTTTGCGTAGTGTTTACTTGAGTAGGATATTTTTTGCTTTTTTTTATTACAAATCATTTGGTGCCATGTAACTGATTGGTTTTCCAAACCGACTCCCTATCGATCTGCAAGCCCGTGATACTATTTAGCTGAACTCCGTTACAACTGTATCCGACGTTGTTAGTTAATGCAAACTAGATGTGCAAAGTCTCGTTCCCATTGTCTCGACCCCGTGAAAACACGATCATAAAACCTTAACACGGTTTAATTGAGATTTTCCCCAGCGGTTCTCGCCGACAAGGAAATGAGAAGGTAATGGTAGAGTGGGTGGGTAGGTGGGCTACCATGTATTTCCAAGTAGCACTCGCCCTTTCCGCTACTAGCTGGCGGTCTCAAAGGGTCTGCCTTTACCACTTAGCTGGCCTGGAGACGTAATAAGGGGCCGGTCGCATCTTCTCTTCTTAATTTTCTCTGCCCATCGTCTCAAAGTCTCTTGGTCTGAAAGTGGAAGTTCCCAAGTAGACCGGATTCTAGTGTTACAAACCTCTGTATTCCAACACAAAATTAATTGCTTACTCCAGGATAGAAACAGTTTGCCCCGATGTACCCTCATAATAGTAGTCCAATATTTATAATCGAGGCAATACTCGATTTTGGCTTGGTGGCAATCAACGGATACTATCTAATTTCCCATTCCAACTAACCATTGTAACTAACCTGTGCCGATTTTGTTAGGATTTGTCTATAGATACTGATAATTGTGACTGTGAGGGCGTTACAGAGTGACAAGCGTTACCAGTTACGGATATCTGCACTCCTCGTCATATACAGGAAAGAAAAAGAAGAAAGATGATGCGGAATAAGTTAGCGGTCGTTACCAGATACGTGAATCTGCACACACCGTTCACTTGATTCGAATGGGAGGAAAAACTGACCAATGTTTAAAGGGAGCTGCATTTTGGCTAACTGAGCTTTTTGAGGAACGGTTTCTGGGATTGAATAATAATGTTTGCAAGCATGGGGTCGTACCATGAGCTCCTACCAGACTGTCTTAGTTGCTTAGTTGGACCATAAGTTATGGCTGGTCGGTGTTATATAGGGACTCCCTCTCACTACCATCCTCCCTTACAAAGGGAATGACTGAGTGGAGGGGTAATTGACTTGTCTTGGGAAAATCCCGGATGGGAAATTCTCGACAGTTGGTGTGCTGCACTTGGTAGATATTTATTGTGATAATTCTATATCGAATATAGTGGTTCCCCACAGTGACTATCACATTTTTGCAATTATTAGTTAATCAGATCAAATTTCTTTTTTTTTAAATTCCATTAAATGCACATTTTGTACTATCTCTCGCGAATACTACGACTACTTTCCGCCATTGCTGGATCTACGCTCGCCATTTCGTGACTATATGACGTCATAAGAGACACCAGGTGTAGATAACACGGGAGGTCTCGGCGGAGAACGAAACTAAAAAGGGCTTTAACGGCGATATCGTGTTCAGACCATTTACCCCACTCTTTGCTAGTGTGGAAAGACAGGTTTTTCCCCTCGGTCACACCTTCATTGGGAGTATTTGTGATCCAAGACCCGATGTACTACAGGGTGGATGTGGAAAAATCAGCACCTTGGCCACCTAAACTCTCCAATGATCAAAACCAATTATTATTATTTTTTTTTTTAAATATAAATTGCATTTATTTGAAAGGCACGAGTACAAGAGGTAAAAGAAAAAATAATTGCTTAATGCGATCATCCCTCCTTAAGTTAGGAAGCTTGTGCTGAGAGATGGAGTCACTAAACACTACTACCTACATAAATCCACCTCTAACTACTGAAGTCCATTATGTTATTGTTTCACTACATTCAACTTGTTTAAATTCTTCTTATCATAATAAAAATATTACCACTTTAGCAATAATTGCTAAATTTCAATAATTATTATTAAAAACATAAGTAACACTTCTTAATATTATTTTTAGTACAAATGCATTGAAAATTACCTTCTTAATTATCTATTAAACTTCTAATAAATTCCTTGAAAATATATTCTTTTTCAAATTCTGTCTACCAAGGCCAAGTTTAATGTAATTCGGAAGACTAATAAACATTTTTATACCCTTATAGGAGACGAAATTCTGCCTTTTCGCAGTTAGACGAAATGGAAGCTTCAGTTTAACAACTTCTGGAACTACCAAAATTCTTTCATATTTTGCCAAGTTTTTAGCGATATGAAGGAGAATATTTTTGTATCCAGAAAGTTGAACAATGTGAAGGATTGTTTGCATTTTCACCCACAAATTCACCGAGAAACCTCTTTCTGGAACGGCAATGTAATTGTCAAATCATTGAATGAAGAAAAAAAAGGTTTTAGAAAAAAGGTTTAACTATTGATACATGGACCTATTTTCGCGAATAATTGATTGGACGGTAATAATAGGCACTGTTACTTTTAAACGTCTTGAGACGCTAGGTGGAATTGGAACTAGTGTGTGGTTTGGTGTTCGCAATAAATCCTTCATACCTGGGGTTATTAGTGGTAAAACTACAGAATGTCGTAAAGTAACAGAATTCAACTATAAAGCCACACCATATTAAGGCGAAATAATCTCAGGGGGAAAGAGCAAGAGATGAAAGCCTTTTTTCCTGCAATGATGACCCCCTCGCTGTTAGAGGCTCGCGGTAGGTTTACAAACACGTAGGATGCATTTTTAAATTGCAAGACCTCGAAAACCGCGGAGCCGCTTAGTAAAATGTAAGAGGGGAAAGAATGTTTTACGTTTTCAGCACTTCACTCGCTAACTAATGGATGTTGATGGAAGAGGACCGACAATGAATTTCCACCAGAAATGCCACTCCGCTAGAGTATCACAAATCGAAAACCAAATACACCGGAGCGAGAATTTCGCTTGAATATTTTCGTAACCCGCTACATGCACTTACCTTTCGGCTGATCTTCCATTAGCTATGCAATTTGAACGATTATCAGTTCCATCAACCTGCGTATACATCATGTTAGGTTTCTTTCGAATGAACGTATTTGTTTAATATGAATAATACGTCAGGTTTCAAAGCGGTTTATTTTTGAAAGTTCTCAGTCACAACCCATATACAAATATAAACAGACACTAAAAACCCCAGCATAAAATTTGAAAAAAATAGAAGCAAAAAAATCCTCGAAAAACCAATGCAATTTGAATGGCTTTGATAGGGAATCTCACGTTATCAATTTCATCAAGTTTAATTGAATTGATTCGCTTGTTTCGGGGTTCACAGAATCAGGTTCGCCTCGAACGCGATTCAATTCTCTTTTCTTGCGATTTCGATACTCGCGTTTTCGTACGGCTTCGTTTTTCGGATCTATTTGGACGGTCGTTAATTTGTTAGGTTTGAAAACAGAAACGCGTTGTGTAACATTTACACAATCATTTAATGACACATAGTCGGCGGGCAATTATTCTTCGGAGATTAAAATAAATTTATAACACGATACGAACTAAATCACTCGCGACGAAATCGTGGAAACCCATGTTAAGAAAAACAAGACTATTTTAAAAATCGTCTATTTCCACTGAAATATGAGAGTATTGTTTTGTTACTGACAATGGTTTAGTCGCCGAAACCGGTCTAACAGTGTACACATATTTCAGTGGAAATAGACGATTTTTCAAATACTCTTGTTTTTCTTGATAACACGACAAAATTAGTTCGCAGTCACAATCATTCAATATTCTATACCTAATAGATTCCTATAATAGAATCTATTATAGGAATCTGTTAGGTGTCTGATTCATGTTGGTTGGAAATTGAGGCTCTAACGAGGAGTGGTTGTCGTAATTCACAAGGGTGCTTCAAACATTAAAAATCTCTCTAGGTACTTGTCAAAGGGATAAGGAGGGGAAAATTAGAAACATGGGATGTGGAGTGACTTTAAATTTTTTTTTTAAATTGATAGAAAAAGCCTAAATTTTAAACATTGAAATTAATATGTAAACTAGTAAGTATAAACGTTTATTTTAAAGGTTTTTAAAATCTAATCACGTTTTGAAAATTTTAAACTGGGAACAACAGCTTCCTTTTCTCGAAAAATTCGAAAATTCTCGGAAATTCGGTCCTGTATTATTGGCGGACCAATTCTGAAAGAAATCATCAGAACATTGAATTATACATATAGATACAGGTTGTATTCAAATGACCAAGCTAGACTCAAGAACTCAGTTCGTTAGTTTAATGTAAGACATTTTCACTTCTACATGTAATCTCACATGAATAGGGCTTTGTTCCATTGCTTTGTTCCATTGCTTTGTTCCAACACGGAAAAAAGACTAGCTTGGTCATTTGAATACAACCTGCTTCTTCACACTAGTCAACCCCATCAACACATATAGATACATTTAGAGCACGAAATAGACGTCGAGTTCCATGCTTTCAATATTGTGCACATTGAACTCATTTCAAAATGGTATATAACCAAAAAACCTGAAAATTACGAAAACATAATTGAGGAGCTGTCGTTTGAGAAGAACTCAAAGTAATAAAACGGTTTTCATATCCCATTTCGTTTTACTAGCCTTATTTCATGTTCTTCGGTTTTTAAAATGAAAATAGCCCGTTTAATTCAAAGAGGCGTGATGTGGCAGCTTTGTATTGACGAGCCCAATGCCTTGAATTTTACAATAATATTTATCTCACTGATCGGTTTACCATGATGAAACTGTCTCACGCGTATATGGGTCATTCTGTGGAAATCGGTACTTTTCAGGATGAAAATGTTGAGTACAATTACTCGATTTTTTTTTTTTTTTTTGCGCTTTTCTAGTCAGAATCTATGTGTCATAAGATCAATAAACAGTGAGTGAATATTCTGTTCATGGAAATTTTTGTTTTGGTAGATACGCCATATTGACCAAAATGAGGGAGATTGGTGATGAGGGAGGGAGATTGGTGATGAGGGAGAGACAACCCTGAATAAATGAACGAATTTATTCAGCTGCCAGAACGAGTGAATATTCATTTAAAAACGAGTGAATAATTACGTTATTAGTCAAATTACAAAATGGCAGTACATGTCTTAAAATAGTCCATTATGATAGAAATATAAAAATTGAGATTTTCCTCCTAACAGAACTTTTTTTATTTCTCAGGTTATATTAATACAGCCTTCATACAGTAATCAAATACTTAGTATGTGAATACATTATTATGTACTAAAGTGTTAGTCATCGTGGTCAAACTCATACTTGCAAAACTCTGTTCAATTAGAAACTTAACTAGGTATGTGAAGTCTCCCTCCGAAAGTGAGGGAGGGAGAAATGAGGGAGGGAAGTTTTGCACTTTGCTCCTAGGCTGTCAGTAGACCCTTCATTTAATCAACTTCAGTCTTTCAAATCTAGCTGCTCCCAGTGAAACTACGAGCTTCTGTTAAAAAAAAGTTTAATTACACTTATCCAATTGTTGATACACAGGTGTGAGGGAGGGGTACGGTGTCACAGAACAAACAACTACCACATGTCTCACTGGAATGAAGGTTCTTGAAACAAAGGTTACCGGGTGTCGGGTTAGTCACTACTGATAACCATCCAAACCTGGAAACTAATTCCAGAGGCACTGGGAACTCTTAGCGCCAACATTTGAAATCTCATGAGGGAGGGACAACAGATGCTTGGGACACACTAAATTCAAGAAACTGATATGTTTATTACCATGTGTATCATACTTTCAAAATCTTCATGGGCTGTTCATGTAAGCTTTGCTTTGACTGAACACATTCATGGAATTTGCATACACATGATGTAATATCAAGAACAGTACCACAGTTCAGAAGTTTGAATGTCTACAAATGGGAAACGGTGAGGGAGAGAGAAATCGGACCTTTACATAATATATAATATATAAAATCGGAGAGAAATCGGACCTTTATATAATATAATATATATTATAATATATAAAGGTCCGATTTCTCTCTCCCTCGCCGTGTCCCATTTGTAGACATTCAAACTTCTGAACTGTGGTACTGTTCTTGATATTACATCATATTATATATTATATATTTAATATAGTAAACAATGAAAAAATTGAATGAAATATGAACAGAGAGACTCAAAAAAGTTACACAACCACAGGCAATTCAAAAAATTGGTAAAAGTTCAGCTGAAATTGAGCAATCGCTTACGGACTGGAAAGTACCTATTTCCAGAGAATGACCCATATACCAGGTAAGGCCAAAGGTGATTTTGTCGGGATTCCTAGGAATTCCGTTTCAACTCTGTAGTGTCGCTCGTTTGTGGAGGGAACTTGCGGAATGAGAAGAAATGAATTTGCTCACAGACGGGCCGAGACTCTTTCCACACGTTGAATTCCCCTCATCAAATTACCCTATCGCGACAGTACCATCGTCAGTTTCTACTGCACCGCCGGATCAGTATGTGCGTCCGCTTGACGGTTATAACTCTGTTTCGCTCTGTGAGGCAGGAAAAAAGGAGGAAATCTGCTGGCTCTCATATAGGAAAAGGAGGATTGAAAGGATGAGGCGAGGATGATGGAAAGTGGATACCTGGCGGCAAGGTACGAGTATCTCTGCCCTCCGCGCCCTAAGGAACCAGCAGAAGGTACCTACGAGGAATAAGTGGAAACGTGTTCTGAATGCGTAAACAGCACCTAGTGATTAAATGGGGCAACGAGGGGTTACAATAAGAAGTCTATTTGTGTTAAAAGATAAGATAAAAGGATTTGAAGCTGGGTAGGGGTTGGCCTAAGCGGATTAGGTTAGAGTGATTTGTCTGGAGGAACATAAGGGGCTCTAGCACCTGCTACCTTGCTCTTCTTCTTCCTTCTCTTTTGTAAATATTTCACTTTGATTCATTAGATTCTCCCGTTGAGCGTCTTATCACGCGGCACGTCGTTTGCCCTTCGGCTTCCCCTTTAAAAGGTAGCACACACGCTCCTCCTGGTAGGACCTTCGCAATGTGAGATCCATTTGTAGGCGAGATGTAGGTTGTACTTCAAATGTGCAGAGAAAAAAAAAAGGTCCACACTCACTGATGTATACTGTGAATATGAAGCGCGTTGTTACGAAGATCGTGGAATTTTAAAGCTACTATACATCGAAAGGTCAATTGATGTCGTTCTTGACATCGAAATCGGCGTTTAGGTAGAAGAATTATGCCATCCAGAGAGTCAAACCCGAATGGCCATTGCGTAAGGACCTTGCGTTTGTTACTCTATTGACATGCTGATGATTGACATGGGTCCTAATGACTGATGATTGACATGGGTCCTGATTGACATAAGGATGTAGGTAAGTTTCATTCCGAAGTGATTGTTTGTTTCGTATCGCTTACGTATTATTGAGGTATCTGATGAGCTTGATGATTATTGCCAAGCAAAAGCATTAATTGAATCGATTTAATTTCTGGAAATGATGTTGGAACCTTCCAATTAAATTAACCTCCTCCCTGTAAATTACGTCAGCCGCCTTGTACACTCGTGTTTGTAACTCCATGAACTGAAAGTTTATTTAAAATCGAGTAAATCGTCCATTCGTGTATACACGTAGAGCCTTCAACTGTATCAGTGTAGAGTGGATGCAAAACCACTGACTTACAACAATAATATTATGTATCTGCAACAACCTAAAAATATGTAAGATGGCAACGTGAATCTATAAATCATCAGCCTCGAAATCACCTTGGTCATGCGAATGAGGGAAGTACGAGTACATCTGATTCAGGTGTAAATTGTACTTGTGTGTATACTTAATTGGTGTCAGAACAACCGTCTAAACATTGAACATCCTGAGGATCCCAGAACTTTGGAGCGGGAACTCGATCGTTCACGGAGTTTTCATGAGAAACCATACAGACATTTTGTATTGAATACACTTTTATTTCAAACAGAAAAAATTACAAAATATTCTAATTGTCATCAAACACATTCTTCACCAGTTGGTCTAATATGGGATGAGCATAACCATACTTGTATATTATACTACCTATCTGCACTCTGATTTACGGTTAACCAGCTTGTCAATTCATTGTTCCATTTGAGCATTCATTAGATTGAAAAAGGAGTATGACGTGTTCATAATCTGAAACAACAGAATATTACACAGACGTTTTTTTTTTAATAGTAAAAACTAAGCTGCTAATTTAATATTACATATTTCATCATCGTAATCTATTTTACCGATGAGAAAGTATCCAGACTCAGGTCGATTAACCCCATAGCGCTCACTACGACAGGTTCAGTTATTGCTGTTTGAATGATGAGCACGAGTTTGCGGTTGCTTATATTAAGTCGGTGCCATTTCACAAAGTATAGCTCATCTCTCAGTTTCATCGACTGCAAAATAAAGAGACTCATCATAAAATATGTTCGTATTTGGTTTTCATTGACTACGTGTTTTAAACTCGAATAGCATCATTATTCAGGCACAAGGCGTGATAACGCCCACATTCTTGCGTCAAAAAATTGCTACTCGTCATTTCTCTTGTCTCAGGAGAGAAATTATTTATCTGTCGGGAAAACGGCTTCGGCAGGTGGATCCTGGTGCTCTTACAGATTTTATCTACCATGTTGATTCCTTTACCTGTTATCATGGCTTAAAAAGAAACTTGTGAACTTCGAAAGTGCATTAGACTGAAAGAAAATTTAATGCTGAGTTCAAAACCCATCTTGCGTATTGTCATCTACGTGCGACAAACGCTGTATAAATATACCTACATATAATTTTTTTTGTATTTTGGTAGTGGATTCAGGATGGTCTGAACCGGATTTTGGTATGATAATTTTTCGGAAACTCAAGTTTTTAACATATCAAACCCAGAACAATAGCTTCATTTTTTCGAAAATTCGCTAAAAACATTTCAAGTAACAACCACGTTTCCTCACATTCAAAATGCTCCAGTTTGAGAACGGAATAAGATATTATATTATAGCAATTCTGACTTCACCATCGTGTTCAGCGTGAAACCAACTTAAAAAAAACTCTGCAAATTCTTGACACAACGGTTTATTATCTTCTTTGTACAGATCACCCTTCTGTCTAGATTACTGGATGATAGATTAATTATTATTATTATTAATTATCATTAAATATTAATAATTATTATCATTTAGTGTAAATTCTTAATATTTATTGTTGGTCATTAATAATTTTTATGCTTCATTTTTAATAATTATTATTAAATATTATTTATTAACTCGATATTTGAAAACCATGTAATGTTTGAATCAGCTGAACCAGTTTGAAAATGGACCCGACTGGCTGCCTCTCGATTCACTCTCATGTTGACGACTTTCGATCTGCTCCAACTTTGAGCCGTCATTGTGAACGAACGGCTGGTCGTACAAAACTGTGGATGGTCTTTAAAAAATCTAAAAAAAAAATAAACTCTATCTAAATATGAAATAAAAAAACATGCCGTTTGATGGGAATTTTTCGAGTTTTGGAATTTTCAAAATTTCAAAATTCGTTTTGAACCCCTTCCCCTTGACCTAAGGTTATGAAAAGTTTCGTTTTTGGTCTCTTTTGGCGGTGAATTCTGGATGGTCTGGAACGGTGTTCGGTATCAAAAGTTTCCGGAAATTCGAGTTAGGTAGGTTCATTGTATCGCTTCATCTAATTGAGAAGTGGACTTTATGGCGGAGTGCTGCAACTGACATTCTTGTGTCAGTGATTGTTACTCACGTTGACAGGTACATTGACAACTGATCATTGTACGTACTACACCGGCTCCGTTTCAAATTTCGACCTCGTAACAACGCGCCGTGTGAGCTTGGCGTACTTTCGTGATATGATGTGGTACCTATCGTTTTCGGGCTAGTACGAGTAGATAAGCAAGAAGTATTCGACCTGTATTCAGGGGCCGTTTAGTTTTCATGGCAACCAAACTTATCTATATACAGGGAATGTTGTGGGCGGGTGGGGTGGGGGGGGTTCATATTCATAAGAACTGAACTGTCGACTACACAACAATTTTTCTTTTCCATCTGTAGGAAAAAGGAAATGACGACAGCCACGTTGCAAAACCTGAATGAGCAATATTCCAAACAATTTCAGGTTGGTCTTTTTTTTTCAAGTCAAATACTTGAGAAACTCTAAGCAAATTTTGCATTTTCAATACGATAACTTTATTCTTGACAAAAAGCGATTTTTACAATTTTACAAAAAATTTTACTATTTTTACGTTTTTACAACGTGGCTGTCGATATATTGTTTCGCTAGAAAAGCACTCGTGGTTCCTTTCTGTACATCTCTCAAAGAACCTAACTATTTCACCACTGAGTATCTAGAAGAATATACTTTTTTTATGGTTCAAATCGACTTCAGCATTGTACTATTTATTAATCATCGAAAGTGCTTAAAAAATATTTTGCGCGAAAAAAAAAAAAGAATGGAAATCCAAAAGTCTATTTTGACAGGACTTTTAATACATATTTACCTGATCCGTGATGGCTTCTCCAAGTGAAGCCATAACATACATGGTCAGCGTTTCGCACATAATCATCACTCCGAATAATATGACAGTGGCAATGTTGTTGACCTTGAGTGCCTACAATGAAAAATAAACCTTATTTGCGTAGTTATTGCTCATTGCTCGTGAATTGTATCCATCTGTATGAACAAATATGGATAAATTATATTACATAGGATGGTGATGAACGTTCGTTTGGCAGGTACATAGATACACTAGTTACACGTATCACTATAGGGATTGTATTGATACACGTATCAATATATTGGGATTGTTAACTTGTTGAATGACTTAGTGTTGGTCATGGATGGTTACAGGTAATGGTGCCAAGATATATCTATATAGGCCATGGCGGGGATGAACTGGATGACCTTCTACGAGTAGTTACTGGAAATTGATAGGCAGGTTCGAGAGGAGTAAATTGTAATTCCGGATTGTCCCCGGAATCCCTATTTTGGCCCAAATATACAAATATCGTTAAGTGACTCACCTCTAAGATATTAAATAATGACATTCCGATAACTCCAGTTCCAACACAGAAAGCTAGTGCACCAGGAACGTCTAATTCCGATGCGTACAAAGAAATCAGCCTTTGAACAAAGCAGAAATGTTATGACTTCTAGGGAGAATAAATAACTTGGCGTTGCTACGATGGGTTTATGTGTTATATTTAATAGTACGCATTATTCAAGATCTGGAGAATATTTTAAATATTAAATATTCTAAATTTTAGATCAGCTCGTAACTGTTCCGAATTGCATTCGGTGTTTGAAAGAGTGGGATAAAATGGAAAAACTCTGCAAATTCTTGACACAACGGTTTATTATCTTCATTCTACAGATCACCCTTCTGTCCAGATTACTGAATGTATTATTATTAATTTACTCGATATCTGAAAACATGTGGTTTGAATCAGCTAGGCCAGTACGAACGTTGAACCGATAGGCCGCCTCTCGACTCACAATAAAATTCGCTAAAATTACGAAATTTGGTTTACGGGTACGGACCAACCCCACAGTAATCCTCGATACTTTTCATTGCCCTAGCTCAAGGGAATGAGGTTACCCCCCCCCCCCCCCAGACACACACAAAATGTGCGTATTTTAAATAATAATAAATTGTTATTATTTAAAATACGCACATTATTATTAATAATAATCAATCTAAGTACCATTTAGTGATCTAGACAGGAGGGTAAGTAATATCCACAAAGAAGATAATAAACCGTTATGTCATTTGCAGAGTTTGTTTTTAATTCGATTTTCTGACTCTACATCTCATCATGAGATGGTCAATGCCAATGGTTCATAATCGAAGATAATAAACAAAAATGGAATAAATATTTCTAAGTAGTTTTTTTTGTTATTGTCTCCATCAATGACATGCAACAAAACAAGTTTTAAATTATGTTAAACCGAAGTCAACTCTAAGCTGCTACTCACTCTGCGATGTCGCGATGATGAACCACCGTGTCTATTATGGATTTGGCAATAATACTTTGATATTGTGGGTCCATAACTTGTACATCGGACGCTCCCTTGTTTGGATACGTCCTTAAGTACGTTTTGATCGATCTGGAAAAGAGAGTCCTCAAGCTGTGACCGACCACTCGCATCTCGAATCTGATGCGTTGCGTGTTAATAAGGAAGAATAGCAAGACCTGCACCATGACGATGGCAAGACAGGTGGCGGCGCATAATTGCCCTATGACAGCAACCAAGTGCAAGACGCCTTCGTGAGTGGGAAAAGGATACCAGCAAGGAAATGGCAGGTTCTTATTCACCATCCTGGGAGAGTAAGGGTTTTCCATTCCAGATATCCAATTACTAAGATAGGGGCCGAACATAATGTATACACTCGAGACCCCAATCACTCCCGGTAATGACAAGTAATAATAAGTCTCCTTCTTAATATTCTTCTCCTCTTCCACACACCACTTGTCTTTGTATATGTTTCCACTCCTGTATCTTCCAATATCGCTCGCCATTAACGTACATTGTCTCGCGAAAATACGCCTTTGAGATTGCATGAAGTATACAAAAAAAAGTCCAAGGGACACCAAGAGAAAAAAGTGAATACTCAAACTGGCCATTTCCAAATTCCACTCTAGTACGGCTTGTACCGTCGTGATAAGCAGTAGCACTGTATGCACTCCAAGTAGGATAGTATGCGTAATTAACAGTAATATAGAGACAGTCCTCATTGGGGGTCTCCATGATGGGAATAACATACTTAGTTGGGGCAAAGGCCCATAATTTTTCTTGAATAAGTTCATCATTTCATCATTCTCGAGTTCTGCCCAACCTTCGATGATCTCCTGGAGCGAACGCATGTCTTCTTACATCGGTTCTACATCGACTGTCTCCTACACAAAGTAGAGAAAGGTTTACTGATGCATTATGAATAACATTAGAGTAAACAATATCTACTAGGTATATTACGAGAAATATCAATTTACCTTGAACAAATATCAACGTTGAGGCCAGTAACCTCTATAAATAATGCAAGCATGTGTGTTTTGCCTGTGTAAGTAAAAAATACAAAATAATTGACCAGGTGAGAATAGGGAACTATCAAAACGATAAATTGTATGTACGTATTGTATTGTACGTAAAATGATAACCGGATAATTTTTACAATGCCTAATACTGTAACTTCTTTCCCCATAAGTAATAATCTTGAGGGCAACATAGATTGAATCCATTAAATATATTTCAATCGATTCTGTTTGATCGGTTCTGTGACATATTCAATTAATATTAGTAGAATCAGAATTCCAAACTACATCAAAACTGATCGAGATCTTTTTCATGGCCGATTCAACTTTTTTCAAACAGCTGTGGGGCTTACAAGAATATCCATACACAGAACTGTGATTTATATTTAAAAAATAATTCATCGTTTTGGAAGAATTTGCTGCAGTTTTCTAATAAAATTAATTTTTGTTGCAGGAAACTTGAAAAATTTATATCGTATTGCCTCCTGTGTCAGCTTTATCCAGTCGATTGTCTGTGGTGAGTAACCTGTACATTTTTCAACGAGCGAGATCTTACGATGATCGTTACCAAATTCGCGAAATTCCAATAACATGGAGTATCCAATACTTGAAATATTAATAAATTAAATTAGGTATAGTTGTTCTTAGGTTTCGGATGGTGTGGTATAATTTGAGGACAGCTATGCCACTGGTAATTGGTAATTCCACATAGAAAAGTCGGGACTAGGGAATGCAATCCCGCACATTCTTTAATCCAGAATCCCACGCGTGATTCTTATAAAATCCCGTAGAAATCCCGCACACATTTTAATTTCATTTTTTTTAAGCAAGAACACATTCTCCATTCAAAAATCACCCTTTGACTGTGGTAACAACCTGTAATTTCCGTCTTACAGCTGCGCGAGAGATCAGTTAGAGGATTAAATGTCTACTTAAACCGCATTCATAACATCGAGTTAGACAATAAAAAGGAGGTCTCGTCCCCTTGGCAGGCCAATGTCGAATTCATGCAAAGTCTGACAAAGAGACCGGTGAAAATTGGTGAAAATTCGAAATTGCTGCAGCAAGCATTCATGGAACCTCCGGCAGGACGAGCCGGAATAATTCCATGGAAATGATGGTTTCAAGATTGCGAGGAGTTTGCAACTCCGACGACTTAAAACCTCAACTGCAAAAAGTGCTGTCCAAGTATAATGAGATGCGCACACCGGAAGCTCCAACGGACCAATTGCTAAAAACACTACAAACTGAGCTTTCGATACATGTATGAAGCGTCAGGCGTGAAAGGGCATTTCATGGCAATTCCTTTCAATGACTTTGTTTTCAAAAAAGCCGTGATTTCACTTTTGCATACCCACACCATTCACTATCCTCGAACAGAAGTCGGATTCGACCTTTGGGAGTAACTGAAAACGATCGAATCTTCATGAGGTGAAATTTTTCTATTGTCAAAAACGCCTAGAACCTAAGGTAAAATATTAAAATAATTGGTTACGTATTTTTCCGCGAAATTGTATGTAATCCCTCACGGATTGAAAACCTTGGGGGATTGAATTCCCCAGGCGGGACTCTGTGATGTCCTACACCAATAACAACCGGTGTTACTAATCTTGACTGTCGATGTCAAACATTAAGTACCGATAGATTCCGGATCCATCCTAATGGAAAGTTTGATGTCATTTTCTACAGACTATTTGACATTCGAGTTCGCTAATTTACCGAACATTCATTTTTTTTATCCTCAGTAACATCCGTTGAGATCGGAATAGGTGGCCAACCCTTTTGGTTTTTGATGATTAGCATGAGAGGTAGGTACCCAAAGTGAGGCTATTTTGCAGTTCCAAGGTACCTATTTCAGAAGGAACATCCTCCTCGTAGAATACGCCTTTCCATTGTTCCGCCTACCGCTATCAACCCGTCAGTAAGTGCAGCCCCGAGGTTTTTCACCTCGTTCGAAAATAAGTCCCCTCTCGAGAATGTGAATGGTCTTTCCGTAGAGAAGACTCGGTGATTCTCGCCAGCCCCACAGATCCATTAAAAGGCCTTCAGAACAACCATCCGACAATCGATCAGGCTTTTCTACCGTCCTGCAGTTACCACAGGTGCCTATTGTTCTTCATTCGCCGCCGCTCCAATGAACTATCCGAGGAGAATATTTGACACCTTGTTCGCGTTAGGCTGTCACCTGAATGATGAATAGGTCTTCCTTGGCCCCTTTCGCTAGTCGCTATTACACAGGTCAGTCTTTTATAGATGGTGAGGATAAATAATGTATATGTATACTCCTCACAGTGGTGAAATAATTTTGAGTTTTTGATTTCGGTAAACAGACTACGCATTATAGGTACAGGGTGTCTGCAGAAATTATGGTACAAACTCACGGAATCAATTTTACAGCTAATTTGCAATAAAAAGTGTCTCCTAGAGTTCTTTCATTACTCAACTAAAAACCGACTTTTTTCACTTTTAGGATTTTTTTCGTGTTTTCGACTTTGTCTCAGTAAAACGGCTCTAACTACCTTAAATTAATAATATTAACTTTATGCAAAATAAAAGTCCCTTAAATTAATAATGCAAACTCCCTTAAATTAATAATATTAATTTTATGCATATTACGCAAAATAAAAGTTGAGGATACCGTTGGGAAGACCGTTAAATTTTCTATCTCCGTGAGATAAAATCCGATTTCTTAACACAGTACTTATCAATGAATAAATAGCCAATATTCAAAATTTGAAAATTTCGTAAAAAATTTATTGTTTCACAGTTTCAAGCCTCCTGGACCCCCGGTTACCTCTATTTACATACTTCGGGCGAAATTATAGAAACACAAAATGTGTTTTAGCTCACGCCTTCACACCCGACAAAATGTGTTTTAACCCGACTTCAATCTTCAACTTCCTCCCACTAAATCAGAATTTCGCTACTTTTCTCCCACTAAATCAGAATCTTATTCACCGCGTCATAACAAAATATCGCATAGGTTACACGATCCTTAGTTCCGTATCATCGATAGCCTTTTACAAAGTCAGTCTTCAGATAAGAAGGTATTTTATAGTTTTATTGAGATTACAACATTATTTGAAAGAATCCCATAACAGATGGAAAACAACGAGTTGCTGTTTTGACTCTGGGTAAATGAAACCGTTACTACGTGATAATTGTGGAATGTTTTTCGACTGATAATATTAGGGCCCCTGACTGCTCATAGGTTACACCACGTTACACGGTCCTTTCGTATCATCGGCATCCTTCCGTTTAGTTCCGTATCATCGGTATCCATATTGTCGTCCCAGATTTCGTTTTTTGGCTGGTTAGTCCATGGCTAAAACACATTCTGTGTTAAAATGCCGTTTTTTCTTTTTGCGCTATCAGTACAGGGTTCTTTCGGGGTGCACTCCTCCGGAAAAACCTGGCCAACATTTCGGCTTTCCAATGGTATAAAAAAATGTTCTTCACAGTGAAATTGGTGGAGAAAATGACGTTTGATTTCTGAAACACGTGGGTTTTCAGGTAAAAATCAACGTTTTCCACCAAACGCAAACTTTCTTCATGGAAGTGAGATTGGTACTGCAATTTATGCATTTTTTGACGCTGAATCGAATGGTGACACTTCCATGACTCCCTAATAAGGAAGAAATTTTTGAAACAAGATTAAGTTATTTTTTAGAAGAATCGAAAATTTAATAAAAATGAGACTCCAAAAACGAGTTGGGCCTCAATAACTGCTCAAAATCCGAGAACTCGATTGAGGTATCATAAAATAAATAAATTATTTCAACAATAGAAGCGTTTTAGAGCATCTTCGAGTTTGTCACAGTTCTGGGAATAGTTTTAAGTTTACGTGTGCTACATTCCACTCGGATTCATACAATTTATTTTTCTCTATTGCTTTTATCCTTTTTGTAGAACCTTAACCCTCAATGCTGGTCCGATTTCTCGGTCTACCCGCCCCTACTGAAGCGGTTGTGTAGTTTGTATTCAGTGTTATGCCTTTATTTTCACACCAAATTAAGAACCCTCGCATACCTATGTTAGGTAGGTATTAGTCACAATATATGTTTATGTAAAGTAGTTCCAGAACTACTTACGACAGTAGGCCACGGTAGGCCGTGAAAGGCAACCCTCTTGTGTTTTACCAACGAAGATCTTTCATCTCCGTCCTTTGCCTTTCGGGGATAACAACTGGAAAAACATACATTTGTAGTTACATATACCAACATATTCATTATATATGTCGACAAGACAACAAAAACTTCTATAGACTTACAACAAATCTGAATTATGTAAGAGAAAAGAAATTTCCCCCAATAACAGCACATCCAAAAACTTACAAAATCCACTGCTTTGGTTTTTTTTTGTTTTGTGTGTGCTGCTAGGCGCAGCAGAAACCCCTGAGGGCGACGGTTTTGTATCCATACTCTGAGAATACGACGAAAAACTTATACAGTTTGCTAAGGAGGAAAATCCAAAGGAATAGTGGCAAAAAGCTGCAACTTGTTGCATGGAGTTCTGATTAAATAAGTGAAAAGTTGACAAACAATATAAATTTTCATTTTTTCGGTACTACTCTGATGCAGATTGATATGAATAACAAAATTGAAATGCCCAATAAGTGAATTTTTCAAAATTTTATTGATTTTTTTGCACATTCACGAGGTTTATTGTTAATATATAATATTTAATATTAACAATAAACCTCGTGAATGTGCAAAAAAATCAATAAAAATTTGAAAAATTCACTTATTGGGCGTTTCTGAAGATGTTAGATGGCTGACAATCTACTGAACCAGAAACTCACTTTTAAGGGAAATCCAAGCCCCCTATCCAGTGGGGCTCAAAAACGGTTCCGTAGTTCTGGAAGTACTCCAGCATTGAGAGCGTTAAGTGATAATCTTTATAGTTAGGACAGACAATTAGTGCCCGAAAAGGGGTTGTCGAGTGCGCAGGAGGAAGTTGTTGAGAGTGTTTAGGAAGTAAACATAATAAAAGTCCCAGGATGTAGTGGATGTGTGGATAGGAGGGAACCAATGAGAAGCTCCTTGTTTTGCAGATAGTCAAATACGAATGTCTCTAAACCATCAACCGAAAAAGACCTCAATTCGAACGGTTGGAAACTCGGACCAATTTTCATTTCGAAACAACACAGTAAAACATGTCATGTTAAATTGATATTGTGTTTGTTGTTCTGAGATACTCTTCGTGTTAACGGAAAGAAGGTCATTTCAAATATTATCGTAGATTATGTGCTTCATGACATAAATTATTGCTGACGGTTGAAGATAGTAATAATGGATGTATTCTACAGGTCGAGGCCAACACTGAGCCAGTTTCAAACTTCCCCCGGCCTCCTGTTCGGAGATGACCACCTGGTCACATACACAGACAAACACTAAATATTCCACCTCATTGGCCCAATTACTTCGTACATCTACCAGACACAATGATATTGTATACACAGAAAATAATAACCCGTTGTGAAATATTTGCAGCGCTTCAATTCGGGGGGCTGAAATTATTTGGTTTTTCTTAAAGCATAAAATTGATACAAGGATCCAATTCGAGTAGTTTCCTTATAAAATCCGCCGAGCAATGCTACGTCTAAACGGTCATTTTGCGAGAATAATATGAATTGTACCAAACCGCGAGCCATTCAGCTCCTTTATTCATGGTTATGTCCCACCATTCGGCGTATCTATTATCAACATTTGTTGAACTTATTCAGCGATAAAAATCCACCATTCTTTCTCGCGAGGCATTACCTACCAACAGATACGGTTCTTACCGTAATATTCTACATATTTTAACAATTTAGGAAGCCTTCCCCCCTCCTATACAGACTACAGTGAAAGCTCTCTGGAGGCCATTTTTTTTGACAGGGCTCCGAGAGGGTTAAGGGCAGAAACGAATTACTGTGAGATTCACCCCTCCCTCCACCTAACACCGTACAGCGTCTTTCCCTTCACATCCGAGAAACTGTCTTCTTCAGAAAGCAAGAAGAAGGAAGCTCCCGGTAGTGAAGCCCAGTAAAGCAAGAAGAATGGCCTTTTCTTCCTTCCCCGATCTTCCCCACTCCGTCCGTCTCCATCTCCTTTTTCTCAACCGCCGTTTTTCGCTTCCTCTTTATGAGACTTTCTAAGTGCATTCAGATTGTCTTCATCTTCTTCTTTGGAGAACTCGAGTTTTCCGAGCCTTGTTTAGTTCCAGCTTTTCTCTGGTCGAGTTCTGAGCGTTGAGATTGTTCCGAATGAGCCGTTGTGGAACGGAATAGAGTCAGAGCTCCGACAAAAGCGATCGCTCGACTCTGTAAATAACGTAAAATGCTAAACACTAAAAGTGCCCATCAGTGCGTTTCCAAACTTTTCAGTACTCACAAACGACGTTTTTCGGATAAATCGCACATGGATCATGATCTCTGAAGTAGCCACTTGAAAACTCTGGGCTGCAGTAATTTATCATGTAAGCCCAATTTCAGAACTTGTATCGTCATTAATAGTCACGCGGCTGCTTTCGCTGTTTGCTTAAGATTTTGTAACTGGAAGTGAATATTGATTTCCGAACCTATATTTTCAAAAATCTACAAATTCTCCTATCCGTTTTGGGTTTTCTCTTCCGTCTGAATGAAATATCAGTGTAATATTGTATTCGACGAACCAACAACAGTGGTTGACCAGATATAGGGGTAGTCGGTACCCAGTCCAGTTATGGTCTCGTGTATCTTCCTAACGAATTCCAGGCTAATCTTTATACGAAATGAATTAATTCTCGCACTCTTGCCTACTGACATCGGCAAACAGTACCAACGAACCAATATCCCGATCTCAAGTAGGGCGTAGTAGCCTATATAATGTCAGAACAGAATAGGGCGTTAATCGATTACTTTTGTAGTTGAATACAAAAGTAATCGACTACATACACGATTAAAAAAGTAATCGCCAACAGTATTCACGCCGCGTAATTGCTTTCTGTAATCGATTACTTTCGTATTTAGCCCAGTCAATGTAGACACACAAAAAAAAGGCACACTTTGCATGTATCTACGGTTTTTTATTATTTGGTCAGGACCCCTACGGGTAGTGTGTAGGGTGAGGGGCCCTACTCTTACATTGCTGATGAGGCTCCTCCACATCTGAAACATATGCCTCTGTAGAGCATGCTGGGATCATCTCCTTTGATATCTACTAGGACTCCACTGATGGTTTCTGGTTCATATTCCTATTCGATGATGATCTCGGTTGGTGACAGAGGGACTAAATAATCTTCCTCACATCATATTCTCATCCGGTTGTCCAGTGAGCAATAACTGGGAACAGGTATGAATAAGCGTACCAATGGTTGCTCAGCTATATTGTTAGCATATTTTTCGTTCTTTTTTTTTAGGAATTCGGTACCAATCTCTGAGTAAACTATCGGCCTATCGAGAACAGTACAGAAATTGATTACTATAATCACCAGGTAGCTAGAAAAACCTTAAGAATGAAATTAACTTTGCTTATCAAAATCAGACGAATACGAGGTCAACCTGACACCACTTTCAATGAATACTGCAGAAAACCCAGGAACTCTGAGGGTGCCCATGACTATTGTGTGCAGGTTAGTTTGTAGTTAGATTACAAGGGTCTGGGACGTGGAAACTCGAACTTATATCGTTATATATAAACGAAACTCTTGAGATTGGCAAACATTGAACCCTTCGCCCTGTTCAAAATTTGCAAAACCGTGTCCTAACTTCGTGTTACTCGGGAAACAGCGACATTTGTGCACTATTTTCGTTTTTGACCAAAAAACCAGTTGCACAGCCTTTTGGCGAAAAAAAGTTGATCAAACAGTTGTTCAAATTTTAAAGTAGGTACATATATAAAATTCCCTACAATTTCGTTGGTAGTAGAACCCTAGATAGACCTCAGCAAAAAGGCCATTTTTCCCCCAAAAAGTGCCAATTTTATGTTACGGTTATTTTTCTAGTCTCTTACCGACCAAACTATAGGTCCTACAAAAAATTCATGCGCGAAGGATTTGAAGGCAATTTGATACACTTTATTTAAGATCAGAATGGTGCTTCTAGACCGGATGGTTTCGCATTAAAATCTGCGTCGACGAACCCCGGAAGTCGGACTTACTGCGGTTTTGGCTATACCTAGATCCGAAACTATTCGTCCGATCCAAGATTCGTTTTTTTTTTTTTTTTTTTTTTCCGTCTAAAAGCTAGTTAGTTTTACTTTCATACCCCATACCCGAAATTTTATTCACGCCCCCTAAAATTCCCATTGACTTCTTCACCTCAAATGTGAAGAGAGAGAAAAAGGTCCAGGCTAACTGATAAAAACTTTGAATGTCTGTTAATATGAAGATCGTGGAATTTTAAAGCTAATTTGAATTGAAAGGTCGAATGATGTCGTTCTTGGCTGTCGAAATCGGCATTTAGGTAGAAGAATTATGCCATTAAGAATCTGAACCCGAATGGCCATTGTGTGAGAACCTGTATGTTACTCTATTGACATGCTGATAAAGGGTCCTTAAGGATGTAGGTAAGTTTCATTCCGAAGTTGCTGTTTGTTTCGTATCGCTTACGTATTATTGAGGTATCTGATGAGCTTGATGATTATGGCAAAAAAAGTATTAATTGAATCAATTTAATTTCAGGAAATAATGTTAGTACCTTCTAATTAAATTAACCTCCTCTCTGTAAATTACGTCAGCCACCTTGTACACTCGTGTTTCTGGCTCCGTGAAGTAGAAGTTTATTTAAAATCGAGTAAATCGTCCGTTCGTGTATACACATTGAGCCCTCAACAGTATCATTGTAAAGTTGACGCAAAACCAGTGACTTACAATGATATGCGTTTGCAAGAACCTTGAAATAGATAAGATGGAAACGTGAATCTATAAATCATCAGCCTCGAAATCACATTGGTCATGCAAACGAGAGGAAAGTACATCAGGTGTCAGGTGTACTCGTGTCTACGCTTAATTGGTGTCAGAACTACCGTCCAAACATTGAACACCTCGAGGATCCCACAACATTCACGCGGGAATTCGATCGTTCACAGAGTTTTCATGAGAAACCATACAGACATTTTGTATTAAATACATTTTTATTTCAAAACTAAACATATTAATACATAATATTACATAAAATTTTAATTGTCATCAAACACATTCTTCACCAGTTGGTCTAATGTGCGATGAGCATAACCCTACTTGTATATTATACTACCTATCTGCACTCTTACTTCCGGGTAACCAGCTTGTCAATTCATAGTTCCGTTTGAGCATTCATAAGATTGAAAACTCTGCAAATTCTTGACACAACGGTTCATTATCTTCTTTGTACAGATCACCCTTCTGTCTAGATCACTAGGTCTAAATGTCTAGATCCTAAATGTTAGATTAATTATTATTATCAATTATCACTAATTATTAACAATTTTATCAAGTACCTAGTGAAAATGATTATAATTTATTTTTAGGTACTAATAATTCGTATTTACTATTAATAATAATAATTATTAATTATGATTAATTATTACGATATAATTCTGGGGTTTTTAATACTACGTCGGTAATAATTGTTCTATAAAAGAAGTACCTACCAACAAACATTCGAAATTACCTTCATTTCCGTAGCACGAAACGCACCTCAGAACAACAAACTCGACATCACTTAAGCCATATGATGTTCCAAAGATCTTGTTAGTATGAAAATGGACCTGTATTTCAACAGTTTGATTCACGATCCTGTAGTGAGGCACAATCTTTGAGCCTTCATTGTGAACGAACGGCTGGTCGTACAAAGCTGCGGATGGTCTTAAAAAATTCTACGGAACAAACTCTATCTAAATATGAAATAAAAAACATACCGTTCTATATGAATTTTTCGAGATATGAAATTTTCAAAATTTCAAAATTCGTTTTGAACCCCTTCCCCTTGACCTAGGGTTATGAAAAGTTTCGAGGACCATTGTGGGGTTGGTCGAAACCCATAAAAAAAATTTCGTAATTTTAACTCAACGCTAACTGGGCAAAGTGGCGCGGACGGCGGACGGCGTACGGCGGACGGCGGACGGCGTACGGCGTACGGCGGACGGACGGATTTTTTTTTATTCGATTTTCTGAATCTACGTATCTTGAAACGTAAACCAACAAATTTTGAGGGGGGGTTAAAAATTTTTTTTCTTTGGGCGATTCCAATGGTTCATTATCGAAGATAATAAACCAAAAACTCTGCAAATTCTTGACACAACGGTTCATTATCTTCTTTGTACAGATCACCCTTCTGTCTAGATCACTAGGTCTAAATGTCTAGATCCTAAATGTTAGATTAATTATTATTATCAATTATCACTAATTATTAACAATTTTATCAAGTACCTAGTGAAAATTATTATAATTTATTGTTAGGTATTATTAATTCGTATTTATCATTAATAATAATTATTATTAATTATGATTAATTAATACGATATAATTCTGGGGTTTTTAATACTACGTCGGTAATAATTTTTCTATAAAAGAAGTACCTACCAACAAACATTCGAAATTACCTTCATTTCCGTAGCACGAAACGCACCTCAGAACAACAAACTCGACATCACTTAAGCCATATGATGCTCCAAAGAGCTTGTTAGTATGAAAATGGACCTGTATTTCAACAATTTGATTCACGATCGCGTTGTGAGGCACAATCTTTGAGCCGTCATTGTGAACGAACGGCTGGTCGTACACAGCTGCGGATGGTCTTAAAAAATTCCACGGAACAAACTCTATCTAAATATGAAATAAAAAACATACCGTTTGATGGGAATTTTTCGAGATATGGAATTTTCAAAATTTCAAAATTCGTTTTGAACCCCTTCCCCTTGACCTAGGGTTATGAAAAGTTTCGAGGATCATTGTGGGGCTGGTCCAAACCCAGAAACCAAATTTCGTAATTTTAACTCAACGCTAACTGGGCAAAGTGGCGCGGACGGCGGACGGCGGACGGCGGACAGCGTACGGCGTACGGCGGACGGACGGATTTTTTTTTATTCGATTTTCTGAATCTACGTATCTTGAAACGTAAACCAACAAATTTTGAGGGGGGGTTAAAAAATTTTTTTCTTTGGGCGATTCCAATGGTTCATTATCGAAGATAATAAACCAAAAGGAGTATGACGTGTTCATAATCTGAAACAATAGAATATTATACAGACGTACAGAAAAAATGACCTTTTATTTTTAAAAAAAATAAATAAATAATTAAAGCGCAGATCTTATGCATCGGTTTTCCATGTACCGATTGAATCTTTTTATAGTAAAAACTAAGCTGCTAATTTAATATTACATATTTCATAATCGTAATCTATTTTACCGATGAGAAAGTATCCAGACTCAGGTCGATTAGCCCCATAGCGCTCACTACCACAGGTTCAGTTATTACTGTTTGAATGATGAGCACGAGTTTCTGGTTGCTTTTATTAAGTCGGTGCCATTTCACAAAGTATAGCTCATCTCTCAGTTTCATTGACTGCAAAATAAAGAGACTCATCATAAAATTTATTCGTGTTTAGTTTTCAATGACTTCATTTTTTCAACTCGAACAGCATCATTATTCAGGCACGCTGACATTCTAGCTGACGTATCAGCTATGGATAACGCTGACATTCTAGCGTCAAACAACCGCTACTCGTCATTTCTCTTGTGACAAGAAAGAAATTATTTATCTGTCGGAAAAAACGGCTTCCCAGGTGGATTTTGATGCTCTCACAGATTTTACCTACCATTCGTTCGACAAAAGGGAATGCAAAAAAGCCTGTTGGCTTCTGAATGTATTCAATGTAATAATTCAAATCGTAAAAACTCTGCAAATTCTTGACACAACGGTTTATTATCTTCTTTATGCAGATCACCCTTCTGTCCCGATTACTGGATGATAGATTAATTATTATTACGAAATATCATTGAATTATCAATAGTTTTATCAAGTAGTGAAAATTATTAATAATTATTGTTAGTTATTAATAATTTTTACTTATTATAATTAATAATGATGTTGAGGGAGGTCGAGGGTCGGTCAAATGAATTTGACCGACCCTCGACATCTTTCAACATCATTCTTACTGACGGTCAAACTAAATCAAACACACTCACAATGAATAATAATTATTAATTATAATAAGTAAAAATTATTAATAAAAAATAATATTATAGCGGAATGATATATCGCCATTCTGACTTCACCATCGTCTTCAGCGTTGAAAAATCTATAAACTGAGGGGTTATCCGGCAAAAAAAGGGACCAAACTTGTTATTAATTTGGAGAGATTTCACATAAAACTAGTAATGTTTTTAAAGAACATTCGCTCTTATAAGATAGCCAAGCTGCATAGCTGGATTTTTGGTTTATTATCTTCGATAAATTTTTTTAATAAGATGAACCATGAAAAACATCTCAAGTAACAACCTCGTTTCTTCGTTCTCTAAGTCCTCCACTTTGAGAACGGGATAAGATATCGTAATTCTGATTCCACCATCGTGTTAAGTATTCTTCTAGATACTCAGAGTTAGGTTCTTTCAGAAATATACAGAAAGGAACCTCGAGTGCTTCTCTAGTTGAGAAGTTTCAGGGGGAAACATTACCCATAACTTCCAAAAATTGAACAGTTAGGTACTGTTCCATAAAAAATATTTTATGAGTAAGTTATGGGTAATGTTTCCCCCTGAAACTGCCAAACTAGAAAAGTACTCGAGGTTCCTTTCTGTATTTTTCTCAAAGAACTCAACTATTTCACCACTGAGTATCTAGGAGAATAAACTTTTTTTATGGTTCAAATCGACTTCAGCATTGTACTATTTATTGTTACTCGGAAGTGCTTAAAAAATGTTTTGCGTGAAGAAGAAAAGAAAAAAAAAAGAAAAAAAAGCAAATGGAAATCCAAAAGTCTACTTTGACTGGAATTTCAATAGGTACATATTTACCTGATCTGTGATGGCTTCTCCAAGTGAAGCCATTACATACATGGTCAGCGTTTCGCACATAATCATCACTACGAATAATATGACAGACGCGAAGTTGTTGACCTTCAGTGCCTACAATAGGAAAAAACATTATGTGTGGTGTTATTGTTTATTGCTCATGAATTGTATCCATAATAGGTATGTTTATATTTATACATATTATGTATAAACAAATGTGAATGAACTATATTACATAGGATGGTGATGAACGTTCGTTTGCTAGTGTACCGATGGGTGTGTTCGTGTTAAATAAAGTACGAGACGGAATAGAGAAAGGAATAACATGTGATAACAGGAAATTATTAACATCAACCAAACAGCTGTTACAAAAGGGAAATGTGTCAGCTGCACAATAGTGTTGAAAATTCGCCGTTGACTGGTGGCTAACCACACTAGGATCATAGATACACTAGATATACATATCACTATTGAGATCGTTAACTGTCGAATGAGCTATTGTTGGTCATGGATGGATATTATGGTTACCGGTCATGGTGGCGAAAACCATGATAGTTCATGGCGAGGAAAAATTGGCAGACCTTCTATAAGTAGCTACTAGAAATCGAAGGTAGGCAGGTTCGAGAGATCTCCCCTCACCCCCAATACTCTGATATTGAGCAGGGCCCCCTGGTAGAAGATGAAAGTCAGTTAACCAGGGGGACCATACAGCCTTTAAAACATATTTTCACATGTCCCCAGAATCCCAATCTTTGCGCTTCCCCTCACCTACTAACCCTGATGTTGGGCAGGACCCCCTGGTAGAAGACCAAAGTCAGTTGACAAGGGGGTCTACACATTAGCCAATAAACAATATCTTCCACTTGTCCCCAGAATCTCTATTTTGACCAGAATACTATAGTAATAAAAATATCGTTTAGAAATTCACCTCTAAGATATTAAACAGTGACATTCCGATAACTCCAGTTCCAACACCGAAAGCCAGTGCACCAGGAACGTCTATTTCCGTGGAGTACAGCGAAATCAGCCTGTCAACAAAGCAGAAATGTTATGACGACTAGGGAGAATAAATAACTTTGCGTTTCTACTTCGTAACTGGACTATGTATGTACTTTCAAAGGCCCATTTTCAATACAGACAGCCTCAGTGCAAAAGCCTTCAAGTAAGTAATTTTTTTTTTTTTTCGAAAATAAGGTTTTGAGCTTTACTGGTATATTTGGGCCTATGCACGCGCTGATAGGAACCGAATCGAGCTCCGGCGCTCAATGGATGTTTGAAGTAACTTCAAATGGTTACAGTTACTATTGGAAAACAGTTTTTATTTTTGTACGTACAGGCTTTTGCGCTGTAGCAAATATTATTTACTTTCATAAATCTCCGGCAAACCCGTTCCTCAAAAGCTATGAAAAATTGAACGCGGTGCGATTATGGCTCACCATGACTTTGCGTTTGTGCATGCACCACTGTTTAAATATAATGGAAATGATATCTATCATTATATGTATAGATATTTGGATACCTGCTATATAGCATAATATGCTATATATGTAGTAGTACTATACAGTACTACTACTATACAGTAGTGCTACTATAGTATACTACTATACAGTAGTGCTACTAGTAGTACTACTACTATACAGTAGTGCTATACACTAGTCAATCCCATCAACACTATGTAGTAGTATATAATATATATATATATAGTATATACTACATATTATGTAGTATATTATGTAGTACTCATAATTGAGGATTGGGATAAAATGCATTGAAATCCCTAACTAGCTTTTTTACTTCTCCATCAATATCATGCAAAAAAACAAGTTTTAAATTCTATTATGTTAAAACGAAGTCAACTCTGAGTTGTTACTCACTCTGCGATTGCGCGATGATGGATCACCGTGTCTATTATGGATCTTGCAATAATACTTTGATATTGCGGGTCCATAACTTGTATATCAGACGCTCCCTTATTTGGATACATCCTTAAGTAAATATTTTTCGATCTGGGAAAGAGAGTTCTCAAGCTGTAACCAACCACTCGCATCTCGAATCTGATGCGTTGCGTGTTAATAAGGAAGAATAGCAAGACCTGTACGACGACGATGGCAAGACAGGCAGCGGCGCCAAATTGCCCCACGACAGCAACCAAGTGCAAGACGCCTTCGTGTGTGGGGAAAGGATACCAGCAAGGAAAAGGCAAGTTCTTATTCACCATCCTTGGAGTGTATGGGTTTTCCATTCCAGATATCCAATTACCGATATAGGGCCCAAGCATAATGTATACACTCGAGACCCCAATCACTACCGGTAATGTCAAGTAATAATAAGTCTCCTTCTTAATTTTCTTCTCCTCTTCCACACACCACTTGTCTTTGTATATGTTTCCACTCCTGTATCTTCCAATATCCCTCGCCATATACATACATTGTCTCGCGTAAATTCGCCTTTGAGATGGTATGAAGTATAAAAAAAAAAATCCAGCGGACACCAAGAGCGAAAAGTGAATACTCAAACTGGCCATTTCCAAATTCAACTCTAGTACGGTTTGCACCGTCGTGATAAGCAGTAGCACTGTATGCACTCCAAGTAGGATAGTATGCGTAATTAACAGTAATATAGAGACAGTCCTCATTGGGGGTCTCCATGATGGGAATAACATACTTAGTTGGGGCAAAGGCCCATAATTTTTCTTGAATAAGTTCATCATTTCATCATTCTCTAGTTCTGCCCAACCTTCGATGATCTCCTGGAGCGAACGCATGTCTTCTTACATCGGTTCTACATCGACTGACTCCTACACAAAGCAGTGAAATGTTTACTGACGCATTATAAATAACATTCGAGTAAACCACTATATCATGAGAAATATCAATTTACCTTGAACAAATATCAACAGTTAGGCCAGCAACCTCTATAAATAATGCAAGCATATTTCGTCGGCCTAGATGTGACACCTTGTAAGAGGAAAATCCCAACCGTTCAGGACAAGCAAAAAACATAATTCCGAATATTTTCCTCGTGAAATATGGAATATTTTTCGGCTGCCTTGAGTGTTAACTTGTGTTTTTCGATGATTACAAAATGGCTTAGAGAAAACATTGTATCTTGGATTCGAATTACTGCACTTACGTATTCCCACTACTACATCAATTATTTTCTTCGATTTGAAAGGCTAAGTTTGCAGATCGGCCGAATCGGGCCACTCTAAGCGGAATGTTAGGGGGAGGGGGGGGGGAATTACCCATAAATTCCCAAAATGAAATAGTCTGACAAGTGACACCTCATTTTGAAAGGTTTTTACGCTGAAGACTTAGGTGAAGGCAGAATGGCGATATCTCATAAAACTGAAGCATAGGTATTCCTTTCAGCGAATTTTTGAAGAACGGCATTCTATTGTTCTAGGTCCAAAATTTTTACAACTCGAGTCTCCGACAAAATTCCCAAAATCAAATTTCCTTTCAGACTATCCTGAATTTACTGCCAAAAGACCGAGTTTTTAGATTGTAGACCTAGAGAAATTCGATAAAAGGAAACAGTCGGACAAGTGACACGTCATTTTAAAGGTTTTTTTTTACGTAAACCTGACGGTAAAGTCAGATATTCAATTCAGTCGGATTGAACGTGGTTCTTACTCGATATTTTCTCTACTGTCCATCTCCTCTAATCTGATAACGGAATGAGATATCGCAATTCTGAATTCACGTTGCGTTCAGCGTTGAAAAATCGATCTATAAACTGAGTTTTTACACGGCAAAAAAGGAGAATAAAATTTGTTATGAAACCGGTAAAATGGAGACATTTTACATCAATCCGGTTATTTCTTTGAAAATTCGCTCATAGAACCATGCCCCATTACTGGATGTTTTAAATATAAACTTTTCGACTACTTTAATGGTTAATTATCAATTGGCTATCTTTTCAAAGAAAAGGAAGGTTTTGTTCTCGGTCCGAAATAAAAAAAAATTATATGTACAATATACATAATAATATTATGATTTTATGATTTTTTTAATACCTACATATTATTTTATATTATATTATATTTTTGAAAATATATATTTCCTATATAAAGGCCATTTTTTCCAAAAAGTGCCAATTATATGTTTTATGTTTTCCTAGTAGGTATCTTACCGGCCAAACTAGGTACTGGTCCTACAAAAAGGTCGTGAGAGAAGGATTTGAAGACAATTCAAACACTTTAACTTAAGATCAAAATGGTGCTTCTAGACCGGATGGTTTTCTCAGAAACCAACAAAAACCGAAACGCGGGGAACCGGTATTCTGGACCCAACTGACTTGAAATGTGCACGGCGTCATATAGAGGTTTTATATCATAGTACTATGGTTTACTTTCTTCAAGTGCGTTGAATTCTGCATCGATGAACCCCAGAAACTTTAAATTTGGTCCAGCAGTTTGGCCACCGCACGTTCAAAAATTGGCTAATTGGAGTCAGAACAAACGTCCAAACATTGAACACCCCTAGGATCCCAGAACTATGGCGCGGGAACTCGATCGTCCACGGAGTTTTCATGAGAAACCAAAGAGAGATCTTGTATTAATACATTTTTATTTCCAAACTTGAAAAATTACATTCAATTCTAATTTTTATCAAACATATTCTTCACTGGTTCGATGAGCACAACCATACTTATATTATACCCATCTGCAGTCTTACTTCGACGTAATCAGGTTGTCAATTCATTGTTCCATTTGAGCATTCATAAGATTGAAAAAGGAGTATGACGTGTTCATAATCTGAAACAACAGAATATTGCACAGACGTACAAATGACATTTCAATTTTCTTAAAAATAAATTAAGTGTAGATTTTATGCATAAGTTTTTACCGATTGGATTTTATGCATGTACCGATTGGATTTTTCATAATCAAAACTATACTGGTAATTTAATTTAATGTCATAATCGCATTCTTTTTTACCGATGAGAAAGTTTCCATACTCAGGTCGATTAGCCCCATAGCGCTCACTACGACAGGTTCAGTTATTACTGTTTGAATGATGAGCACGAGTTTCCGATTGCTTTTATTAAGTCTGTGCCATTTCACAAAGTATAGCTCATCTCTCAGTTTCATCGACTGCAAAAACAAACAAAAAAGACTCAATATAAAATAATATTTTATATATTATATTCGTATTTGGTTTTCATTGACTACCTACGTGTTTTCAACTCGAACGGCATCATACCTAATTCAGGCACAATGCGTGGTAACGCTCTCATTCTGGCGTCAAAAAATCACTACTCGTCATTTCTCATGTCTCAGGAGGAAAAACGGCTTCGGTAGGTGGATCCTGATGCTCTTCCAGATTTTACTTACCACGACTGCGTTTTCTTGCCATAATGAAGATAACAGATCTGTAATCTTTTCGAAAAGCCTGTTGGCTTCTAAGTGTAATCGTAAAATCTAATTAGGTTCACTGCATTAGATCCCTTCCGTTCGGGTTACATCCACAATGATCCTTCAAACTTTTCGTAAGTCAAGGGGAAAGGGAAGGTGTCCAAAACTAATTTTGAAATGTTATTTCAAGTTTGAACAAAGTTATTTTTGGTCTACTATCTTCGATAATGAACCATTGGAATCGCCCAAAGAAAAAAGTTTTTAACCCCCCCTCAAAATTTGTTGGTTTACGTTTCAAGATACGTAGATTCAGAAAATCGAATAAAAAAAACTCTGCAAATTCTTGACACAACGGTTCATTATCTTCTTTGTACAGATCACCCTTCTGTTTAGATCATTAGGTCTAAATGTCTAGATCCTAAATGTTAGATTATTTATTATTATGAATTATCACTAATTATTAATAATTTTATCAAGTTCCTACCTAGTGAAAATGATTATAATTTATTGTTAGGTATTAATCATTTGTATTTATTATTAATAATTATTATTATCAATTATGATTAATTATTACGATATAATTCTGAGGTTTTTAATACTACGTCGGTAATAATTTTTCTATAAAAGAAGTGCATACCTACCAACAAACATTCAAAATTACCTTCATTTCCGTAGCATGAAACGCACCTCAGAACAACAAACTCGACATCACTTAAGCCATATGATGTTCCAAAGAGCTTGTTAGTATGAAAATGGACCTGTATTTCAACAGTTTGATTCACGATCGTGTTGTGAGGCACAATCTTTGAGCCGTCATTGTGAACGAACGGCTGGTCGTACACAGCTGAGGATGGTCTTAAAAAATTCTACGGACGAAACTCTATCGAAATATGAAATAAAAAACATACCGTTCTACATGAATTTTTCGAGATATGAGATTTTCAAAATTTCAAAATTCGTTTTGAACCCCTTCCCCTTGACCAAGGGTTATGAAAAGTTTCGAGGATCATTGTGGGGCTGGTCCAACCCCAGAAACCAAATTTCGTAATTTTATCTCAACGTTAACTAGGCAAAGTGGCGCGGACGGCGGACGGCTTACGGCGTACGCCGTCCGCCGTACGCCGTCCGCCGTACGCCGTACGCCGTCCGCGCCACTTTGCCCAGTTAGCGTTGAGTTAAAATTACGAAATTTTTTTTTATGGGTTTCGACCAACCCCACAATGGTCCTCGAAACTTTTCATAACCCTAGGTCAAGGGGAAGGGGTTCAAAACGAATTTTGAAATTTTGAAAATTTCATATCTCGAAAAATTCATGTAGAACGGTATGTTTTTTATTTCATATTTAGATAGAGTTTGTTCCGTAGAATGTTTTAAGACCATCCGCAGCTTTGTACGACCAGCCGTTCGTTCACAATGAGGGCTCAAAGATTGTGCCTCACAACACGATCATGAATCAAACTTTTGAAATACAGGTCCATTTTCATACTAACAAGCTCTTTGGAACATCATATGGCTTAAGTGATGTCGAGTTTGTTGTTCTGAGGTGCGTTTCGTGCTACGGAAATGAAGGTAATGTTTGTTGGTAGGTACTTCTTTTATAGAAAACTTATTACCGACGTAGTATTAAAAACCCCAGAATTATATCGTATTAATTAATCATAATTAATAATAATTATTATTAATAATGAATACAAATTAATTATACCTAACAATAAATTATAATAATTTTCACTAGGTACCTACTTGATAAAATTGTTATTAATTAGAGATAATTGATAATAATAATTAATCTAACATTTAGGATCTAGAAATTTAGACCTAGTGATCTAGACAGAAGGGTGATCTGTACAAAGAAGATAATGAACCGTTGTGTCAAGAATTTGCAGAGTTTTTGGTTTATTATCTTCGATAATGAACCATTGGAATCGCCCGAAGAAAAAATTTTTTTAACCCCCCCTCAAAATTTGTTGGTTTACGTTTCAAGATACGTAGATTCAGAAAATCGAATAAAAAAAAATCCGTCCGTCCGCCGTACGCCGTCCGCCGTACGCCGTCCGCCGTACACCGTACGCCGTCCGAGCCACTTTGCCCAGTTAACGTTGAGCTAAAATTACGAAATTTGGTTTCTGGGTTTGGACCAGCTCCACAATGATCCTCGAAACTTTTCATAACCCTAGGTCAAGGGGAAGGGGTTCAAAACGAATTTTGAAAATTTGAAAATCTCATATCTCGAAAAATTCATATAGAGCGATATGTTTTTTATTTCATATTTAGATAGAGTTTGTTCCGTAGAATTTTTTAAGACCATCCGCAGCTTTGTACGACCAGCCGTTCGTTCACAATGACGGCTCAAAGATTGTGCCTCACAACACGATCATGAATCAAACTTTTGAAATACAGGTCCATTTTCATACTAACAAGCTCTTTGGAACATCATATGGCTTAAGTGATGTCGAGTTTGTTGTTCTGAGGTGCGTTTCGTGCTACGGAAATGAAGGTAATGTTTGTTGGTAGGTACTTCTTTTATAGAAAACTTATTACCGACGTAGTATTAAAAACCCCAGAATTATATCGTATTAATTAATCATAATTAATAATAATTATTATTAATAATGAATACAAATTAATTATACCTAACAATAAATTATAATAATTTTCACTAGGTACCTACTTGATAAAATTGTTATTAATTAGAGATAATTGATAATAATAATTAATCTAACATTTAGGATCTAGAAATTTAGACCTAGTGATCTAGACAGAAGGGTGATCTGTACAAAGAAGATAATGAACCGTTGTGTCAAGAATTTGCAGAGTTTTTGGTTTATTATCTTCGATAATGAACCATTGGAATCGCCCGAAGAAAAAATTTTTTTAACCCCCCCTCAAAATTTGTTGGTTTACGTTTCAAGATACGTAGATTCAGAAAATCGAATAAAAAAAAATCCGTCCGTCCGCCGTACGCCGTCCGCCGTACGCCGTCCGCCGTACACCGTACGCCGTCCGAGCCACTTTGCCCAGTTAACGTTGAGCTAAAATTACGAAATTTGGTTTCTGGGTTTGGACCAGCTCCACAATGATCCTCGAAACTTTTCATAACCCTAGGTCAAGGGGAAGGGGTTCAAAACGAATTTTGAAAATTTGAAAATCTCATATCTCGAAAAATTCATATAGAGCGATATGTTTTTTATTTCATATTTAGATAGAGTTTGTTCCGTAGAATTTTTTAAGACCATCCGCAGCTTTGTACGACCAGCCGTTCGTTCACAATGACGGCTCAAAGATTGTGCCTCACAACACGATCTTGAATCAAACTGTTGAAATACAGGTCCATTTTCATACTAAAAGCTCTTTGGAACATCATATGGCTTATGTGATGTCGAGTTTGTTGTTCTGAGGTGCGTTTCGTGCTACGGAAATGAAGGTAATTTCGAATGTTTGTTGGTAGGTACTTCTTTTATAGAAAAATTATTACCGACGTAGTATTAAAAACCCCAGAATTATATCGTATTAATTAATCATGATTAATAATAATTATTATTAATAATAAATACGAATTATTTATACCTAACAATAAATTATAATAATTTTCACTAGGTACTTGATAAAATTGTTAATAATTAGTGATAATTGATAATAATAATTAATCTAACATTTAGGATCTAGACATTTAGACCTAGTGATCTAGACAGAAGGGTGATCTGTACAAAGAAGATAATGAACCGTTGTGTCAAGAATTTGCAGAGTTTTTTTATTCGATTTTCTGAATCTACGTATCTTGAAACGTAAACCAACAAATTTTGAGGGGGGGTTAAAAAATTTTTTTCTTTGGGCAATTCCAATGGTTCATTATCGAAGATAATAAACCAAAATCCGTCCGTCCGCCGTACGCCGTCCGCGCCACTTTGCCCAGTTAACGTTGAGCTAAAATTACGAAATTTGGTTTCTGGGTTTGGACCAGCCCCACAATGATCCTCGAAACTTTTCATAACCCTTGGTCAAGGGGAAGGGGTTCAAAACGAAATTGAAAATTTCGACGATGTCATATCTCAAACTATTTGACTGAACCGTGTAAGTTTTAGTTCATTTTCGAATGACCTGGAAAATTACGAATCTTTTAAGATCAATTGGATTTTTGTGCGACCAGCCGTTCGTTCACAGTGAGCGCGCAAAGGTTTAGGAAAAACACTAAACTTCGCGTCGAAAACGGCCGTTACGTTGGTCAACGCCCAGAATAAAACTACCTTTTTTCATCTTCCCGGTAAACTACAGTCTAGACATTTTACCCGTGAGTCGGGGATAGACCACATTGCAATATTTATTCGGTTTCTCATCTGTAAAATTGTTTAAATAATACCTTTTTGTAATAATACAACTTACATTTTGATGATGAGCTATTGACTTGAAATTTTAAAAATAGTTCAGAACCGGATCACAATGCAATATTCACTCGGTTTCTTGTCTGTAAAATTGTTTAAATAATACCTATTTGTTTATACAAATTAAATTTTGATTATGAGCTAGATACTTGAAATTTCAAATATAGGTCAGAAATGGATGACATTTCAATATTCACTCGGTTTGTATGACATGGTATGAGTATGGTATGGTATATTATTGTATGAAAGACTTGGTATAGTACAGTATGGTACGATAGGAAAGAAATTCGTATGGTATGGTATGAGTACGGTGAGAATATGGTATGGTGCCGATTTGCAACACAGTCTGGTATAGACAGAAGGGTGATCTGCACAAGGAAGATAATAAACCGTTGTGTCAAGAATTTGCAGAGTTTTTCAACTTCCCGACGAGCTAGAGACTTGAAATTTTAACCACGACTGAAGGATGTATGAAATCCAACATAGGTACACTCGGTTTCTTATCTGTGAAATTATTCAAATAATACCTATCTGCTTAAACTAATTGGATTTGGATGATGAGGTAGAGTATTGAAATTTTAAACATTTTAAATATTTCGGTTTCTTGTCCTCGACACTTTGCCCAGTAAGCATTGTGCTAAAATTACGAAGTTTGGTATACAGGTTCGGAAAACCCCAACGATGAACCTTGAAACCTTGACATGAGAAAGGGGTTTAAAACAAATGTCTACATTTTAGTTCAAGTTTGAACTGAGTTTTTTATTTATATTATCTTTTTTTCTTATTATTAATATTTTTTTAAACATGTGGGTGAATTTTGACGTTTATACTGGCATGGCTGATTGCTGTTGACACATCGAGTTAATAAATTATAATAATTAATGATAATTAATCGCAATTTAAATAATTGTTGATAACTAATCGTAATTTTTAACAACTAATAACAAATCTTAGTACCTTTGAGTAATTAATAATTATTAATTATTAAAATATTGCCAAACTACGTGGAAATAGTAACTCCAGAATCATATTCGTACAAATTATTTTTACTCAATTCATCATCTTTATGAACATTTCATCTATCATTTCGTGAATTATACGGGGGGGGGGGGGGGTCACCTGCACAAGGAACATAATAAACCGTTGTGTCAAGAATTTGCAGAGTTTTTGAATAGGAAAACTTCATTCTTGACGATAAGTGAACTTGTAAGTTTTTACTATGTGGCTGTCGATATATTGTTTCGATAGAAAACCATTCGAGGTTTCTTTCTGTATACCTCTCATAGAATCCATCTACTGCGTATCTAGCATAATAATATTCTTTTAAAAGTATATTGTACTTTTTTTATGGTTCTAATCGACTTCAGCATTTTACTATTTTTCATCGAAAGACTACTATTCGGATCTACTATTTCGGATTTTACTATTTTTCTTATTAAAGAACATTTTGCGTAAAAAAAAGGCGAATGGAAATCCAAAAGTCTACTCTGAGACAGGAATTTGAATATATATTTACCTGATCCGTGACGGCTTCTCCAAGTGCAGCCATTACATACATGACCAGCGTTTCGCACAGTATCATCACACTGAATAACACGACAGTCGCGATGTTGTTGACCTTTAGTGCCTAGAATAGAAAACCATCTTTGTGTAGGTACTGTTTATTGCTCGTGAATTGTATCTATATGTATGAACGAATAAGAATAAATTATGTAATGGATCGGGAACCCGACAAGTGGATCGGGACTTGAGACCGACCGTCGGGGCGACAAGACGGGGCGACAAGACGAGGACCTGTCGCCCCGAGGACCCTGTCTCTGTTTACACCGAGGACTCTGTTTACACCGGGGCCACTTAGAGCAGACGCGGGATCCCGCTAATGCCCACTTATGCCCATTTTCCATCTTAGAAGAGTCGTGGGAATGATAACATTCTACAGAACACATGGCCCCTCGGAGGAATATCGCTCCGAGCCCGACGAGAGCAGTTTAGTTGGTGTTGTGTCGGGCTTGCGGTAAGGACTACCAGGAGATGAGCTGGGTCTGGACATTGGGTGAGTCCCTAAATCAATTACTTTCTTCGAGTTAAAGCTGCGCCACGGAGTACTGGAAGTACGAGGGTTACGAGGGATACATGTGGGTTAGGGTTGTGTTTTAAAGGGATTTGTGCGGGGACTTGTGCGGGGATTGACGGGGACTTGTGCGGGGATTTACGGGGACTTGTGCGGAGTTTGTCTTGTACTAGGAAACGACTATTACTGTGAAGTCCGTCTGTTATTAGTGCACAGAATAGTCGTGTAATCAGTCCGAATAAGGGCTCAGTAGCAATTTGTAGCATAATTTGTAGTCGTTCATCGACGTATTTGGTGTTGTCTAACGTAAGGCGAATTCATTGTTGTTATCCATTTAATTCGTTCCTTTTAGTTCATTTGATTCATTTTATTCATTTGATTCACTTATTCATTTTATTCATTGGATTCACGTATTCATTTTATTCATTTAACCTTATTTCATTCAATCGTAATTCCTTATAATGTATTTGATGGGAACAAAAGGAAATAAAACCCTGTACTAACGTCAATCTTTATTTTCCTTTATACACTTACCACAAGGTGATAAACGATAGACATATGAATTGAAACAGTCCCTTTACAGTACAGGTACTATTTATTTTGGGTACTTTACTATTTGAACCGGGGAGGGCTGGTACTACAAATGGTGTCAGGTGTGGGGTGAGGACTAAGGGAGGTAGGAGGAAGGAGTTTGGGAAGCAGTGCCTTTTTGTTTTCTGGCACTGCTATTGAAAGTGACCTTGGAGACTAAGGATGGAATGGAGGGTAGAGTGATCATGTTATAACTGGGTGATAACGTGGTAACGCATATTGATTCCGCTACAATGGGTTGGGGGGCTGAAGGCCAACTTGCATAATGTTTTCTAAAGTCGTCAAGAGAACCTTGACCAAGTGGTTTAATCTGGTCCCCGCCGCCAAAGATGTATCAGTGCGGTACGAATTCAGACGCATTCTCAGACAAAGGGCTGGTCATACGGTTCTGCGTGAGGAAGGAGTTAGGGGTAAGGATTGTTCTCCTTGCCCCCTCCATGATGGAAGTGGTCTTCCACTGTTTACATATTTCCTTAATTTCAGTGGGTTTCCACTGTGAAGTGATTCCACTATCGTTGTAGTTTATCCTTATTGCACTTTTAGCACTGCTTGCTAAAGGCAAACCCGGAGTTAGGGGAGGATTGTTCTCCTTGCCCCCTCCAGGACGCAAGTGGTTTTCCACTGTCAACATATTTCCTTGATTTCAGTGGGTTTCCACTGTAAAGTGACTCCACTACCGTCGGAGGTAGTTTATTCTTATTGCACTTCTAGCATTGTTTGCTGAAGGCAAACCTGGAGTTAGGGGTGAGGATTGCTCTCCTTGCCCCCTCCATGAGGAAAGTGGTTTTCCACTGTTTGCATATTTCCTTGATTTCAGTGGGTTTCCACTGTTAATTGATTCCACTACCGTTGGTGGTAGATTATTCGTATTGCCCTTCTAGCATTGTTCGCTGAAGGCAAACCTGGAGTTAAGGGTGAGGATTGCTCTCCTTGCCCCCTCCCTGATAAAAGTGGTTTTCCACTGTTTGCATATTTCCTTGATTTCAGTGGGTTTCCACTGTTAATTGATTCCACTACCGTTGGTGGTAGATTATTCGGGTTGCCCTTCTAGCATTGTTCGCTGAAGGCAAACCCGGAGATAGGGGTGAGGATTGTTCTCCTTGCCCCCTTCATGATGAAAGTGGTTTTCCACTGTTTGCGAATTTCCTTGATTTCCGTGGGTTTCCACTGTAAAGTGGTTCATCTACCGTTGGTGGTAGATTAGCCGGGAGTTAGGGATGAGGATTGTTCTCCTTGCCCCTCCCTGAGGAGAGTGGTGACAAGTGGCGTTCCACGGGTCGCCAGACGGGAAGTAGAGAATTCGATTATGCTGCATCCTCTAGATTTCTCTAGGGTTGCCGGGGTCAGAATGACTAGAAACGTTAATGATGATATCAACAAACCCGTACCTGTTCCGCTTTAGAAGGTACCATACTTGTTCATGTCTATGGTACATGGTCGGATGTGTGATTCCGTCGAGGCTGGTCGTACCTGGTTGGAAGCGGGATAGTGCTGAGACTAGTTAGGCGGAGGGAAAGGTAATGATCCGTGAGGTGCCGTTGAGAGGAGAAAGCCGGTAACAGAAGTGTGTTTCGTCTGTTACAGGGTTGCTGGTGGGAGGAGGACTGATGGCAGGCTATGATGCCCTGGGGGCTCAGTTTGGCCGAGGCCAGGAAGTGGTGTTAACGAATGATTACTGGAGAATCATTCTAAGCCTCAATGTCACTACCCTGAGTCAAGAGGTGAAGCGGTTGGGCAAGGCCGTTCTGGATGTTGAGTCTGACTACTGGAGGATGCGGCAGACGTTGCCGGAGTTAGAGGGGTATTACCCTCAGCTGGAGAGAGTGAAGAGGATGGCGCTCCAATTGGGGGCAAACGTTCGACAACTGGACCGCCTCTTGCCTCCAAAAGAAGGACGGGTGAGGCGGGGTGTGATCAACGCGGGTGGGTCGGTGTTGAAGTGGCTGTATGGGAACCCTGACGCGTACGACTGGGAGTGGGCGGAACAGCAAATTGCGGAGGGGATGGCGAGAGATCAAAAGGTCCTACATGTAATCGAGAGGCATCTGACATGGTCCCGGTTGTTGGAGACCAGGGTGAGAGAGGGAGAGCAGGCCATGGGTCGAGTGGTGAGCCTCGTGGAACAGATGTTCAACGAATCGAGACAGACGCTAGAGGAACTGCGAGCAACGGTTGACCACACCGTCCTTTCTCTTAATGCTACCCTACCCTTCCTCTCCAACTTACGGGAATTAGAGGTGGTGACCTTGCATCTGACCCAGGAAGTACGGGCTATCCAGGGCGTAATTGGGGAGGTCTCTCAGGGGAGGTTGGGAGTAGCCCTCATGAATCCTCAGGACCTAGTACGGATACTCCGTGAGGTATCGCATGCTTTGCCTCTGGGATTGGATTTGATTGCAGGTGCCGAACCCCGAGAAGCCTTCATCCACTACGAAGTTGCAACCACTAGTGGATACGCCCACAACGGCACTCTATATTTTGCCGTTGACTTCCCACTCCAAACGGAAGAATCTCATTACCGCTTGTACCAAGTCACCGCCATGCCCTCATGGAACCCCCAACTGAACGCAACCATTCAGTTGGACAGCCCGACACCCTATTTGTTGATCCGAGCTGATCATGAATACTATGTGGAGATTGGACGGTCTGAACTGTCGTCCTGCCGAGGCAGACTGAAGCAGGTCTGTTCCCCCACATACATACTTACCCATCGACGCCTGGTTTCCTGTCTGACGGCGTTGTACTTCGAGGACTGGGAGGCTGCACTGCAACGATGTACCTGGAAGGTGGCCGCCGCTGCAGACGCTTTTAAATGGGAAAGAGGAGAGGAACCCTCCACCTGGAGGTACTACGTAGAAGGAAGCACTCGAGTCACCGTAACCTGTAGAAACCACCCGAGCCAGGAGCACCTCATCCAGGGGGCGGGACAGATGAAATTGGCCCCTGGTTGCGGCATCAAGATGACAAACCACCTGGTACTGCCTGCCTCCACCCAAGTCAGCCATCATCAGGTGAACGTTAGTGTGGAATCGCCGGTCTTGCAGAACATATCCCAACGGCTGTTTGCTATCCCGGAGATGAGAAACAGTGGGGACCAGCTGCGAGCTGCGCTTCAGAAACTTCGCAAGGAACTACCGAAGGAAGGCCACGACCGGGCAGCAGGGGTGGAGCTGCAAACCCTGCTGGCCACCACCCGGACCCTACAAGAGACGGTCAGCACCCCCAACTACAGCAGCGACTGGTTTCACCCGCTTCGTTCAACGCTGACCTCGGCTGGAATCCTGATCGTCGTCTTCCTGGCCTGCTGGCTGGGCACTCGTCGTCGAAACTGAGGAAGTCATCGAACGTTGCCGCCAAGGGACTTACCCCGACTCACCCCGACTGTGCCCTCCCAGTGGTCTGCCATGGCTTATGGCCTAAAGTGGCGCCAGTGGTGCCACTTTGAAAATGGGGGGAGCTATGTAATGGATCGGGAACCCGACAAGTGGATCGGGACTTGAGACCGACCGTCGGGGCGACAAGACGGGGCGACAAGACGAGGACCTGTCGCCCCGAGGACCCTGTCTCTGTTTACACCGAGGACTCTGTTTACACCGGGGCCACTTAGAGCAGACGCGGGATCCCGCTAATGCCCACTTATGCCCATTTTCCATCTTAGAAGAGGCGTGGGAATGATAACATTCTACAGAACACATGGCCCCTCGGAGGAATATCGCTCCGAGCCCGACGAGAGCAGTTTAGTTGGTGTTGTGTCGGGCTTGCGGTAAGGACTACCAGGAGATGAGCTGGGTCTGGACATTGGGTGAGTCCCTAAATCAATTACTTTCTTCGAGTTAAAGCTGCGCCACGGAGTACTGGAAGTACGAGGGTTACGAGGGATACATGTGGGTTAGGGTTGTGTTTTAAAGGGATTTGTGCGGGGACTTGTGCGGGGATTGACGGGGACTTGTGCGGGGATTTACGGGGACTTGTGCGGAGTTTGTCTTGTACTAGGAAACGACTATTACTGTGAAGTCCGTCTGTTATTAGTGCACAGAATAGTCGTGTAATCAGTCCGAATAAGGGCTCAGTAGCAATTTGTAGCATAATTTGTAGTCGTTCATCGACGTATTTGGTGTTGTCTAACGTAAGGCGAATTCATTGTTGTTATCCATTTAATTCGTTCCTTTTAGTTCATTTGATTCATTTTATTCATTTGATTCACTTATTCATTTTATTCATTGGATTCACGTATTCATTTTATTCATTTAACCTTATTTCATTCAATCGTAATTCCTTATAATGTATTTGATGGGAACAAAAGGAAATAAAACCCTGTACTAACGTCAATCTTTATTTTCCTTTATACACTTACCACAAGGTGATAAACGATAGACATATGAATTGAAACAGTCCCTTTACAGTACAGGTACTATTTATTTTGGGTACTTTACTATTTGAACCGGGGAGGGCTGGTACTACAATTATGTAACAAGCATAGTACGTACATAGCATGTTGATGAACGTTCGTTTGGTAGGTACGTAGATACACCAATAATTGGTGCATCTATGTACCTACCAAACGAACGTGCCAATAGTGATAATTTCAATTATATACGTTCAACTCGTACGTATCACTATTGGGATGAGCTGGATATTATGGTGGATGAGGAGGGTATGTGGTTACAGGTAATGATGGTAAGATATGCCATGGCTGGAAAAGTCGGCTGCACTGTCCAGTCCACTCCCTTCCTCTAGATTCATGATCCCCCCTACCAGGTTGGTTGCCGACACAATCTCTTCTGGTACTAGGGACCTGAAGACTCTGTATCGTCGAGCTTCGAGGCTGGACACTCAAAGAGGAGATGAGGCACAGTTTCGTCCTCTTCTCCGCAAAGTGTGTACGACGGATATCCCGGGTATACTCCGATTCTGTGCACATATTTCTGTACAACGTCAGCATCTCCACCAGGAGTGTTCTCTGCCTCCTAGGCAGCTCCAGAGTTTCTGAAGGTCCTTCTCCAATAAGGTGCTGTCATCTTCAACTACCCAAACCTTTGTGCCGGGATGTCTTCCCAATGCCTCCTTCTCTCACTCATTCTCCCAAGGAGGACCATAACGATCATTTGGTGATACCCAAGACTGGCTACGTTCATACAAATGCTGTGGAGACCCCTTTTCTAGCCGTGCCATCTGCTCGCTCATTACCTTCCACCCGTTGTTATCTCTAGAATTTCCTCAAACATTGATACCGTGCGGTGGTCCAGCATAGTTTACACCCAGTCAAATAGGGTGTTGTCGACCCGTGACTGCCCAATGCTCTGACCATGAATCCAAATGAGGAATGGCAGAACGTCCCCTCTATGTCCAGGAAGACTTCAAGCGCTATTTTAAGATACGTAGATTCAGAAAATCGAATTAAAAAACTGCAAATTCTTGATACAACAGTTTATTATCTCCTTTGTGCAGATCACCCTTCTGTCTAGATCACTAAATGTCACTATAATATAATATATCGATACCTTACTTCACAAAGGGAATATGTCCTTCAGAATTTATGATGGACATATTCCCTTTGTGAATTAAGGTATCGATATATACTCGTATTATATTAATCGTTTATATAAATGATGAATTAACTACAGATAATTTGTACCAATATAATTTTGGGGTTTTTACTTCTACCTATCTACATCGGCAATTATTTGTTTATTAATTATTTAGAATTATTAATAATTATTAGGTATTAATCCGTTCAATAGCAGATTAATCTGAAAATTTTCAGTTCACGTTTGAAAAAGTCCGCGCCACCTTGCCCAGTTAGCTTTGGGCTAAAATGACGAAATTTGGTTTACGGGTTCAATCCACTCTCATGGTGATCCTTGAAACTTTTCAGTACCCTGGGTCAATGGGAAAGGTTTCAAAATGAATTTTAAAACTTTAAAAACGCAACTCTCGGGAGTGTTTTTCAAATTTTGGTTTATTATCTTCGATAATGAACCATTGGAATCGCCCAAAGAAAAAATTTTTTTAACCCCCCCTCAAAATTTGTTGGTTTACGTTTCAAGATACGTAGATTCAGAAAATCGAATTAAAAAACTCTGCAAATTCTTGACACAACGGTTCATTATCTTCTTTGTACAGCTCACCCTTCTGTCTAGATCACTAGGTCTAAATGTCTAGATCCTAAATGTTAGATTAATTATTATTATCAAAATTGATTTTTTATCAACGGCGGACGGACGGATTTTGGTTTATTATCTTCGATAATGAACCATTGGAATCGCCCAAAGAAAAAAAAATTTTAACCCCCCCTCAAAATTTGTTGGTTTACGTTTCAAGATACGTAGATTCAGAAAATCGAATAAAAAAAAATCCGTCCGTCCGCCGTACGCCGTACGCCGTCCGCCGTACGCCGTCCGCGCCACTTTGCCCAGTTAGCGTTGAGTTAAAATTACGAAATTTTTTTTATGGGTTTCGACCAATCCCACAATGGTCCTCGAAACTTTTCAGAACCCTAGGTCAAGGGGAAGGGGTTCAAAACGAATTTTGAAAATTTGAAAATCTCATATCTCGAAAAATTCATATAGAACGGTGTGTTTTTTATTTCATATTTAGATAGAGTTTGTTCCGTAGAATTTTTTAAGACCATCCGCAGCTTTGTAGGACCAGTCGTTCGTTCACAATGACGGCTCAAAGATTGTGCCTCACACCACGATCGTGACTCAAACTGTTGAAATACAGGTCCATTTTCATACTAACAAGCTCTTTGGAACATCATATGGCTTAAGTGATGTCGAGTTTGTTGTTCTGAGGTGCGTTTCGTGCTACGGAAATGAAGGTAATTTCGAATGTTTGTTGGTAGGTACTTCTTTGATAGAAAAATAATTTTATTACCGACGTAGTATTAAAAACCCCAGAATTATATCGTATTAATTAATTATAATTAATAATGATTATTATTAATAATAAATACGAATGATTAATACCTAACAATAAATTATAATAATTTTCACTAGGTAATTGATAAAATTATTAATAATTAGTGATAATTGATAATAATAATTAATCTAACATTTAGGATCTAGACATTTAGACCTAGTGATCTAGACAGAAGGGTGATCTGTACAAAGAAGATAATAAACCGTTGTGTCAAGAATTTGCAGAGTTTTTTTTTATTCGATTTTCTGAATCTACGTATCTTGAAACGTAAACCAACAAATTTTGAGGGGGGGTTAAAAAAAATTTTTCTTTGGGCGATTCCAATGGTTCATTATCGAAGATAATAAACCAAAAATCCGTCCGTCCGCCGTACGCCGTCCGCGCCACTTTGCCCAGTTAGCGTTGAGTTAAAATTACGAAATTTTTTTTTATGGGTTTCGACCAACCCCACAATGGTCCTCGAAACTTTTCATAACCCTAGGTCAAGGGGAAGGGGTTCAAAACGAATTTTGAAAATTTGAAAATCTTATATCTCGAAAAATTCATATAGAACGGTATGTTTTTTATTTTATATTTAGATAGAGTTTGTTCCGTAGAATTTTTTAAGACCATCCGCAGCTTTGTACGACCAGCCGTTCGTTCACAATGACGGCTCAAAGATTGTGCCTCACAACACGATCGTGAATCAAACTGTTGAAATACAGGTCCATTTTCATACTAACAAGCTCTTTGGAACATCATATGGCTTAAGTGATGTCGAGTTTGTTGTTCTGAGGTGCGTTTCGTGCTACGGAAATGAAGGTAATTTCGAATGTTTGGTGGTAGGTACTTCTTATAGAAAAATTATTACCGACGTAGTATTAAAAACCCCAGAATTATATCGTATTAATTAATCATAATTAATAATAATTATTATTAATAATAATTACGAATTATTAATACCTAACAATAAATTATAATAATTTTCACTAGGTACTTGATAAAATTGTTAATAATTAGTGATAATTGATAATAATAATTAATCTAACATTTAGGATCTAGACATTTAGACCTAGTGATCTAGACAGAAGGGTGATATGTTCAAAGAAGATAATGAACCGTTGTGTCAAGAATTTGCAGAGTTTTTTCAATCAACATGATGATGAATCATTCAGCGCCCTGTTGGTAACTTATAATGTATAATCAATAATTTGTGTTAATTACTTATAATTAATAATATCTATCCTTCGGTGTTCTGGATAGACGGGTGATCTGTACAAAGAAGATCATAAAATTTTTCGTGCAAAGTTTTTCGACCTCACTAGGTATATACTCGTAAATATCGTTTCGTGACTCACCTCTAAGATATTAAAGAGTGACATTCCGATAACCCCAGTTCCAACACAGAAGGTTAGTGCACCAGGAACGTCTATTTCCGTGGAGTACAGCGAAATCAGCCTGTCAACATAATAGTAATGTTATGACCGCCAGGGAGAAAAATAACTTTGCGTTTCTACTTCGTAACTGGACCATGTACTTGCAAAGGCACATTCAATATGTACTCGCATTAATCTCCGGCAAGCCCGTCTCTAACGGTGCGATAATGTAATACTAAAGCTTGGAATAAATCCCAAACATCAAACAGTCTGATGAGTGACATATCATTTTCAAGATTGGAACGCTGAACACGATGGTGAAGTCAGAATTACGATTCCTCAAACGATATGAAGATTTGAATGAAGTGCGACAATGGCTCATCTTGACTTGGCGTTTGTGCATGCATCACTTTCTGTATAAATATTATGGACATATGAGGAATGTGATGTTTCTCATTCGTAATAGAATTTATTAAAAATTTATTAATTAATTTATCTATTCATACAATGTATTACGAATAAGGAACATATTATTCCCATCATACTTATCCAGTGATGCATGCTCAAACGCGAAGTCAAGGTGAGCCATTATCGCACCTCGTTCTAATCTTCATATCGTTTAAGGAATGAAAATTACACAGGTCTGCGATAGGAAAACTGTGTTGGATATAAGCCTTGAATCTTCTAGTATTTTCAACGCTGATTACGGGAAAATACTAAAAATATTCCATCGTTTACAGGTTCATCACAATGTGCAAGTTTACTTTTTGCTATTTGATGTTTTTTTACGTAAAGAGACCAATAAAGTTTGACCAAAATTTAAAATAATTGTGTGAGGAAGTTAGATTTTGCAATTAGAGAGTGGCAAATTGCAGTTGCAGGTGTCTTGAAGACAAAATTCTTATTGATCGCAAGAAGATACTACGTCCTCCACTTCATATTAAATTGGGCTTAATGAAGCACTTTGTGAACCCATTAGCAAAAAATGGAAATGTGTTAGATACCTACTCGAGCAGTTTCCTGGTTTCCTGCTATCTATTTCGGAGGGTGATCTGCACAGAGAAGATAATAAACCGTTGTGTCAAGAATTTGCAGAATGGTATAACGCTGAACCCGATAGAGAAGTCAGAATTGCGGTATCACATTCCGTTATCAGATTAGAGCAGATGAACTGTTCATATTCCAAGTGCTCCAGTTTGAGAATGGAATAAGCTACCGCAATTCTAACTTCTCCGTCGCGTTCAGTTTTAAAAACTTTTAACATGACGTCACTTGTCAGACTGTCTTCTATTTGGCATTTACGGGTAATTCCCCCCCCCCCCCTTACAATTCCCCTAGGCCCCCCTAAGAGTGGCCCAATTCTGCTCATCTACGAACTTAGTCTTTCGATTGTCAAGACAGATGATTTGTACAAATTCGAACTTTTTATGGGATTTCTATCATGAGTTATCTTGAATGGCACGTTCGTATTAAAATATATATATACCTACATATATATATATATGAACTTGAATGCACGAACTGGAGGATGAAAATTATAGAAAATTATAGAAAACACTTACTACATTTGGAAAAAGTGGAAATTTTCGCTGTACAGCGTCGTCAGCCCGCGAAGAAATGGTGGGGTGTGCCTCTCTCAATTTCCAGATCCAAGGGGTTTGGTGGTATGCGCGGATGGCAGCGGCATGGAGGAAGCGAGCAGGATAATGTGGGCTGGTAGAAGGTGGTGGGGAAGGGAAGTTTTGTGAAGGGTTGTGCTTGTGTAATGTATTAGTGTTAAGTGTTTGCGTGTATTGTGTGAGGGAAGTATTGCGTGTATTGTGTGAATGTGTTGGTTATGTCAAAAAAGTAATTAAAAGTGTAATAGTCAGTAAGTTGTGTGTGTGGAAGTGAGAAAGTGTTAGTCATGTCTGAAAATTTATTTATTTATTTATTTATTTTTTTTTTATCATTTTTTTTTTTAATTTAAAAAATGTAAGTATATATATAAACTAATAAATAAATAAATAAAAAGTAAAAATAAAAATAAAAATAATAATAAAAATATTAAGAAAATTAAAATAAGATCAAAATAAATAAATAAATAAAATAAAATCAAAATAAATAAAATGTTGCCTAGTGTTTCCTGTTCAAACCAGGTGGCTCAACACTGCCCAGAACAGATATGTATGCTGACTCCCAGTCCTCCTCTCTAGGGTGGGTGTTTGTTCAGAGAGTTTGCGAACCACCTGAACCTTGAAGCATTCATCAAAATTGCTTCCATGAGAGCGGGTATGTTCAGCTATCGGGAGATAAAAATGAAGAAAGATGAAAATTATAGAAAATTATAGAAAACACTTACTACATTTGGAAAAAGTGGAAATTTTCGCTGTACAGCGTCGTCAGCCCGCGAAGAAATGGTGGGGTGTGCCTCTCTCAATTTCCAGATCCAAGGGTTTGGTGGTATGCGCGGATGGCAGCGGCATGGAGGAAGCGAGCAGGATAATGTGGGCTGGTAGAAGGTGGTGGGGAAGGGAAGTTTTGTGAAGGGTTGTGCTTGTGTAATGTATTAGTGTTAAGTGTTTGCGTGTATTGTGTGAGGGAAGTATTGCGTGTATTGTGTGAATGTGTTGGTTATGTCAAAAAAGTAATTAAAAGTGTAATAGTCAGTAAGTTGTGTGTGTGGAAGTGAGAAAGTGTTAGTCATGTCTGAAAATTTATTTATTTATTTATTTTTTTTTTTTTTTATCATTTTTTTTTTTAATTTAAAAAATGTAAGTATATATATAAACTAATAAATAAATAAATAAAAAGTAAAAATAAAAATAAAAATAATAATAAAAATATTAAGAAAATTAAAATAAGATCAAAATAAATAAATAAATAAAATAAAATCAAAATAAATAAAATGTTGCCTAGTGTTTCCTGTTCAAACCAGGTGGCTCAACACTGCCCAGAACAGATATGTATGCTGACTCCCAGGTCCTCCTCTCTAGGGTGGGTGTTTGTTCAGAGAGTTTGCGAACCACCTGAACCTTGAAGCATTCATCAAAATTGCTTCCATGAGAGCGGGTATGTTCAGCTATCGGGAGAAGGGGCTTATTCCTTATGGAGTCTCTGTGGCCGTTCATTCTGATAGAAAGTGGCGTGGATGTTTCCCCCAAGTAAAAAGCATTGCACTTCTGACACATCAGATTGTATACCAGATTATGCGAAGTGCAAGTAGCAGAAGTGTGGATTTGGTAAGGGTTTGGGTTATTGGGTGACGTTACGGATGTGGAATTTTCAATGAGGGGGCAGGTTTTACATCTGGGGCGATGACAGGGATGTGTTCCTGGGGTTGTGGTGTGGGTTTTTTTATTTAAAATATTTTGTAAGTTGGGGGGTCTTTTGTATACTAGAGTGGGTCGCAATGAAAGTAAATTCTTGGTCAGGGTATTGACCAAGAATTTACTTAAGTGCAATGCTTTTTACTTGGGGGAAACATCCACGCCACTTTCTATCAGAATGAACAGCCACAGAGACTCCATAAGGAATAAGCCCCTTCTCCCGATAGCTGAACATACCCGCTCTCATGGAAGCAATTTTGATGAATGCTTCAAGGTTCAGGTG